>JAXQQM020077819.1:0-14013 GCA_034641835.2 Pinus albicaulis | reverse complement strand
AGTTGTAGCAGTACTCCCCCAAATGCAACCATCTCGACCATGCTCGCTGCTGCCCACTGACATAGTTACGCAAATAGCCCTCCATCCACTTGTTAACTATCTCCGTATGTCCATCCGTCTGTAGGTGGTAAATAGTACTCTGTGTCAACTCCGTCCCCACTAGCCGGAAAATCTCCTGCCAAAATCCGCCCATGAAGCAGCTATCCCTGTCACTGATGATGGTCTTAGGAAGACCATGCAACCTAAAAATCTCCCGGAAGAATAGCTCGGCCACCTGTGCGGCTGTGTAATGCACGGATATGGCGAAAAAATGCACATACTTTGTCATTCTATCAACGACGACAAAGATACAATCCTTGCCCTACACCATGGGCAACCCTGTGATGAAATCCATCGATATACTCTCCCATTTCCCCTTCGGAATGGGAAGAGACTGCAACAACCCTGTGGGATGGCTCATATCCCCCTTGTTCCTCTGACAAACATCGCACTCCGTGATGTGCTGGAGTACATCCTCCTCAAGGCCCCTCCATGAGAACCTATCCCTAATGGCCCTATAGGTTTTGGTAAATCCCTGATGGCCTGCCAATGGAGAATCATGTGATGCTTGCAGTATCTTCTTCTTAAGCTGAGATCCCTCAGTCAAGAAGATTTTGTCCCTAAAATAGATGATCTCATCGACCACCCTGTACCTGTCATCCGCCACCTATCCGTCCAACACCTCACATGCAAATCTGTCCTTGGAGTACTCAACTAAAAGTCGAGCTGTCCAATCTGTGTCCAAGCTCATAAGAGATAACGTGGCTGGTCTACATGAAAGGGCATCTGCTACAACATTATTCTTTCTCTTGACATACTCAATGTCAAAGTCATATGCTTGGATCTTACTAATCCACTTTTGCTACCTCTCTTGTAGCTGTTTCTGCTCCAAAAAGAACCTGAGGCTGTTGCGGTCAGTCCTCACCCTGAATCTGTTCCCTACCAGATACTGCCGGAATTTGGCCAATGCATGCATGATGGCTAACATCTCCTTATCATCTATGGAATACAACCTCTCATGTGGAAGGAGCTTCTGGCTCTCAAAAGCTATAGGGTGTCCCCCCTACATCACTATTGCGTCGATACCCTCTCCCGACACATCACACTCCAAGACAAATGGCTGCATAAAATCTGGCAACGTAAGCACTAGGTAGCTACTCATCACCACCTTGAGCCTATCAAAGGCTTGCTGCGCTGTATCTATCCAACCGAATGCCCCTTTCTTTTTCAAATATGTAAGGGGTGCAGCAATTTGTGAGAACCCTCTTACGAACTTCTTGTAATAGGTACATATCCTAATGAAACATCGAATTTATGTCACATTCTTTAGCTCCGACCATTCTTTGATGGCTCTAATATTCTCCTCATGGACCTCCACTCCGTCCACTCCAATGATGTGGCCCAGATACAACATCTCTGTCATCCCAAACTCACACTTGGAGAGCTTAGCATAGAACTATTGCTCTTCCAAGATGTGTAGCACTGCCTCTATATGTTGGAGATGCTCCTCCCACATCCTACTATATATGAGTATGTCATCCAATAAAGCCAATACAAACTTCTTCAAATGACTGCGAAAGATATGGTTCATGCAAGACTGAAAGGTGGCTGGTGCATTGGCCAACCCAAAAGGCATAACCAAAAAATCAAAGTGCCCATAATGACACCTGAAGGAGGTCCTGGGAATGTCCTATTCCCTCATGAAAATCTGATGGTACCGTGATCTCAAATCAATCTTTGAGAAGAACTTATCTCCTCTCGGCTCATCCATCATCTCATTGATCCTGGGTATAGGGTACCTGTTCTTCAGAGTCTTCTAGTTCAGGGCCCTGTAGTCAATACACATCCTCAAGGTGTCGTCCTTCTTCTTCACCAGCACTACAGAAGAAGAAAATGGACTCATGCTTGGTCTGATGTGTCCAAGAGCCAACAACTCCTGGATGGCCCACTCGATCTCATCCCGATAGGCTTTGGGATGCCTATAGGGTGTAGTGATCACCGCTTGGATCCCCTACTCAAGCTCGATGTTATGCTCAAATCCCCTATCTGGTGGCCGACCTGGTGGTATATCCCCAAACACTACCTCATGCCTGTCAAGGATGGCCTGTATCTCTGGATGAACTACTCGACCGGTGGTCTCTACCTCTGATGCCCGCAACTCAACCGCCCACTCTATGTCTCCCTTTCAGAAGTCTACCTCCATCCAGTGTGCCAACACTATTTGAGGTGGGTAAGTATGCATCCCGTGGATCTTCTCATGCTTCCCGGTCTTCTTGTCATCCCACTCCATCTCTAAGGCCTCCCAATCCATGGTGACCTTCCCTAGAGCAATCAGCCACTAAACACCCAGTACCACCTTGGTATCTGGTATGTTGACCACGAAAAAGTGATCAGTCGCGGTGTAAGTACCCATCGTCACTACTAACTCTGGAACATACCGGGAACGCTGCATCGTCTGGGCTCCTGGGACCAAGACTGAAAACACGTCAAAACTCTCGGTCGGTATACCCCTCTGCTCGACCATCTATGCATCAATAAAGTTGTGGGTCTCCCCACTGTCAAAGAAGACTCATACTCGCTGGCCACGTACTGTCCCACGTACGCACAAATTCAAATAGTCAGGAACTCTTCGCAAAGCTGCAAGGGCCCCTCCTATGGGTGCAAAAGCTGCACCTCTTGTCCTTGGAGGTGGAGGCGGCAACTGATCCTGGGCCATATGACTATCTCCTACCTCCTCATCATCCTCCTCATCCTCTTCCCTGCTATCATCGGAGAAGACCTTAATGAAGTGTGCCTTGCCAGCAGCACACCTATGCCTTGGTGCCCACAGCTCCTAACAAGTGAAGCACAACCACTTCTTCCTCAACTCCCTCTTGGCCTCATCATCTACTTGTGCCCGTCCTGTATTCCCCTTGGGAGGAGGAACCCTCACATCCTTCCCCTTGGGCTAGAAACCCCGTCTCTCGGGGTAAGTTGTCCACGTCCTAGGTAATGCATCCTGCAAATCCTGGGTCCTACTGATAGCATCCTGGAGTGTAACTCGTCTAGTGGATCTGACTAGACCTCGAAGTGGCTCTGCCAATCCCTCCACAAACATATAGATCATCTGTGTCGCGGATAGATCTAGCACCATCACCAAAACCCTAAACAAATATGCAATGTATGTCTCTCGGCTCCCTGTCTATTTGAGCTTTGTCAGCTCAACAAAATGTTGTTCCAGATCCCTCCGGTCAAAATGCTCTATCAATATCCTGGTAAACTTGGCATATGTAATCACTATGGAATGCCCGAGTGTCACCATCCCATGGAACCACCAGTCCTGGGCCTCACCATCCAAATGTAATGTCGCCACCTTGATGGCCTCTGTCTCCGCCATCTGGTTAAGCTAGAAATAGATTTCCATCTTCTCCACCCAAGACTTTGTCGAAATCTCTGATGATCCATCAAACGTAGGCAAATGAAATCTACTAGAGGCACGGTGGGAATATCCATCATGGTAATGTCGGTGCCCTCTATGATTGTCGCGGGGTCTATTGTCCCGCTGGAGCTACACAAAATCTCTGAATTTCGGAGCATCCCTCAACTCCTACCCGAAGGACTGATACTCTGCAAAATACTCATCTAAGTTTCTAGGCTCTCCCTGCTGCCGAGATCCTACCACTGTATCTGCTCCCAAGAAAGTGGGCATGGTAGAGCGGGTAGGTGCACATGAAGCCGTCGACGCAGGAGTATCACGCCGAGAAGCACCCTGCTCCGGAAAATGATGGGATGTACCTGATCCCTCTCCGACCTGGAAAACCCCTGGAGTCTCACGCTGCCTATCCTCCACAACTGTGAACCTCTAGCCCATCACCTCAATATGTCTAGCTAAGTCATGTACAGACTTGAGGAGTGCCTCTTCAAACTGTTTGGCCTCTGTGTCATTTTCCATCGGTTCTTTCTCTCTTAAATCTACGACAAGCTCCACCTGATCTATGTCCATCATGGGCTCTCTCTCCTGTTCTGCATCCTCTACCCGGGCACAGTCTTCCTCTTCGTAGGTGGCCTTCAAACTACGCTCATGGTCTCTATACTTCGTCCCTCTGTACAATCTCTTTCCTGATGTCATAGACGATAGGCTGAGCCAGAACTATGCTCTGATACCACTGTAATATCTCGTTTCGGGGATATCTCTAAAACACGGCAAAATCCAACCATAGATAGACTAGGAGGGAATTTACCAGATATTTTGCCTCTAAAAAGAGGACGAGATCCGGAGGCTACCTGGCCCTTTCCAGACTTTGTCTAAGAGTGAAAGATAAACGCACCAAGTGGTATAGAACTAGAACGCTTAAAAACAATAATAGAAAGAGAATACAACAACTACAGCAACAACGACAACTACGACAACTCAATCAGAAGACATAGAGAGAAAATGCTGAGCCATTTTATTAATCTGAGAAATTTAATGAAGTACAAGAGGCAATCTTGCCCAAAGAAAGTAAGAAAACACTTTTAGAAAAGACAAGAAATTACTGCTCTATGAACTGTGTCCCAACTGCTGGAAAAATGTCGTGTAGCTGCTACTGCTAGAATGGACTGAAGGTTAGGGGTTTATCCCCTTGCCGGAATGAGCTGAAAATCGGAAAATCTCCTCTCCTTAACAACCTAGACAAGATCCAAAAACCATTCCAAGAATGGCCAACCCCAAAAATCACTAGAAACTGCCTTCCCAGTGAATTGCGCTGGCCTCCAAGGTACATTGCAGTGGCTGGATAGAAACAACTGAAATTCTGCCAAAAAATCCATCAAAAACCTCCGACGGGCAAAGGCTAACCCTCTGCTCAAAATCCCGGTGAAATCACCTACAGAAACCCCAAACCGAAGCTCCTCCACAATGGACTGCATCCTCTCTCCCAGTGATTGCGCAATCTCTATAAGCATCGGCTCCACAACAAACCCAAACAATGAAACGACTCACAAAATACTGGAAAATAAACCTTGCCCGAGTAGGCACTTGAAGTCCCCCAGGGCTAAGGGCAAGATCTCCGACTGGAGAGACTCAATGCACTAAACAGTGCTGCAGACAGGCTAAACAGCCAGTGTGCTCAAGAAGACAAAAGTCTCACACCAAAATCATCAACTCAAGAATGATCCAAATGAGGAGGCTCCTCCATCTTTTATAGCATTGGTTTCCCTCCAAAACCCAACGGAGCCTCTCTCTCCTCCACATACTCATCCTTATCTGCGCAGAAGCTTCTAGAGTGTACGTGGGCCCCCCTCCTCTACGTGGTCTTTGGCCCCCTTGACTCCCCCTTGAGTCACAATGTTGTGCTACTAGGTGGATTTCTTATCCTACTTAAGTGAGTTAGACTCTCTTTACTCACTTTTTATTTATTTACAAACCATAGACGACAAAACTATACAAAATCGAATATTCCAATTAGGTGTCGCTAATTAGGAATATTACACATTAGTGTAGATTCACCGTGAGCACTAACTAACATAAGTATAGAGAATTAAACATTAACTAGTGATTAATTTCATTATTAAGACATTAAGACAATTAGTAATATTTATATTGAAAATGATATATTATGAATGTAATTTTTTTTTTTGGATTTAATAAATTAAGTATGGAATTGAATTCCATAAAAGCGAAATGGACTGATGGTAAAAAAGATAATTCAAGATTGTGAGTTAGATAATTCAATATTGTGAGTTAGTTGAGCAGAATAAATTCCAACAGTTACTCCACCTCTAGGGATAAAAGACTATCCCAGTGAGGAATGAGGGTTTTGTTCGGTAACTGAGGGAAATTTGGGGAGAATATTTCCTGAACTAGTGTTACCCAGTGGAATACTCCAATTTTCTGATATTGCTGGAATGGAGGAATGGACTGGACTGTCCCGAGGTCTATTCCAGAATTTTCTGCTAACTTTCAAGCTCAGACTTGGAGCACGGGGGAGAGTGAGGACGTGATTGCTTCACTCATGGTAGGGACGAAACCGCATCATTCTGAATATCTGAAGATAGATAAGTACCTTACTTCTCTATTATTTAAATTTATGGAAACACAGAGAAAAACTATCTGTAGGAGTAATGAGGTATAAAATCTATACATTTTTTATTCTTTAGTTATAGAAAGGGTATAAATTCTATGTCTGTTTTATTTTGAAAAGGTATAACAGTCAAAATCAAGTACTATTGATGGTATTAATGTGGAGAGTTTTTACCATAGAATCCTCTAAGGAAGACTCTGTGAAGGTTGCACTCTGCTTCCTATGATAACACACGAATACAAATGGTCTGGTCATAGCTTCTTTTTATTCAGATAAAGAAGAAAGAATACTAGTATTTCTTTTAGTAAAAAGAGAACTTGTTATGAGAAAAAGTAAAGATGGAATTTTCACATAGATACAAATGAAGGTGTACTCGTAAAACATTAAAGAACGAAATGTAGATATTAGTTTTGTGAAAGAACTGTAACTATTATACTGTCCATAGCCAGAATTCCAATAACAAGTAAACAAGAAATCTTTCTCATGGAACCATACACTATAAAGCGTATAAGCTGAAATTTAGAAAACATTATGAAGAGGAAAACAATAAAAGTGCAATAGTTGTACTCTAAAAATGTGAGAATAGGAAATACCTTGATAAAAGATCCTATTCTTTTTAGTTACACTATATCCATAGCATTACATTGGTCAGAAAATATTGAGCATAATTTAGAAAATAGGAAATATAAAGCAGAACTTGTCTGGAATTCAGAGCTTGAAGGCTCAGGAATTACAAAACGTTCATTGTGGTATTCCATCTATACATGGATGTGAGAAGAACATTGGTCCGATCTATTTTCTAAATACAAATTGTACCATGAAAGAGAATTGAACAAAACTATCATAAATTTATTGAAAATGTTAAAGAAGGCAGTAACCACAAGAATTCCACAATAGAATCCATAAGTTTTACACAGATTTAAATCAACATTACTGTAGTTTTTCAATATGCTAAGAAGGTAAATCTCATACATTTAACAGTGCTGAAGATAATTTTTTTCAGAATTCTTTCCGTAGCTATATTATAGGTCCATTTAAAAAAAAAACCCCAAACAAATTCTTACAGTTCTGTTGTAAAGATTAGCATGGGAAAAAATGGAAGATATTACACCGTATTGCCTAGTAAAATGGGTTCCTAAAAATGAGTGGAAAATTCTGAGTTTGAATACATCACGGTAAACCTATTTACTTATTAAACATAATCTCTAAACCAAAAAAGGAATTGTATGCAAGTGGTACGATGAAGCCAAAGATGACCATATGCAAAAACAACGGTGATCAGATTGAAAACCACAAACAATACTTGTAATAGAGGGTTCACGGTAACAACGAAAGAATTCAACGGTGCCAAATAAATCATGGCAACAATGAATTGATCGAGAATAAAACTAGCTAGTTATACCTGAATAAAAAAAATATAAATCAAAACTAGGGTTTACAGAGTGTTTGAGAATGTTAATGAATTATGGAAAAACATAATGGAAAAAAAATAGAAAAAAACATAGCGCTGATGTACTTGCATGTATTCTCAATAAAAATTGGACATTTCAATCTGCAAGAGGTTAATAAAGAAGGGGTTAAACCCCATAAAAGAGATTGATTTGATTAATAATATGAGAACAAAATATTGCATGATAGATAAACATTATACCAGGTAGAAGAGAGATGAACCGCTTCCTGGAGGAGTCATTCTGGCGCAAAGAAAGGAATTCTGAGACAACCCACATAACGGAGTAACAGAACTCTGAATGGGCAAAGTCGAACCTATATCTTGGATTCTATTTTCCAATGCATCCTACCAGAGGGTAGCGAAGTAATTCTGGATGGAAAGAACCGTAGACAGATACCATCTCTGCCCGGCTTAAGGCGCAACAATGGAAAACCTGCAAGAAACATAAGGAAGAAGACTAACCCACAAGGAGTCGGAGTGCGTTGTTGCAGAGCCACCCAACCCTAGGGGCCTTGGCGCAAATGAGACGAATAGTTAGGGTTTGGCGGTTCGTTCAAAACCAACTTTGGATGTAAATCATATCAGTCGTAGATCTAAGAACCATCTGATGGAGCAGTATCGACCATGTATCCTAAATTCGGAACCAAATGCAATTATGGGTATGGTAAAATTTGCCAGAGAATTAAAACAAATAAATACCAAGTACCATAACCACTGCAAGGTGGTGTCAATAAAGCAAGACTCGGAGTAATGCATTCCACCTCGAAAAATTAAAGTCATAAATCCAGTGAGTTGAGTTCACTACCGTCAAGGTTAAGTGATATATAAAATATGTGTATGGTAGTGACGTGGCCAAGCCATAACCATAAACAAATATATATCCAATATACATACCTTAAGATTTACATTTCTCCATAAGAATTATAATCCGTGGATTATTAAATATAGCACGCATGTAATTAAGTAGAGGCAACATTTATAGTTGAGACAAATTGTGGTAAGTTCACTTTAATCTATAGTATTTTATTTTATTTTTTTTATCATCAAATTTACTGTTATGTAAATTGTAATTGATGAATGTTAAAAAACATTTTTTTCAATGTGAGCTTTGAAATTTTGCATTGAAAAATTTGAAAGAAGATTTGAATTTCTTTTTTCCTTTGATAGATCTTAATAAGTTTGCAGTGGTTCTCTCTGTATATATAATGTGTAATTTTTCGACGTTCAAATTTCATTTTTGAATGATATATATAGAGTACATAAATTAAAATTGTAGATCCCAAAAAACTTGATTGGATTTCAAAATAAATTGTCAAAAAAAAAAAATATATATATATATATATATATAAAATAGTAAAACCTTGCTAATTGGGGATGTAATAATGTCGATCGTCCTCTAGATATTACTCCTTCCAACAGAATTTTTAATATTGAACTTCATTCTCTGCAACTAATTCTTCAGCAAGATAATCAAGTAGATCCCCGATTGGGGTGTCAGATAGTTGATTTATGAAGGCCGTCGCCATCCTCTTCACATCCTTCGAGCTTTTATGGTTAATTATACTCCTATGCATGGTCTTACCATCCCACAATGGATGGGTATCATTTCAATGAACAGTTGGCGAGCATGAATTAACTGCATGGCTCGTTCCCTAAATATAGCAACCTTCCCTCGTAATATTTTCTTTCTATCTCTCTGCATTATGTTTACTTTTCTCTGCTCTATGGAAGGATTTCACGACCAGCAAGGAGCTTCAAACCTTCACTCCGACATTCCACCAAGGTGTCCAGGGTATGTGATGGCCTTTTCCTCAAATCTCTTTTGGGATTCTTTTCTCGATAAGTTCTCTGAGTTCACTATTGTTTGTATGGTTAAAAAGTATGCTCTACTCTGTTATTGGGGTTTTGAAGTTTTTCATGTCTCTGAAATCACAGTGGAAGCTTGTATTATCCCCTCTTTTCACAGTCCAGACCATCTTAGTATTCAAATAATGGTCTATTATAGGTTAAATAGGACTGTCTGTTGGATAAATAAGATTTTTTGTAGGTTAAAAGGGACTCTTTGTTCGTTGTTCTTTCCTGAAGCTGTTACTCATACTTTAATTTCCGCATTTGTTCTACGCATAGCAAAGGTATCTATGTATCTTTTTATTACAGCTGTTATTCAGGTCAATCTCAATTCTCAGGCATTGGGTGTATGTTCAAATACCCTGACTTCTATTTATCTTGCTAAGTTGCCTCTTATACAGTTGATAAGGTCTGTGTCAAATCCTCTCATTTGTTTCCATGATATTACAAACTACTTTCATTCCATGATTCCCAATTATACAGTCAATTCTCCTCGCCCTCTGCAGCGTATTCCTCTTATTCTACTCCAGAGGAAATTCTACTATTTTCACAACTATAGTTTCACTATTAATTGTATCTATTTCAGTGGTCCTCCCCTGTCTCCACATAGTATGCCTCAAATAAGAGCAGGTTCTTCTACAACAATTGATATTCCTCCTAGAAAAAGAGGAAGGAAAACAAATTCAGAGACCACTACGATTTATGAGGAAACAACTCCTGATGATATTAAGAGTTCAATTGAGACATGGGAACAAGATTCTGAGGAAGATGATATGGATATCAGTGAGCAACAAGATAGAATGGAATTCATCCTGGACCCGACAAGTACAATGGGGAGAGTCTCCGTATTTCAACAGAGTGTGAAGACCTATTGGGAAATTAAATGTGTCCTGAGTAAAGCTTTGATGAGCCTATAGGAAAAGGAGGTTAAATCGAACTCTTCAGTGCTTTTCAAACTCCAGGCTATGAAGCAAGAAATGCGGGAGATGGCGAAGGTTCAACACCAACAAAATGCTCGAATTGGTAACATTGAGCAACAACTCAGATTGCTTCAACTAGAGGTCTCTGTTGTTTCTGCAAAAGCTCCAAAAGAATCATCTGATGGATAATCAGATTTCCGTTTTACTTCATTTTTTAATGACATTAAATAGTTTTTATCTGTTTAGTTTAATATTTAATTTCTTTGGACATTGTCGTGATAAACTAGAGGCAACTAGAAGACAGAAACAATTTCAATTTTGGTCTGCATTTAACTCTTTAAGGTGGCCAAGAGACCTGGTTTCCTTCGGGCAGGTTGAGGCACCTTGACACTAATGTATTTATTTTTGCAACTTTCTCTTATCATAGAAATGGCTAGGTACTACTGAATTTACAAAAAAAAAAAAAACACTACATCAAATGTTTTAACCATAAAAAACATGTTTTGTTCCAATTGAATTATATGATATATACATATTTTTTTTAAACAATATATAAGATATAGATAGTCATTTTACATAACATGTTCATTGAGACATTTTATCTATGGATTACATCATTTACATTGAAATCAATTTTTTTGTTACCAATAATTTTTAACTATAGGTCAATATTACTTAATCATGTATATTAAATTATTTAATTGATGACCCACATTGAATTTTTTTTTATTATGAATATTTTTAAATTCCATATATTAATTACATATCTCCTTATTATTGTTATTAGAAATTACTTGGTAATTTTTATTTTATTTGTTAACTATCAATTATTTTTCTTCTTTGGACATTGAATATTTCATTATGTACAACATTAAAATATTTTCTTTTATCGATATATATATAAATTTGATAGATATAAATTAGTTAACTTAGATCTTCAAACAATTTATGAGATATTTTTCAATTTTTTGAATTCTTGTTATTACTTTATCTATTTTTTAAAGTTTATATGAAATTATATTACTTCATGTGGACATCAAAATATTTTATTTATAACTGAGAGTGAGTGAAATATTTTACCACTTTGAGTTGTAACATCAATAACAAATCAAGTGAGGTTGAGATGATTGATGTGTTCTAATTCTTTTAATTAAATATAACTAAACATGCCCATTCATATTATTTACATTGATAAACAAGTTTATTTTGAAATAGGGCTTCTAAATTTTTATTTAATTATTAATAGTTATTAGGTGTATGGTAGAGATTTAACCTCCACGAAATATTCTATAATATTCATAATAATACACACAACTCAAAGGTTAAGATTTATCTCCAAAGTAGTTATATCCTTTCCTTCCCCTTTAATTAAATTGATTAATAAGAAAAAAAGTCATTTGAACAAGTGCCATATGATGTGAGTTGTCCTATTTTGGACATGTAGCGTTGATAACCCATTGTATTGCCCCATGTTATTGTAATATGGTCTATTTACAAATTAAAAATCTCCATGATAAAGTGGGGGTAAATATAGATGGTTAAGAATCTTGTTCCATTCTTTTCTAATAATATATATGTTGTATATTAATTATTTTTATTATTTATTCATACTAATATTTTAAAATAAAATTGTAATTGAGTTATTTTTTATGATTTTTTATTTTATTTTATTTTAACAATGTGAGATGTATCATGTATAAGTGTTTTGATGTTTATTATGGATTAAGGCTTATCAACATTTACTAGCCATTATACAATATTGTAGAATATGCCTCTATAATTGAATTAGTATATGAGAATTATATGTGTCATACACTCGATCCTCTTTACATAATCCTTTAATGAGGTGTACATACTGTACCCAACATTTGATTTGAACTTGTATAATATATTTTTTTGGGGAAAATAAATAATAGGCCCACATATGAATTAATTATATTTATTTTTTTGATGTAATGGGAAAATCTATTCTAACTTACTAGTCAAACCACTAGAAAGGATAGCCATCACTTACTTGAAATGGTTACTCTTGAGAGATGCCTCTAGGTCTTGGACCATTGACTAATTTTTATATTTTTTTTTTTTATGTTTGAGAAAGATAAACTTATAATAAAATAAAATAAAATAAAATAAATCATATTTCAAAATTATATTTATAAATAGATTTTTAAATAAAAGCAATAATCTAAGATTCTATAGATATTTATAATATTTAAATTTTGTATTAATTTTTGTTAATGAGTTAATTTACATGAGGAAATTATAAATTGAATTATAAAAAAATGCAATCTAATTTATAAATTAAATCAACTTTTAATCTCAATACAATTTCATGGAAATTTATGAGTTTTTAATTTTTATAAATTATTTTGAATTTATAAATAGGTTTAGCTCCAAAAAGGAAGCACTCCAATGCTAGAATGAAGCAACTCGAATTCAAAAATTCAAAAATTATTTGATTACAAATTTCAAAAATAAAAATAAAAACGGACCATCGAAAATCATACCATTTCATTTTTTATTCCAGCATAATATTCGTTGGACAAACGAAGTACGACGTTACGGAAACTAGTTTGACCAGTGGAGTACGATGTACCCAAATTTATGGGCGTTTATATCAAAGTCTTCATGACTCATTACGAGTGACTAAAAAAAGAAAGCCTATTCACAGTATTTATGACTCAATAGGTTGATTGAATTCCTTGTTTTAAAGAAGTAGGAAAAAATCAATATGACAGCGTTCATTTGGACAAGCAGAATTAAATCTCCTTTCCTACCTACTTCCAGGCTTGAAAACTATTAAAGGGTGACCCCTAGAATTTATGCTTTAATTTAATTTTGTATTGAGATGTATTGGCCTGCACATCAGAAACCCATACATGGCTGGATGATACTTTCCAACATGTACATCCATGTTTTATCATGATAGTGACAACGTGGATTCTTGCAGTAAAAACAGGAACAAACTTAATTACTGAAGGGTCCAAAGCTTCATCAGCTTAGCCCTTGTTTCTTTTGTCGGTGGTTACTTCAACCGTGATAGTATTCTCTTGTCGGTGGTTACTTCATAAATTTGGACACATTTGCCAAAACCGGTTATAGATTTCATTGTGCATACTTCAAAAGCTGCATTATCTTCCTTGACCAGTCATAAATTTGGGCACAGGTTGCCAAATCCAGGAGCTTCCAGCTTTTATTATGCACAAGGTTGCTTTTTCTCTGCATGTACCGTCCAGAACAAATCCCAGATGGTCAAGCAATAGCCAACCACGTTTGTTAATTTTGGTTGTGACTTTGCAGTGATGCAACATAGCCAAGTTTTCCATTGTAAAGTTCAAAGCTTGGTTTGGTGGCAAAATGATTAAGGTAAGAAAGGGCTCAATTTATATGTATTTAGTTATAGTTTTGTTGGATGATTTAGATATCGCTGAATTCCGTGACATGTTATTAAAATGGATGAAGCATGTTGTGTGGTTTTCATTCCGTTCCAACAATTAAAAAAAAAAAAATGAAATATTCTAAAACTTACAAATTAAAATAATGATGTGTTGTAGTTAATCCTTTATTTAAAACTTACAAGTTATACGGTTATTTAGTTTTAAGTACATTGTGTAATTCATGTTCTAATACTTTTAGAAAATAAACAAATAATGCTAAGAGGAAAAGTAAGAAAATAAACAAATAAGAGGAAAAGTATTATTATTTTTATTTTATT
>JAXQQM020072275.1:0-87091 GCA_034641835.2 Pinus albicaulis | reverse complement strand
GCAAGCAAAATATATTAAGCAAATTTTGAAGAAGTATGGCATGGAAGAATGCAAACCTGTAAGTACACCAATGATAACCGGATGTAACCTCAGTTCTCATGATGATTCTCCCGCGGTGAATCAACCAAAATACAGATCAATGATAGGAAGCCTACTTTATCTCACTGGGACTAGACCAGACATTATGCATGCAGTTGGGATTGTTGGACGATTCCAAGCTAATCCAAAAGAGTCTCACCTTCAGGCTGTCAAAAGAATATTCAAATATCTACAAAGAACTCAAGACTTTGGACTATGGTATCCAAAGAATGCTGATCTTACTCTTCATGCTTACACGGATGCAGATTGGGCTGGAAATGTTGATAATCGGAAAAGCACTAGTGGTGGTGCATTCTATATGGGGCCCCGGTTGGTATCTTGGTTCAACAAGAAGAAAAATTCTATTGCCTTATCTACAGCAGAAGCAGAATATGTGGCTGCCGCGTCTTTTTGTACTCAACTCCTTTGGATGATGCAAACCTTGCAAGATTTTCAAATCAAATGTACACCTCCTATCTCCATTATGTGTGATAATACAAGTGCCATCAGTATCTCAAAAAATCTTGTTATGCATTCAAAGACCAAGCACATTCCCATCAAGTATCACTTCTTACGTGAACAAGTGCTTGAACAAAAGGTGAAGTTGGAGTATGTTCCCTCCAAAGAACAAGTTGCTGATATATTTACCAAACCTCTACCCAGGGAAGCGTTCGAACATCTCATACAGAATCTGGGAGTAGTCTCTGCTGGGAAGAAAATCAGAACTGCTTAAATTTATAAGATCAAATTGAATACGCGGGTTTCCTAAAATACAATCGTGTATATACGCGATTTTATCCACAGAAAGCCGCGTATGGTCAGTTGCTGACAATTTTTGGTTGGGGTCAGCATTTTACAGCACATCTGCAACACTGTTTGATATCTCTGATGCTATATGGTATCTTTGGTGAAGTTTTATCTCTTATATTTCTGTCTCATTCTTTGATATTGGGTAAAGATGCCTTGATGATCTTCTGTTGAAAAGTGTTCAGGATGCACAAGCTAAGGGGGAGATGAAGGAGTAAACTGATGTACAGGTTCAGGGGGAGCAATAGCCTTGCTGGGTATTATGCATTATTGGCTTATGATTCTGAAATATGATCTCTCTTGAGGTCTTTCTGATAGTGGTCATAAAAGGTCATATTTGTATTTTGATGAAAAAGTTCATGTTGAGACCTATGATGACAAATTGTAATATTCAGTCATGTAAGGACTTGTTCAAATTTGTAAACCCACTTGATTGGGTAGTTGAGTCAAAATGTGTAAACCCTTTTTGGTTGGGTATTTGAGTCTCTTATGTAAATCCACTTGGTTGGATCTTTGATGTATGTATGAGTCCTTGGGGATAGGAAGGTCATAGAGTCATGTACTTCATTAAAAAATATGTTTGAACTTTCAGCATGAACTCAGGGGGAGCATGGTAACTTCAGTACATATCAGATGTGCAGAGCGCTTCCTTCTACATGAGGAGAAAATCCTTGTGTTGGTTTTGATCCGCCCTTTTCCCTTGATGTCAAAGGGGGAGAGTGACATGGTTTCATTGTATTCTTAATGTATCTATCTGCACCATCGTGGTTGCCATCAAGTCCAAAGGGGGAGATTGTTGGCAATATGATGCTGAGTATTGTTCTTGATGGCAACACACTTGATGAAGATGATGGCAACCTACTTGATGAAGTTGTCCCTGATGGAATAGTTATTGATGAACTCGTTAAATGATGTAAATCTGATGTATATACAATGAGAACAGAAGGTGTTGATGGAAGAAATGTCAGTATGTGCTAGAACATGATGAAAAAAAAGTATGTCTCAAGGCATACGCGGATTTGTCTAGACAAAGTGGCGTATGCACGCGGTAAATAACGTTCCAAGTCGCGTATGGGAAAAAGTGCTCTAAATATGTAAAACCAGGGGTAACCACCATGGTATTGACCCATTGTATTGAGTAATGATTCGTCTATGTGACCCCACCCAGGAATACCATTGAAAGTAATGTGGTTTTGGCTCATGGTATTGAAAAAGGGTAAACCTATATAAGGAGAAGAAAATCATTGTGCATGGGGTGCATGAGTCTAGGCTTTGATGAATAATTCACTCTGAAGTATATCTGTATGGGTGAACTCTGTTCCTAATTGATAGATCTGAATCTATGATGCTCCTATGAACATGATGAAGGCTCAAGATCTCTAGATCTAGAAATGGTGAATGTCAAGGATGATCTGAAAAGAAGTGAAGAAGACCTGGCGCAATCCTGTTGAAGAGATTGAAGAAATCTGGGTAAGTTTATAGATATGGTCTATACTGCAAATTTTATCTTTTATAGATCTATACGCAGGTTCGTTTCATGAAAAGCGCGTATGCGCAGTTAGGGTTTTCTTTCGAAAATGTACTGAAGTATACACGGGTTCGTCTTCTGAAAAGAGCGTATATACACTGGTCTGATTAAATAAAAGCATGTATGATTTCTGATCTAATGGTTTCTGAAGGTTGAAAGTGTTTCTGCATATCTATTCTGAAGTCTGGGTTATATCTGATATTCTGGTTACAGTGGTTTCACTGTTCTGTTTGATGCTTTGGGCAAAGTTTGTTTATTGACAAGTAAAGGGTTGTGTTGGAGCTGTTTGATCCAGTTTGAAAATTGATGAAACGTGGTCTGCAGTGGATCTGAGGGTTGAAGCCTTCAGTATGAAAGTGGAAGCTTTCTGCCAGTAGAAGTTATCAGGGGGTAGTAGCTCCCTTCCAGGAGAGGTTGGTAAATGAGTGCAGGGGGTTGTAGCTCCCTTCCAGGAGAGGCTGGTAAATGAGAGAAGGTTGTAGCCTTCTGCAGGTGGGTGCCTGCGTGCTGGTTTGAGTCTGCACTAGTACATGATTGTAAGAAGTTTTCTTAATAATAAATTTTGAAGGCTGAAACAACGACAGCGGTGGTTTTCTCCCGAATTGGGTTTCCACCTAAAAATCTTGGTGATCATGTGTGTTGCATATGTGTGATGATTATTCTATTCTGTCTGCACCTGTTTACTGTTTCTGAAATATCTGATGAATGAATAATGCAATGATCTGAGTTAAGATTCAAAACACATAATTAGATCTCTGGACATACGCGAGTTGTGTAAAGGATATCCACGTATATACGCTAGTTTCCTTCAGTAAAGTAGCGTATGGGTTTTTAGAAAAGAAAAAGTAAAAGTTTGATTGTCTGCACAATATACTGATTCACCCCCCCCCCCCCTCTTAGTATGTTTCCCAACACAGGTTGGTGCCTGTAGAAAAACAGTGGTGAGAGGGAGTTGGAGCTTGCCTTTGCATCACAACAATAATAAGATGTGGTTTTCTCCCCTTTATGGCTTCCCGTAATTTATACCATTTCGTCTCCATCTCTGTTTCCGTGGTACTAAGATGATTTACCAACGCTTAATGTTTGTCATTTCATAATAAGTTTGATGTCACATTAATTAATACTTAAGCTGCAACATATTAAGATCGTTCATAACCAAGGTTGATTATTAAAAGTAAGCTCGTAAATAGGTCGATGTAGAAAAATTTGTAAATTATATGTGTTAAACCGATCTAATTCCCCCCCTCTCGCCTAACTAAGAATTCAATAGGGTCCACATTTAACATTTTATATTTCATACTTTGGTTAAAAACCAGATATCAACATGAATATTTGGTTTGGGTCCCACACTTACCAACTTCCCCTTCCATTAACCTTCGAATAGATCCGAACTTTAACAACCCAAAGGCACGCGAAATAGGTTGTATTCTACTGCTACATGTAACTCATTTAGGTGTATCACGCGGACTTCATAAATTACCTCTACCACTCGAAACTTAAGCAAAAAAAATTTGTGGTTTTTGAAAACCGCTTCACGATTCCAATTTCATAGTTTCGCCATACTGTTGCTCACGGTTCCGCTTCAACTCTTCAATACGAGACTTATGCATATTTGGTGAATAACTAAACAATCCGTTGATTCATTCCGCTGCACCATTGATCCATTCCAATTTCAGATCTTCTTGATTGGAATTCAATCCTCTCTCTGTCTATAAAGAGAACTGCCTTTCCATTTCGCACATAAGCACCTTCTGTTTATGACATCGACAGTCTTCAAACCCTCTCTTATTCATTATTTGTGGTTCTTATTCATTTATTTCCCTTACAGTAAAACCCCAAATGTGGCTTCAAAATCCCTGATCTCACTGTACTGTGTATGCACAACATAATGTGTAACCAAAACTTCTCTTGAAATACTTTATACGATGTAACTCCAATTTCAAAATACATCCAGGAAAAATGTATGCCTCAATTTAGAAGTCCAGGTAATTCTTTTATTAGCATTGATCCATTATGTGATCAATGCTACTTTTACACAAAATTCAACAAATGAACATTCACCCTCAAACTACACAATCTATAAAATTGTAGATTGAACATAAAATGACAAAATTCTCCCTTTTCCTGTCAATTCCACTTGCACACAATATACACTCAAACACAAACTCAGAAATTGAGTTTTTCTGTATTAAAACCAAAATTTACATAGGAAATTCTTCCTCTCTGGCCTGATATTCAATCAGTGGCCTTTTTCCTCTACAGTCCGTAGGCCTACAACCCAACTCTACCTCTCTATCTCTGTTCTACCTTGAAAACTATCTTCTATATGCCTTTTAGGCTTACAATTTATACAAAAGGTTCTGAAACTATTTTTGGTTTCAGTTCCTCCATCTTCTCAACAAAATCGCAAATGTCCTCTAAGTCCTAAAATCACTACTTATCCCTAAGGATCCTCTTTCATCCACAAAATAATGAAACCAATTCTTATTTAGGATTTATAATTAATTCCTAAATCTCTCAATCCCTATGCACTCTCAACTAACCTAATTCTCTCATGTTCTCCAACATTCGAGAACATTTACAAAATTCCTCACAATATTTAATTAATTCTCAATAAAATCACTCAAATCATTACATAAGAAACCAAATCCCTTGAAAACAAAAAACCCTTAATTCTATTAAAATGCAAGGAATTTTCTTGAGCCTAATGCCCTTGCATCATAGATGCACAAAGGGAATTTAAATTCCATGTAATGCTTGTATGGAAAATTCATGATTCCCTAGGGCTAACACATTTATGTTGTATATTATAACATTACCATGCACTTTAATAATGTTTACTAGTTTTATGAAGTTCATTTCATGCATTTTTTTGGATATATTCCATTCATTATACATACTTAAATTAATCCATCTCTTGCATGTCTTCAAACAAAGGGTAAATTTTATTGTCCAGTTTGTGGTCCTAAATTGAAATCTCGTCGTTTAAGAAGCCTAGGAAAGGAGGTGTTTGATGAGTATAGGAAATTCATCTCTAAGAACCATAGGTACTAAAGAACCAAAAAACATATTTTCAATGGGAAAGAAGAGTCTGGATTAGGACCACAGAGAATGAAACCTGGTCTATGTAAGTTGCAATATAATAGAATCTCTCAAGGTATGGATTAAATAATCTATTTTTCATTATACATGAATTTTTTGGATTATTTTATAGTTTTACTGCATTTTCTTCATTGTACTATTTGACAGTTATTGTTGTTATAATATCTTAGACTATGATTCACCTTGCATGTCGGAAAGGCATTAATAATGGGGCACTACCACAAGGAATGAAAAGCTATCCTGAGTAATTCAATAGGCTCCCCTACTATCAGAACCTAGAGATTGCTCATTTGTTTGATACAATGCACATCGGGAAGAGTGTAAAATATACCTTATGGTGAATATTCGATGGAAGGAGAGATAAAGGAAAAAATTTCAATATTTGTAATGACATTAAGGAGGCCAATCATGCAATGCAAAGTGCGATTCATTCAAATAGTGATAGAGATGGCCAAAATCTAAGCGCCCTTCCATGGTTATTGATGGAGCAGGAAAGAAAGGATGTTAAAGAGGTTATTGAAAAAAATTGAATTTCCCACTGGATTTTCTTCAAACATAAAGAATATCCTAACAAATAAAGGTGAATTAGGTGGGGTAAAGACTCATGATTTGCATACATTCATTAAGGTAATTATTTTGGTGTATATATTTGTACATTAATGGTGAAAATTCTTGTTAGTATTTTTGTTTTATACTTATTTCAGAATAAATAATCATTGATTATTATTTTGGTTACAGTATGTTCTACCTCTATCTCTTCCAGACAACTTTGACAAAAATGTCAAACAAGGTATTGTTAAAATTTGGGTACCAGAGGACAAGTGATTCCCTAAGGCTTTGATTTTTTTCCTAGGGAAAAGTGTCCAAATGTATTTATCATTTTCTCCTAAAGTCACTTTATAAGTGGTAAAGTCAAATCTAATTTAAAAGTGAATTTATAAGTGATAAAGTTACAAAGTGTAATTTAAAAGTGACTTTATTAAAGTCAATGTGAAATTAGAAAGTGAAAAAGTGACTATGGAAATAAAAGGCTAAGTGGGTCTTTATTTAAGTGGGGTGAATTAAAAATTAGAAGCTGAGAATTAAATGCACATTTAATCTCAGCCCTAGATCTAAAGCTATCTCAACCATTGGATTTAGGGATTCCTCAAAAGTCACTTAGGGTTAGGTTAAAGGAGGAAAAGAAGAGAAAATATCATTCATTCTTTTCAAGAGTAGATTAAGAGAGAAGAGAAGGAGAGCAAGGAGATTTTCTGAGCAGTTATTTGAAGGAGAGCAGAACCTTGGCACACACACCGAAGCAGCATTCATAAAAAATGTACAGCAAGCTGGCACACAGTTCAAGGCCAATTTTAGCGACGTTTTCAAGGAAAAACTATACATCATCTTTGGCATTCATTCCTAGGTAGTTGTGCAACATTTTGACACAGATTTAGAGGTGAAGTTTTTGCAGTTTTTGTGGCACATTTTTCGAGGCAGACCGTACAATTTCTATTTTCCTTGTGCATATAAATTTAGGTAGAAACCGTACAACATTTATTGTTTTCCCTGTTGGTGTCCCATGTTTTGATAGTTTGGAAAATCAAAAGACAAGGCAACATCAGAACCAATCTTTAGAGTCCCAGGATCTAGTCCTCTTGTTCTCAGAGAGGGATCTCTCGAATGTTTTTTTGCAAAGGTTTATCTTGTGTCCTTAGAGTATGGATTTTAGACTAGTTATTAAGTGCAGGTGTTTGTTTGTTTTTTTGGTTGGATTGATACAACAAAACATGAAAGACCTAGGAAAGATGTATAGAATGGAGGAACATCTGGTTCATTGGGCAATGGAGTCAAAAAGAGGTCATAACATACTTATCAATGGATATGGGATATTAGAGGGAAAATCTAACTTGGCCACATGATCCTTTGGTTTTTGGAATGAGATGGACATTAATGATTTGAAAAGAGAAGTTAAATTCTCAACAAAGGGAATTTGAAAACACAATTTGAACAATAAAGAGCTTTTTGATATACAGGGCTAACCATGAATTCTACAAATCACACCTTTAAGAAAACAATGATTTCAAAACAAATTTTAAAATGAAATCTAAGATTCGGGGAACACCCTATTTCCTCAAAGATTTTATTTCAAATGACTTAATAAACATAAAGATTCACTGATAACTGCAGTCATAGAAGAGGGAACACCTAACACATCTATGATTACAACCATAAAGAAATTTGAGACAAATGTTTAAGTAAAGAAAAAGGACAAGATCGAAATAGACCTCCTTGACTCATTGTAAACATAAAACTACAAAGGGAGACTTCAATGACAATTTTAAAGTGGCAGCAGACAAGTAGGGAGAACCATAAATCATGCTGAAACCAACTATTCGAACTATTAAGGAAATAAACAAGCATGAAGCCTAAAGAGAGAGAGTAAAGACTCTAAAATACTTCAGCAGAAGAAAACATGAAACAGGGAAGGATGAACAGGTCTAAGGTGCTTCCAAGAGTCATTTCTTAGCCTAAAACTTTCAACCTACTGTAGTAAGAAATCAGGGAACAGAATGAAAATAGGAGAAAACATTAAACAGTTTAGAATACTTCACCAACAACCAAGCTCATGGATCCAATGATAGAGCCTTCATAGTAACAATCATACAACAATATCATCAGGGCTCCAAGACTTCAATTTCTTCTTCAACTTCAACAGACTATGTATTATTTAAGAGAGTTTCAATATTACAACTAGTGATCAACCAACCCCTCACTCATCTTCTTTAGAAGTATATATAGAACAATGAGGAGGTGAGATCTGATAAAAGATATAAAAAACTAATTAATACCAACTTGAATGGCTTCTTGGCCTTTGGGGGCTCAATGAAGCAACTTGCATAGGTGTCCTCTGTATAAAATCATTTACATTAAATAATAGGTTTGCTGGAAAGAATTTGTAGACTTCAAGGCTCCTCGTCATCCTTGTAATAACTTCTGCTGACAGCTACAATAAGTTCCTTTGGTTGAAATAACTCTTCAGTTGTATTGATGCAAAATATCTCCTGGTCTGGTAATAACTTCGACCTTCTTTGATTGCTTTGAGGCTGCAGGTGGCTCTGTGGCGGTTGGAAGTTTTAATTAGCCCCTGAGGTGACAGTGGAGGTCTCTTTTCCGATAAAACAATCATGATTTTCTTTTAAACTATGGTTTAGGCTTTTGATAATCCATTTTTAGCCGTAATCCCCGTAGATCTATCCTCAATTTTCTGTCTTGATATATTTTGTCTTCGGCACTGATACTCTCTGACTGTGCCCAATTTACTGTGTTTTTGGTGATATACAGGGCTGCGTAGGGGTGATATGGCATCAATGCCTTATGAATCATCGATGAAACGTGAATTTGAAACTCACAAATGATTCTTTTTGATGGACCAGAGGCAGGAGGATCGTCACCCTTTGTCTCTGAAATTTATCCAGAAATGGCGAAAAAACCATTTAACCCTGCAAAATACGAATAAATATTATGAAATCCTACATGTATGGACTAACTGCTTCAGAAGGCACGTGGAGGGAGCATGGCCGTTAGATGGCATCATCCAACGGTCGAGATTGATCAGAGGAATTTCAAAGGGAAGGCAGAAAAGGGATTTTGTATCGGAGCCGTCGATGGCGCGGAGATCAACGGTCCAGAGCGGAGGCAAAAAGTCAAAGCGGAGGAATCAGGGCAATGAATTATGGGTCGTTGATGGCAGATCATATTGACGGCAGAGATGGTTTAATGACCGGACCGTAGCCTGATTAACTGTCGGGCTTCTTTGGTGAACGATAGCCTTCCGATGGGTGGCCTCAGATCGAACGGTGGACGTCAATATCGCGCCAGGTCCACGTCCGATCTTTAACGTGCGATGAACGGAAGTTTTATGAACAGTGCCCAAGACACGCGTCGGCCAAGGTATGGAATCGCTGCAAAATGGAAAAAACCGCCATGTGCTCAAAAGTGGTGCGATGAAATCCACTTGGTTTTTGCAATCGGTGAGTGGTTGGTGGGGACCACCCAGGCGATGGATTGCGCACCGTCGATCTATGGATCAGATCGATGGTGGAGATTGAATGAAATTTTGTGCCATTGGAAACTTTAGAAAATAATAAAAAACCCATAGTTTCAATATAACATAAAGTTTCAATATTTTCGAGGGCAGGATAAAAATATAAAATGGTTAGGCGCCTGTTTGCGGGGCCACGGGTTACATGGAAAGCCACATGAACGGGGGGTTATTGATGAAGGTCTAATCGGCATGGGGCGATGCGATAAGCGCTTAGAGGGCCAGCGCTTGGTTCTGGCACCAGGGCGTATGGAAGGCAAGGGTTAAAGACTTAGCCCAAGGGGGCTTAAGTCTATAATATATAAGAAATATGATTTTGATAGATTTTCAATGATTTTCAAAGGGGTTTGAGGGTTTCGATAAGGCAGAGAAAAGGTCTCAGGCCTTATCAAAGGGTTTTGACGAAGGGGAAAAGGGGAAAAGACATGAAAATGAGGGATTTTCATGGGAAACGGAGGGGTAAAATGAAGTCAGTTTTGGAAGAAGGGGGAAAAGGAAAAAGGTGCTTGCAGTAGTTTTTCTTCATGTAATGAAAACAGAATCTCTGAGTTGAAAAGGGGAAAAGCAGTGACGATTATCCAAAGGATAGGATATTATCAAAAATACTTTAAGCACCAACAAATTTTAGCACTGAAATTGTTTCTTGAAGGCTATCAAAAATCATGTAGCCACCACTTGATATAATACAATTTATAGGTGGCTAACAGTGGCTCCACTTGGGGATGGTGCCTTTTTGAAGGCATCAAGAATTTCAGACTTGGATTCTCTGGGAGGCTGATCAGTTGCCTCATCCATTGGGTTGCCCTTCCTTTGCTGGGATGATCTTGTTTTGAAAACATATTAGAAGCCATAAAAACAATGGGTCTTTATCAATACAATCTTTCTACCTACCCAATCCTACTGATCTAACATTTTTTTCTTCATTAGAGTGCACTTGGATTGGAAAAATCTTTCACAACATTTTATTCTTTTTGAAAGCAGTAAATCTAATCTATTTCTACTTCTTATTTCTCCATGGACTCAGATTAGACAGTTGAGCCCATATGATTCTCTACCTAATCTATTATCTGCTGGGATTAAACTGTCCAATAGATTTTTATTCTCTACATTTCAACAACATAAATTTAAAAACAGTCAAGTCAAGATTAAGTTGTTTGACTTGCTGTAATCTATGGCATAAAAACAAGCTGCACATAGACATTTATTTTGTAGAAAATTTAAAACAAAAAGTGGAAGGTTTGAGATCTGAGCTTTTAAAACATTTCCTTCCTCTTTTCTACAACTCTGTTTTGACCTTTTCTTGAGTTGTCTCTCCTTTGTTAACTGGTTCAGATTTTGAGCTGATTAGAACCAGATTTTTACATCTTTTGACTCAGAACATGAAACAAATTTGAGTCATTTTCTCTTTGAAATTTAGGTTCAAATTTTGAGCATGTTTGAACCCTTAATTTTCTATCCTAAACTATCTACTGATAAGCCAAGATTAAACAGTTTGGCCAATTGAATTCACTATTCTATCAGCAGAAAATTTAAAGCTAATTAGTCAAGATTAGGCTGTTTGACTAACTAGAAGTGTGTTTTTTAGGAGTGGCATTTGGGCTTGCACACTTTCAGAATTTGTTTCTCTTTTTTGGTATGGGGCTATACCTTTCTTGTTTTTACAATCTGCCCTCTTTTCTTTCTTTTCATTGTTTTTGTATTTTTAATTTTTTCCAATTTTGAATGCAATGTCTAGACTATGATATTTACAATGAAAAATAAAATGCTTTAAACTCAAGACTCTGGGCAGAAGTAATGCTTTAGCATCCTGCCATTGACAGGACCCCCATATAAGTCTTCTCCATTCAATTTTTTCAGGAAAAATGCATTGTGACCCCTCTTAGCATGAATAATATAGGGTCCTTTCCACAAGTTCTCAAACTTGCCATGTTTTCCCTTCTCTTCTCTTCTTGAATCCCATTTAAGAACAACATTTCCAATTTGGAAATTATTTTCCTTAGTCCTCTTATCAAATAGCTTCTTCATATTTTCTTGGACTAACTGTGTTCTTTCATAAACTTCTTCTCTGGTCTGCTGTAAATGGATGGTTTGATTGATTCTCCTATGCATATCATTCTCTTCAACCTGCAATTCTTGAAGGAGCTTCATGACTGGCACTCCCAACAAGGTGGGAAAAACTACATCCATGCCATAAACAGGCTGATAGGGGGACACATTTATTGATTTCTTTGTAGTTAACCTATCAGCCCATAAGGCATGAACCAGTTTACTGTGCCATGATTTCTGATTTTGTTCCAACTGATTTTTAATGATATTGATGAGGCTTTTGTTGGAAGATTCAGCTAATCCATTTCCTTGGGGGTAGTAAGCAGTGGAATGGCCCAAGGTTATGTGGTATTTGTAACAGAAGTCAACCATATTTTTAGATTTAAAAGCAGCAGCATTGTTTGTTATGATTTTTCGGGGACAACCAAATCTGGATAGGATATTAGTTTCAAGAACCTTGATAATGACAGAGTCAGTAGCATTTCTGGAGGGTATAGCTTCTATCCACTTGGTAAAGAAGTCAGTGGCTGTGAGGATCCACTTATGTTGAGCTGAGGAGGATGGGTGGATTTCCCCAATGAATTCCAACCCCCATTGTTGAAAAGGTGCCTCAACTTTGATGGGATGTAAGGGTAAGGGAAGGAGTTTTCTTTTGACATCAAAGATTTGACACTTATGGCAAGACATGACCAACTTTTGAGTGCTGGGAAAAGGGTAGGCCAATAGTAACCAGATCTAAGAATTTTGTTTGCTGTGGCCTTCCAATAGAGGTGTCCTCCACATTCTCTGTCATGCAATTCATGCATGATTTTTACTGCATCATCTTCAAGTACACATTTAAGCAAAATTCCAACAACATTTTTCCAATATAATACTCCATCTAATATGCAAAAACTCAAAGATTTTTGTTTCCAAAATCTAGCTTTAGTTTTAGACAGAGAAGGAGGGGCATTTAAATATAAAAGCACATAAACAATGTCAACATACCAAGGAGAATTTAGAAAAGTTTCTTCAATAAAAGGAGCAGTGGATTCTTCTATTTCTTCCAACACATCTACCATATTTATGTCAAGTGCTTGGAAGTTAGACTCAGCCGTAATTTTTGCTAATCCTTGCCCTTTAACTAGTTTGGTGGGCCTAATTTCTAAGTCATATTCAAGAATAGTTGCAATCCATTTTCCCCTTTTACCGTCAGGGTCTTGACTTAGAATGTCCTTGACAATAGTATGTGGAACAAAATTAATTATGTGAGAGTGTAAAATATAAACCCTAAAGTCTTTTAATGCTTTCACTAATGCTAAGGCTTGCTTCTCCATGATATTATATTTGAGAGGAGCATCTCTTAAGGCTCTACTAAAGAAGGATATTGGTTGTTCCTGCCCCAAATCATTCTTCTGAAGTAAAACTAAAGCTATTGTATGTTCAGATGCAAAAGAAAAGATATAAAAGTCTTTGGTAAAATCTGGACTAATCAAGACCGGTGTTTGAGTAAGAGCTTGTTTGACCCGTTCGAATGATTGTTTAGCTGGTAAAGTCCATTTTACACCAACATATTTCTTAAGCATGTTTGAAATATTTTTTAATAACTCAGCAAGATTAGGAATAAACCTCCTCAGAAAATCAATCTTTCCAATGAAATATTGTAATTTTTTAAGGCTTCTTGGATGGTTGATCTGCAATATGCCATATATCCTTGTAGGGTATATTTTGATTCCCTCTTCTGAAATTATATGGCCAAGAAGTTTACCTTCTTGGAGACCAAAGAGTGTCTTCTTGGGATTCAATGATAAGCCAAATTTCCTACACTTCTCAAAAAAAATTCTCAGGTGAATCAAATGTTCTTCATCAGTTTTTGAGAAAACGGTTATGTCATCAAGGTAAATGATTATGAAATAGCCAATGTCTTCAGAAAAGGCTATGTCCATGGCCCTTTGGAAGGTGGCCCCTGCATTCATTAATCCGAAAGGCATTTTGACATACATAAAGGTGCCCCAAGGTGTGGTAAAAGTAGTTTTGATTTGATCACTTGGGAGCACTAACACCTGGTTGTAACCCGAGAACCCATCTAAGAGGGAAATCCTTCTTGACCCAACTACCCTTTGAAGTATATGGTCCATCTTGGGTAAGGGGTAGTTTTCTTTTAAAGAGGCTCTATTTAAATTTCTGAAGTCAATACAGAGCCTGATTTCCCCTGTTTTCTTTCTAACAGAAACTAAGTTTGATACCCACTCTGAAAATCTAATGGGTACTTTGATTCCAGCATCATGCATTTTTTCAATTTCTGCCTTAATTAAAGGTAGTAAGAGAGGATTTATTCTCCTTATTTTTTTCTTAAAAGGCTTTTGATTTTCCTTGAGGGGAATCTTGTGCTGGATGATGCTGGTATCATAAGATTTCAGGTCTTTGTATCCCCAAGAAAAAACATCTTTAAACTCTTTGAATAGCTCTATGTATTGCGATTTTATGTAAGCTGGGAGAGTATTGGATAGTTTTATCATTTTGGGTCCTACTAGACTGCCTATGTTATGCTCTTCCACGTTGGTTTCCACAGGCTCCATTCTCGGTTCTTTGGCTACATCATTAAAATTGAAAAGGTGTTCTAAAGGTGTGAGACCTCTTGGAATTTGGTCATTTTTGCATTGTAAAAATTCCAAGTCTTCTTGGTCTGCGTTATCAGTTATCTCTGCTTCAAAAGGATTCTCATAATGATTTATATCAGCAAAAAATATCATTTCAACTTCTGGGATTTGTTCAATATACAAACGGTTTTCTTTATGGCTGGTTTTTGATATTGGTATGCTGAAATCGTTTTCTGATTTCAAGAAATCATCTATGTGTTTGTCAGATTCAAAAACTTTCCAGTGATCCTCGTTATCAGGCATAACAGGCCTATGTTTTACCTTCACACTGAGTTGTTCATTTATCTCGGGTATTTGGCAGTTGCTGGCATTGAAGGCGAGTTCATTTGCTAGATGATTCAGTGCTCTAGGGATGAAAATGAGTTCATATTTTTCGAAGGTTTTCAATAAATCAAGGGCTACGTTCCGATATTCCCTAAGCCTTGGATTTCTAGCTGAGTATTCTCCTTTGATTTGTTTTATGATAAGTTCGGAATCCCCTAAGATGGATATCTTTTGGGCTTCTAACTATTTAAGCAATTGTAATCCTAGGAGAAGGGCTTCATACTCAACGATATTTTTAGTGCATGGGAAATCCAATTTGTATGAAAAAATTTGATTCGTATTTTGAATCCAAACACCTACCCCTGCACTTGTTTTGTTATAGGATCCATCAAAGTTTATTGTCCAAAGTATATTTGCCTCATTTTCAGCTTCTTGTTGTTGTTGATTGTCAATGTTTTGAATTTGATTGAAGGGAAGATTTGATTGTTCTGGTGAACTGATTGGGTGCATGTTTTCCTTATCTGGTTGGGTGATCTCATCTTCGTTACATAAGATAAAGGAATCTAAACTTGATTGAATAGAATAGATTGGAGTGTTGTTTGGTTTGTCTATGTTGCTCACCATGTACTTCATGTGAGATTCCCTGTATAGTCTTTTGTTTTGGTTAAAAACAGGGATGGTGGCATAAGACATGTCCATTTGAAGGCTTCCCTAAAGTTTGGCTCCCCAAGATCTTGATAAAAGCATGCCATACTTAGGGGGAATGTCAGCTACAACTATATCCATTACTAGACTCTTAGCAGGGATTTGAGCTAGATTAACACATAAATCTTTGATTAAACCCAAACATTTGACTCTGCTTGAGTCAAAGGAATACAAATCTTTGTATGGTTTAGTAATCTCTAAGCCTAAGCTTTCCATTACCACCTTGGGCATTAGATTGTGTGAAGCTCCCGAATCTAACATGGCATTGTGTAAAATTTTCTCGTGTATGTTCAAGCTAACATAGAAGGGAGGGACAACCCCTTCTTGGTATTTTCCTTCAACTTCTGGACCAAACAACAACTCAGGTTTGTCATCTGTCAAGTTCAAGGTGTCAGTATCACTTCCTAAGTTCAAAGCTTTCAAAACTTGGTTTTTGTACACTTCTTGGGTTACTAGTTCAGCTAGGGGAATGGCGATTTTTATTTTAGCAATCTCTCCCTTAAGGCTGAAAGGAACAATTGACTTGGTGATATTTACGTCAATTTTTTCAATTGAATTCCTTTCAGCAAGTTTGATTTGTTGAACCTTGTTTGGACTGGAAATTGGGACAGTTTTATTAGGACCACTAGCTGAAGTGCTAGGGGTGCTCTGTTCAACATTTGGCTGGACACTTTTGTCTTTGTTTAAGTCTGGTTTCTTAGCCAAAATGTTGGTTTTCTCTGTTGTATTTTTGAGTTGGTTTTCTGCATTTTTCTTGACAGCAGTGCTAGTGTTCTTATCCTTTGAATTATCTATGCTTCCCTTGCTCCTAAGATAATATTGTTTGTGAACCTCCATGATTGCATTTTCAAAACCCAATCTATAGTCATTAGAATCTTCATAGGTGTTTGTACTTTGATTATAAGAGAAGAAACCTTGGTCTTCCTCAGTGAGGAAAACATCATCCCCACTATCTGATCCAATCAAGTTTACATGAGATTCTTCCAACCTTTCCAACTCCCTATCTTCCTCATATTGATCTACATAGTTTTGTTGAAAGGGAGGTCTAATCTATTGGTCACTTTATTTTTTCTTATCTTTATTGTTGTCTCTTCTATAATTCTGATTTCTATTTCTGTTTTGGTTATTTTGAGGTTCTCTTTGTGGCACTCTATCATTTAAGTATATATTTTCAAGCATCCTCTCCATCACCTTCACTAGGTTATCAATTTTTTTGTTAGAGGTTGAGGGTGCAATATCATCTTTATAAGTTACCCTCTTCTCTGCTCTTAACCTATTTCTCTTCTCAATAATTTTTTCTTCAACACTAATAGCTCCTTTATGCATGTATTCTAAGGTTAAGTAATCTCTCCCTCTTAATTCATAAGTCATTTCAGCATCAAGGCCTTCGGAATACCTTACCAAGGCCATGCCTTGAGGAGGTTTCATGTGAGGTGGAAGAGCATTGTAAACACTATTGAACCTAGTGGAGTAATCATGAACACTCTCCCCTTGATTTATCTTAAGGCTGCTATATTCTACTAGTATTTGGAGAGGATTCTTTTTGAGTTCCCATTTGTTGATGAATGTCTTATGCAAATCAGGGAGATCGTTTATGCTGTTAGGAGGTAGGTTTTTAAACCATTTCTTTACATCTCCTCCTAAACTTTGAGCGAAGATCATCATCTTCACAGTTTCTTCTAATATTTACATGTAATCAAATGCATCTTCCATCCTCTCTACATGATGTTGAGATGTTGTAGATTCTTTTCCAGTGAAGTGAGGGATTTTGGACTAGTAATCATTTGGTAGGGGAAGCAGAGGTTGTGGTAACACTAATGGGGCATACCATGTTGCCATAGTTGGAAATAAGGGTGGATTTACAAGAGGTGGATTTGCAATAGGGAAAGTGGGCTGCAATGAAATTATTTGAATAGTGGATGTTGGATGAATAGATTGTTGAGCTGATCTTGGATGAGAGACACCTAAATTTAGAAGGAAATGTAAATCAGGTGGTGTGGTTTCTCTACTACCAGGATGTTCACTTTGTTGTGGGGATGAAAGTGAAGACTCATAGTCTATCTGAATTATATCATCAAGTGACCTAGTTCTAAAAGGATTTCTTAAGTCGACTTGTGATTGGTGTAGAGCTGCAAGATTTTTAGGAAGTGAATTAGCTCTCAAGGGCGATCTGAAAACAGTTGAAAATTTAATCTTAGGAAACTCCCTAATTATACTCTTAGGGTTGTCAACTATTTCCGGCGGGTTTGGGTCAGGGAAGGCTCTAGTATGAGTCTTTCTAGGAGCCACTATGCTATGTTTTTCGATCCTAGTTAAAAGAAAAGTGTTGACCAAGTATGGCAATCTTTTTAAGGGGCTAACTGATCTTTTTAAAGGAAGAAAAATTTAATCATAAAGCCTTCTAACTGAGTTTGTATGATCTTATAAAGATTATGGATCTTCCCAATGGAGTCTAAAGGTTTGTTTTGTAGAGTCACCAGGTGGAAATTTTTAGCTCTTTTGGAGGTAAAAGGTTTTATGGTCCACCACCAAGTTTATTATAAAGCCAAATTGAAATATTTTTGGGTTTTTCTGAGTTACTTCAGTCTTACAGGTTAAGAGAGTGTCCTAAAACTAATTTAACACTTAGATAAGGTGTTTAATCATATAGAGTTCACTCTTATGGCTTGGTAACTGCTTCCTTCAAGGTTTGATAAGGTTTAACAAGAATCCTAAGGGTTACTTAGTTTGTCACTGATTCAATTAAGTCCTATCATGATTACCATTCCTTTGTAGTGCTTGAGGGAGGTTACTTATGTTATACTAGACAGTGAGTGTTTTGTTTTGAAGATTTTACTCAGGGTCCCACCGTGATCGCCATTATGTTGGTGTCTCGTGTTTTGATAGTTTGGAAAATCAAAAGATAAGGCAACATCAGAACCAATCTTTAGAGTCCCAGGATCTAGTCCTCCTGTTCTCAGAGAGGGATCTCTCGAATGTTTGTTTGCAAAGGTTTATCTTGTGTGCTTAGAATATGGATTTTAGACTAGTTATTAAGTGCAGGTGTTTGTTTGTTTGTTTGGTTGGATTGATACAACAGAACATGAAAGGCCTAGGAAAGATATATAGAATGAAGGAACATCTGGTTCATTGGGCAATGGAGTCAAAAAGAGGTCATAACATACTCATCAATGGATATGGGATATCAGAGGGAAAATATAACTTGGCCACAGGATCCTTTGGTTTTGGAATGAGATGGACATCAATGATTTGGAAAGAGAATTTTAATTCTCAAACAAAGGGAATTTGAAAGCACAATTTGAAAAATAAAGAGATTTTTGATAGACAGGGCTAACCATGAATTCTACAAATCACACCTTTAAGCAAACAATGATTTCAAAACAACTTTTAAAATTAAATCTAAGATTCGGGGAACACCCTATTTCCTCAAAGATTTTATTTCAAATGACTTAGAAAACATAAAAGATTCACTGATAACTGTAGTCATAGAAGAGGGAACACCTAACACATCTATGATTACAACTATAAAGACCTTTGAGACAACTGTTTAAGTAAGGACAAAGGGCAAGATCAGAAAAGACCTCCTTGGCTCACTGTAAACAGAAAACTACAAAGGGAGACTTCAATAACAGTTTTAAAGTGGCAGCAGACAAGCAGGGAGAACCATAAATCATGCTGAAACCAACTATTCGAACTATTAAGGAAATAAACAAGCATGAAGACTAAAGAGAGAGATTAAAGACTCTAAAATACTTCAGCAGAAGAAAACATGAAACAATGAAGGATGAACAGGTCTAAGGTGCTTCCAGGAGTCATTTCTTAGCCTAAAACTTTCAACCTACTGTAGTAAGAAATTATGGAACATAATGAAAACAGGGGAAAACATTAAACAATTCAGAACACTTCACCAACAACCAAGCTCATGGATCCAATGATAGAGCCTTCACAGTAACAAGCATGCAACTACATCATCAGGGCGTCCAAGACTTCAATTTCTTCTTCAACTTCAACAGACTATGTATTATTTTAGAGAGTTCCAATATTACAACTAGTGATCAACCAACCCCTCACTCATCTTCTTCAGAAGTATATATAGAAGAATGAGGAGGTGAGATCTGATAAAAGATCTCAAAAACTAATTAATACAGACTTAAATGGCTTCTTGGCCTTTGGGGGCTCAATGAAGCAACTTACATAGGTGTCCTCTGTATAAAATCATTTACATTAATTATTAGGTTTGCTGGAAATAATTTGTTGACTTGCCTCATTATCCTTTTCAGAATAGTCTCAGCCGATTGCCTACAATAAGTTCCTTTTGTTGAAATAATTGTTTAGCCGTATTTAACTGTTTAGCCGTATTGATGCAAAATATCTCCCGGGTTCTGCAATAACTGAATCTTCTTGATTGCTGAGTCAGAGGCTCAGGAATGAAGTTTTAATTAGCCCCTGAGGTGACAGTGGAGGTCTCTTTTCCGATAAAACAATCATCATTTTCTTTTAAACTATGGTTTAGGCTTCTCATAATCCATTTTTAGCTGTAATCCTCGTAGATCTGTCCTCAATTTTCTGTCTTGATATATTTTGTCTTTGGCACTGATACTCTCTGACTGTGCCCAATTTACTGTGTTTTTTCTAGTATACAGGGTTGCGTAGGGGTGATATGGCATCAATGCCTTATGAATCATCGATGAAACGTGAATTTCAAACCCACAAATGATTCTTTTTGATGGATCAAAAGCAGGAGGATGGTCACCCTCTGTCTCTGAAATTTATCCAGAAATGGCGAAAAAACCATTTAACCCTGCAAAATACGAATAAATATTATGAAATCTTGCATGTATGGACTAACTTCTTCAGAAGGCACGTGGAGGGAGCATGGCCGTTGGATGGCATCATCCAACGGTTGAGATTGATCAGAGGAATTTCAAAGGGAAGGCGGAAAAGGAATTTTGAATCGGAGCTGTCGATGGCGCGGAGATCAACGATCTAGAGTGGAGGCGAAAAGTCAAAGCGGAGGAATAAGGGTGATGAATTATGGGCCGTCGATCATAGATCAGATCGACGACAGAGATGCTTTAATGACCGCGCCATAGCCTGATTAACTGTCAGGCTTCTTTGGTGAGCGATAGTCGTTCAATGGGCGGCCTCAGATCGGACGGTGGACGTCAATATTGTGTCGGGTCCACTTCCGATCTTTAACGTGTGATGGACATCGGTTTTATGAACAGTGCCCAAGATACGTGTCGACCAGCGTATGGAATCGCTGCGAAATGGAAAAAAGTGCCCCGTGCTCAAAAGCGATGTGTTGAAATCTGCTTGGTTTTTGCAATCGGCGAGTGGATGGTGGGGACCACCTAGGCGATGGACTACACGCCGTCGATCTGTGGATCAGATCGACGGTGGAGATTGACTGAAATTTTGCACCATTGGAATCTTTAGAAAATAATAAAAAACCCATAGTTTCAATATAACATAAAGTTTCAATATTTTTGGGGGTGGGATAAAAATATAAAATGGTTAGGCGCCCGTCTGCGGGGCCACGAGTTACATGGAAAGCCATATGAATGGGGGTTATGGATGAAGGGCTAATCGGCATGGGGTGATGCGATAAGTGCTTAGAGGGCCAGCGCTTGGTTCTGGCACCAGGGCGTATCGAAGGGAAGGGTTAATGACTTAGCCCAAGGGGGATTAAGTCTATAATATATAAGAAATATGATTTTGATAGATTTTCAATGATTTTCAAAGGGGTTTGAGGGTTTCGATAAGGCAGAGAAAAGGTCTCAGGCCTTATCAAAGGGTTTTGACGAAGGGGAAAAGGGGAAAAGACATGAAAATGAAGGATTTTCATGGGAAATGGAGGGGTAAAATGAGGTCAGTTTTGGAAGAAGGGGGAAAAGGAAAAAGGTGCTTGCAACAGTTTTTCTTCATCTAATGACAACAAAATCTTTGAGTTGAAAAGGGGAAAATCAGTGACGATTATCCAAAGGATAGGATATTATCAAAAAGGCTTTAAGCACCAACAAATTTTAGCGCTGAAATTGTTTCTTGAAGGCTATCCAAAATCATTTAGCCACCACTTGATATAACAGAATTTATAGGTGGCTAACAGTCCCTCTGCACACAAATAGAGGAGGCCATACAACATAATTTATTGTTTTCTTGCACGCAAATCAAGGAGGCCATACAACAAAATTTAATGTTGTGTTTCTGGGCACGAAAATCATGGATTTCGTACAAAATTTATTGTTGTTTCCGTTTTTTCTATTGGCATAATTTCTGAGGCGGAGGTTAAACATGGAAAACGAGATAAGTTGTATTTTTTTGGTTGTTGGAATTTTCTGTGTATTTCTATTTCACTGTAAAAGAAAATTACCAGAAATAAAGAAGATCTCTCGAATTGCCTTTCTCCAAGAGTTGTAGGGGTTTTTCCATGGTCATATTGACCAAAAATCAACGTGTTAATTTACTGTGTGTGGCTGAAATATTTTACTGTGTTTTTATTTCTGCAATTTCCAGCACTGTGAAATTCATGAATTTGTGTTTTTAGAAAATTTATTTCATTTCCAGAATTTGAATGTATGATTATGGGAGTGGTAATTTAACTTTATGGGAGTGATAAGGTGAAAATGAAAACCGAAGTGGGTTCTAAAATTTCTACATGGTATCAGAGCTTGGGTGGCTTAAAAGTTCAGTTTGAGATAGCAAGTGAAAAATTACAGCAAGCTATTTCACACAGAAAAATGAACCTTTACCACAATTTTGAAAACTTCAGTTGGTTAGGACAACAAGCATTGCTTTAGGCTTGAGGGTGGAGGATAGGTTGGATGGGCATAGCAACTATAGTGCATGTAGGGAGAGATTCCAAAGCATATTTGAGGGGGAAGAAGTTTGGGGCATAATGGTTCACACCACACAACACCCAGTAGTAGCGTCTGTTGACCCTATTCAATTGGTTGATTTTAACAAGAAGAATTCCTAAGGAAAAATACTGATTCTAGATGGTGTTAAAGACCATGTCATTCCTCATGTGAGAGGAAAGACAAATGCACATGATATGTGGACAACCTTGACCAATCTTTACCAGAGCACAAATGAGAACCAGAAAATGGTCCTAAGGGAGAAGTTGAAGGCCATTAAAATGGCTAAGACTGATGGTGTTACAACATACCTCACAAAGATCACTTCTGTGAGAGATGATTTGGCTGCTGTTGGAGATACCATTCCACCCACTGAGTTGGTGTGGATCACATTGAATGGTATTCCCAAGACTTGGGAGAATTTTGTGGATGGGATTGTTGCATGGGAGAACCTTCCTAGCTGGGAGAGGTTATGGAATGATTGCATTCAAAATGAAATCATAAATAACCATCTTGGGGCAGCCTAACAGGTAGAGGAGGATGATAATGTAGCATTTTTATCAAGGGGTAAGAAGGGAAAAGGAAAGAAGCAAGCTTCCAGAATTGGTGGTGGGGGAAAATGCAAAGGTAAAGGCAAACAGGTGAACAAGGAGAAGGACTATTCCAAAATTAAATGTTGGAATTGTCAGAAGTTGGGACGTTATGCAGTTGTGTGTCCAGAGAAGAAGAAGAAGGGAAAGGGCAAGACCATGGTAGCATCAGCAGAGATAGAGGACTTTGTTATCCATCAATAAACTCTGTCATATCTTATGATGGCTAAAATAAGTCTATTAGCCTTCAAGAAAAAAATTTGGAGCAAATCTGTGAGTTCTTGAAGCTTTGTTGTGTCTCTTGTCCAAAGGACCCATCTCACTGATATCTTCACTCTAAAAAGCCTTCAAAATATCCCTGCTGGTTCATAAGGACTGTTTCAAAGTCATAATTCTCATCATTTCTCCATTTTAAAATATTCCCTTCATGTCACCCATTTTCCTCATTTTACCCTTTATTTTCAAAATCCCCTTAAAAACCTTATAAATCCTCTTTATTTAGCTTTAAACCCCTTTTTTCTAAAAACCCCTCAAAAGGCCTCAAAAAAACCCCATTTCTGCCTATTTCCCGACCTTTTAACTTTGGGCCTTAAGCACTTTTTGCTTAAGGCCCCTAGCCCCTTTTCACCATAAGACCAAGGCTTGCGACCATCGGCTATAGGCCTTAAGCCCCTTTCATGCCATCGGACTTTGCTCCTCCCCGTTTCCATCTGCCTTCTCTATATTTTCACCGCCGATGTTCATCCCCTGCTAATAAGATGGTCACCGTTGATCTCCCAGATCGGACGATCATTGGTTTTCCCTCCTTCCCATCAGCCATCTCACTTCGTTAATTCCTATTTCCTCACTCCCAAACCATTTTCTCAGTCGATATTCATGCCCCCAATCGCATCTCCACTGTTGATCTCATCACGATCCAATGGCCAGCGGGGCTCCTCCCTGTTCTCCCCCTCCATCCACCATAGTCCCTCTTGGAATAGATCCTGGCCATTGATCGCAACCATCCAATGGTCCTCACGCAAAAATTATCATTTCACCCCACCGATTAACCCATTGAGCTACGTGAAAAAAAGGCTGACGTTACCGTTAGGTCCCACCACCATTCCTCCCATGCATCTCTTCGACCATCGCGCTAACTCACGAATGTCAATCTGCAGCTCGTAGATCTAACGGTCCTCATTAAGTTTCACGCTCGATCTTCAAAACCCCTCATAACGCGCTATTTGCACGTAAAATAAGTGGTTTTGGAGATGATATGTGTCGTCCACCCATCCCCAAATCACCTACCACTCTTTTTCCGTGCGAATACCGCTGGTGGTTTCTCCCAAAACCTCCCTTTTCTGACTTCGCACCAAATCATTTTGAACCTTGTTTTTTGCCATTTCTGCCATAAAATCATCCATAACACATTGTCCCTCTTTTGTAATGCTCTTTCACCTTCGCCAAAGCCCTCTGAAGCAATTATATCCACTAAATGCAAGTTTTATATAAACAACTTAGTTTTTGGTTGCAGGTTTTCATGGCATATAAGAATTAAAGCCATCCCACAACAAAAATGGTTGCAGAGGCCGAAGGTGATGATCTTCGGGCTATTATTAACTGCAGAAAGGGACAAAAGGGGTTTATCTCCAAAGTCGGGTCGATGTGTCATGAGCATCAATCATGTATTGAAAACCTACAGCACAACAAAAGACCTACACATGTAGCAAACAAGAAAGATTAAAACAATAGAGAATGAAGACAAAGGTTAAGCAGGTAGACAAAGAAGTTTTAAAGAAATCAGATAAATATTAAAGACAACATGAAGGACTATGAAGGCAAAAAGCAAAATCAGGCCTTAAGCATAGTTTAGATAATAAATTTAAGGAAACTTGGGTTAAGAAGGCCTCGAATGAATCAAAGCAGCAGTTATTCACTCAGAAAATATAAAAAGCCACCTGTAGCCTACTATTCTACCTGCAAAGACAAATTGGCAGTTATTACATAGATAGAAAATATTTTAAGCTGTCAGACAGTTATTGTAAAAGATAAAGATAGGCTGCAAAGTAAAAACTTTCACTTATATTTCCTTAGAAGTTAAGACAGAGTTATTGAAGTAGAGAAGTAGTTGAACATCTTCCTACCTTATGCCTTGCATGGTTTTCAAGTCTAGTAATGCATTTACTCTGTAATTAATAACACTTGAGCCCTAGAACAGTTCCACCTCCTCATTTGCAGCATAAATATTGCATCTGAACTCATTGTATTGTTGGCATTTGATGACTCTTTCAAGTAATACATAGTCTCTTGTAAGTTAAAGGAAATTTTATGTTTTGGAACTTGTAGATGTCTTAACATGTTTGTTGATGAGGAAGGCTCTGTCATTGGATCCTTGAGCTTGGTTGTTGGTGAAGTACTCTAAATCTGTTATTGTTATTTCCTATTCCATTATGTTTCACCATTCTCTATTGTAGTAGAGTAAAAAAGTTTAGGCTAAGAAATGTCTTCTGAAAGCATCTTAGTTCTGTTTACTCTTCACTGTCTTAATGTTTTATTCTGCTAAGATATTCTAGAGAATTCTTAATTTCTCTCTAGGACCCTTATGCTTGTTTATTTCTTAAATAGTTCAAAACAGTTGGTTTCAAGAATGATTTATGGTTTTCCATGCTTACTTGCTGCCACTTAAAAAACTGTTTCTGAAGTCTCCCTTCAAAGTACCATTACTTAAAGTCCGCCAAAGAGGCTTTGTTCCGATCACACCCTTTGTACTTGCTTAAATAATTGTTTTGAAGGTCTTTATAGCCATAATCAAAGATGTTTAGGCGTTCCATCTTCTATGAATGCAGTTATTTGTGAATCTTGAATTTCTTCTAATCCTTGAAGGTGAAATCACTAGAAGTTAAATGAGTTTCTCAGCTTCTATATTTCATTGGAGAAGTTTGTCTTGAAATTATTATTTGCTGAATTGTGGTTTGTACAAATTATGGTTAGCCATGTCTATTGAATGCCTCTTCATGTTCAGATAATTTTTTAAGTCCCTTTGTTGAGAAGTACATATAATTAAGGATTCTTAATTGCCTTTAGTTCTATTTTTCGTTCTAAATCCTTGATGTCCTTTTCATTCCACCTGCAAGAGCTTGAAGATCCACTGACCAAGTTATATTTTCCCTTTGATACCCCAAAATATATTAATTAAAATTGTTACAACTTCCACTTGACTCCATTGCCCAATGACTTGGATATTTCCACATTCTATCTATTCTCCCTAGATCATTATGTCCAACCAAATAATCAAACAAACCCATGCTTCATAACTAGCCTAAAATCAACCCTCTACAAGCAAACAAGTCATATCTTTGCAAACAATTGAGAGATCCCTCTCTGAGACTAGGAAGGCTATTTCATAGAGCTCTAAAGATTGGTTTTGATGTTGCCTTGTCACTTGGTATGCCAATCTTCCAAATCACAGGACCCCAACATAGTGGCGATCACGGTGGGACATCTGAGTTCATAGTTTCCTAGCAAGCCCTTATAAACTCATTAGTCCTTTAGTTACCTCAGAAAATCAACTAAACAGCCATAGAGTAGACTCTGTTTGTTTAACCACCTTAGCTAAGTGATGAAATCAAGTATAGGACACTCTCACAAACCATAGAACCACATAAAAACTCAGAAAACCCAAAATATTTCAAATTGGTTTTCAAATAAATCATTGGTGGTGGACCATAAAACATTTTACCTTCAGAAAAGCTAAAAATTTCCACCGGGCGACTCCACTAGCCCCAGTAGGCCTATTACTCCTCTAGATCTCCAGATTTCCTTAGGACTGTGTTAATCAGCCCTAAAAGAAGTTCTGAAGCCTAGTCCCACTTTTTAGAAATTCATAAAACATTGTGAGAGGTCAATATTTGAAAAACAAGTCCTTAAGCTTTTTTACCCTCTCCAAAATTTAAATAGAAATCTAGCTTCACATAGGATCTATACTAGATCTCACCCAGACCCTAATCCTCCTACAATAGTTGATGACCCAGAAAATATTTTGTGGCAAAACTCTAGATCTGGAAGTTTAACTACTGTTAGGACTATCCAAAGAACAAGATCTGTCCCAGAAAACCTTACAGAATTGAAAGATCCTCACTTTGATTTCCCTCATTCAAAGAACCTATTTAGAAATAAGTCTCAGAGTGTTTTAAACCAAGCTGACTTTGAATCCACATATTTGCAACAAAGCTTTAGCAGAGAAGCATCACCTTGCACTCTTCCTGATTCCCAGCTTCTCCACCATTTCAGCTCCTTCCATAACAAATATGTTCATCATCAGTTTGTTGGCCCAAGTCTTTCTTCTACTCATGTCCACACATCCACTGTTCAAAGCACTCCAGCTCAACCCATTTTCTCTCTTGTAAATCCCCCCTTATTTCCTACCATGGCTGCATGGTATGCTCCATTAGTGTTACCACAACCTCTGGTTCCTCTACCCATTGAATATCAGTCCAAAATTCCCCATTTCATTGGAAATGAACCTACTAGTCCTCAACAGCATGTAGATAAGATGAATGATGCTTTTTATTATATGGAAATAGAAGAAGAGACCATCAAGATGAGAATTTTTGCTCAAATTTTAGGAGGAGAAGCCAAAAATGGTTTAAAGGCTTAGCTCCTCACAACATAAATGATCTCCCTTCTTTATATCAAAAATTCATAAACAAATGGGAAATTAAAAAGAACCCTCTCCAAATACTTTCAGACTATAACAACCTTAAGAGAAACACTGGAGAAAGTGTCCAAGACTATTGCTCTAGATTCAATAGTGTTTATAATGCACTTCCCCCAGACATGAAACCTCCATTAGGCTTAGCCTTGGCTAAATTCCCAGAGGGCTTTGATCTTGAAATGGCCTACCAGCTAAGAGAGAGAGACCCCTTAACTTTAGAAGATATGCAAAGGAGAGCCATAAGTGTAGAGGCAAATATGATTGAGAAAAGAGCTAGATTGAAATCAGAAAAAAGAGTTACATATAGGGATGATACAATGGCATCAACCTCATCATCAGATACTAAAATTGATAACTTAGTGAGGGTAATGGAGAGAATGCTTGAAAAAATAAATGTGAATGATAGAGTACCTCCTTGAGAAAACCAAACCAATCCCCAAAACATAAATAAAAATCCAAATTTCAGAAGAGATCTCAATCCAGATAAGCAAAGAGATAATGACCAACAACTTAGGCCTCCCTTCCAACAAAATTATGTAGATCAAGAGGACGAAAGGGAAATTGAAAGATTGGAAGAAAATCATGTAAATCTGATAGGATCTGACAGTGAGACAAATGTTTTTCTCACTGAAGAAGAACAAGGATTCTTCTCCCCAGGACAAACTGAAAATGATCATAAGGATTATGAAGATTACAGATTGGGGTTTGAAAATGAAATCATGGAGGTACACAAACAATATGATCTTAGAAGCAAAAGAAGCCTGGAAATTTCCAATGACAAGAACACTAGTATTGTTGTTAGAAAAACTTCAGAAAATCAGCCTAAAAAGACAGCAAACAATACCAACACAATGTCCAAGAAAATTGATTCAAACAAAGACAATAAAAACCAACAAAGTGTTGAAAAAAACTACCCTAGTACCTCCGATAATGGCACTAATAAAATTGTACCAAATAATAGTCCAAATAAAATTCAGCAAGTCAGAATTGCTAAAAGAATTGTAAATAACAAAATATATGCAAATATGTCAAAAACAATAGTTCCTTTCAGCCTTGAGGGAGAAATTTCTAAAATCAAAATCACCATACCCTTGGTTGAATTAGTAACCCAAGATGTATATAAGAATCAAGTTTTGAAAGCTTTGAATATAGGCAGTGACACTGATACTTTAAACTTGATAGATGATAGACCAGAATTGTTGTTTGGTCTTGAAGTTGAAGCAAAATACTAAGAAGCGGTTGTCCCTCCCTTCTATGTTAGCTTGAATATACACAATAAGATCCTGCACAATGCCATGCTAGACTCTGGAGCTGCACATAACCTTATGCCCAAAGTAGTAATGGAGAGCCTAGGCTTAGAAATTACTAAACCATACAAGGACCTGTATTCCTTTGATTCAGGTAGAGTCAAATGCTTAGGTTTAATAAAATATTTATATGTTAACCTGTCACAAATTCCTGCTAAGATTCTAGTGATGGACATAGTAGTTGCTGACATTCCCCCAAAGTATGGCATGCTTCTATCTAGATCATGGGGAGCCAAAATTCAAGGGAGCCTTCAAATGGACATGTCCTATGCCACCATCCCAGTATTTAACCAAACCAGACGATTATACAAGGAATCCCTTATGAAATACATGGTGAGCAACATAGATAGGCCAAACAACACTCATTTTTACTCCATTCATTTAGATTTAGATTCCTTTATCTTATATAATGAAGATGAAATCAACCAACAAGAAAAAGAAAAAAAAGAAGAATCTAGTCCAATAGAACAATCAAATCTGTTCTCAACTCAAGCACAAAACAGTTCAAACTTTAACACCCTTCAACAGCAGAAAGGAAATGAAAATGAGAAAGAAACAATGTGGGAACTAAGCTTTGATGGCTCTTGTAGCAAAACAAGTTCCGGAGCTGGTGTATGGATATACAATACAAATCAAGGACACTCTTATAAACTTGATTTCCAATGCACCAATAATATTGTAGAATATGAAGCCCTCCTACTTGGCCTACATTTGCTCAAAGATTTAGGAGCTAAGAAAATATCAGTCCAGGGATATTCTGAGCTAATAATTAGAAAAATTAAAGGGGAATATTGAGCCAAAAATCCAAAACTCAGAGAATATAGAAATGCTGCCCTTGATCTCCTAAAAAATTTTGAAAACTATGAACTCGTTTTCATCCCAAGGGCTCAAAATCATTTAGCAAATGAACTTGCCTTTGCTGCTAGTAATTTCCAAATACCACAGATAAATGAACAATTCAATATAAAGGTAAAAATCAGGCTTGCAATACCTGACAATGAAGATTATTGGCAAGTGTTTGAAGGAGACAAACACATAGATGATTTTCTGCAATCAAAAAATGACTTTGCCATTCCAACATCTAATTCAAGCCATGAGGAAAACTGTCTAAATGAAGAACAAATCCCTGAAACAACGTTGTCCTTTTCTACTGATATAAATCAATTTGAACATCTTTTTAAAACAGAAATAGTTGACAATACAGACCAAAAAGACCTGGAATTTTTACATTGTAAAAATGATACAATTCCAAGAGGTCTTACACCATCAGAGCAGCTCTTTGATTTTAATGATGTAGCCAAAGAACCAATAATGGAGCCTATGGAAACAAATATAGAATAACATAACGTAGGCAACCTAGCAGAACCCAAAATGATTAAGCTATCTGACACTCTTACAACTCATATCAAACAACAATATATAAAACTTTTCAACGAATTTAGAGATGTGTTTGCATGGAGTTACAAGGATCTGAAATCATATGATACCAGCATCATTCAACACAAAATTCTTCTTAAGGAAAATTAGAAACCTTTCAAACAAAAAATAAGGAGGATAAACCCTTCTTTATTACTTTTAGTTGATAAAGAGATCAGGAAAATGTATGATGTTGGGATCATAGTTCCACTCAGGTATTCAGAATGGGTTTCCAACTTGGTATCTGTTAGGAAAAAGACTGGGGAAATCAGGCTCTGCATTGATTTCAGAAATATAAATAGAGCCTCCCTAAAGGGCAGCTGCCCCTTGCCTAAAATGGATCACATACTCCAAAGGGTGGTTGGGTCTAAAAGAATATCACTGTCTGATGGGTTCTCAGGTTACAATCAGGTGTTAGTACTCCCAAGTGACCAACATAAAATTGTTTTTACTACACCTTGGGGTACATTCATGTATGTCAAAATGCCATTTGTTTGATGAATGCAGGGGCCACTTTCTAAAGGGCCATGGATATAGCCTTCTCAGAAGACATAGGCTATTTTATAATCATTTACCTTGATGACATTACTGTTTTCTCTAAAACTTATGAAGAACATTTGATTCATTTAAGAAAAGTTTTTGAGGAATGTAGGAAATATGGCTTATCTTTGAATCCCAAAAAGACACTCTTTGGTCTCCAAGAAGGAAAACTTCTTGGCCACATAATTTCTGAAGACGGAATCAAAGTAGAACCTAATAGGATTGATGGCATACTGAAAATCAGCCATCCTAGAAACCTCAAAGAATTACAATATTTCATTGGGAAGATAATTTTTTTAAGGAGGTTCATCCCCAACCTTGCTGAGCTATTAAGAAATATCAAAAACATGCTAAAGAAAGAGATAGGTGTTAAATGGACAATACAAGCTAAACAATCATTTGAACTAGTGAAACAAGCTCTTACTCAAACACCGGTTCTTATAAGTCCTGATTTCACCAAAGATTTCTACATCTTTTCTTTTGCATCTAAACACATAATAACTGCAGTATTAATACAAAAGAACATCATGGGCCAAGAACAACCAATATCATTTTTTAGTAAGGCCTTAAGAGATGCTCCACTCAAGTATAACATCATGGAGAAACAAGCCTTAGCCTTGGTAAAAGCACTGAAAGACTTCCGGGTATACATTTTACATTTTCATATCATTGCTTTTATCCCACATACTGTTGTCGAGGATATTTTAAGTCAAGACCCTGATGTTAAAAGGGGCAAATGGATTGTTGTTATTTTAGAATATGACATAGAAATCAGGTCTACCAAACTAATCAAAGGGCAGGGATTACCAAAACTCATGGCTGAGTCAAACTTGCAAGCACTAGATATGAATATGGTTGATAGTTTGGAGGAAACAGAAGAATTCACAGCTCCATACATTGAAGAAAATTTTGTGAATTCACCATGGTATGTTGATATCATATATATGCTGCTTTATTTGAATACCCCTCCTTCTTTGTCTAAAACAAAAGCTAGATTTTTAAAACAGAAGGATTTAAATTATTGCATATTAGATGGGGTTTTATATTGGAAGAATGTTGTTGGAATATTGCTTAAATGTTTGCTTGAGATTGATGCAGGAAAAATCATGCATGAGCTGCATGAGGGAGAATGTGGAGGACATATTTACTTGAAAAATACAGCAAATAAAATCCTCAGATCTGGATACTATTGGCCCACCCTTTTCCCAGATACTCAGAAGCTTGTCATGTCTTGCCATAAGTGTCAAATTTTTTATGGCAAGATAAAACTCCTACCTTTACCCTTACATCCCATCAGTGTTGAGGCTCCCTTTCAACAATGGGGCTTGGACTTCATTGGGGAAATTCACCCATCTTCTTCAGCCCAACATAAGTGGATCCTCACTGCCACTGATTATTTTACCAAGTGGATAGAAGCCATACCTTCTAGGAATGCTACTAAATCTGTCATTATCAAGTTCCCTGAAACCAACATACTATCCAGATTTGGCTGTCCTAGAAAAATTATCATAGATAATGCTGATGCTTTCAAGTCTAAAAGAATGGTTGACTTCTGCCATAAATACCATATCACCTTGGGTCATTCCACTGCCTACTATCCTCAAGGAAATGGATTAGCTGAATCCTCCAACAAAAGCCTTGTCAATATTATCAAAAAACTATTGGAGTAGAATTAGAAATCATGACATAGTAAGCTTATTCATGCCTTATGGGTTGATAGATTAACTACCAAGAAGTCAATAAATATGTCCCCCTATCAGCTGGTTATGGCATGGATGCAGTCTTCCCAACCTCTTTAGGAGTTCTAGTCATGAAACTCCTTCAAGAAGTACAAACTGAAGAGAATGATATGCAGAGAAGGATAAATCAGACCATTCATTTACAGTAGTCCAGAGAGGAAGTGTACAAGAGAACACAAACAGTCCAATAAAGCATCAAGAAATTATTTGAAAAAAGGACTAAAGCGAATGATTTCCAAGTCGGAAATATTGTTCTAAAGTGGGATTCTAGAAGGGAAGAAAATGGAAAACATGGTAAGTTTGAGAATCTATTGAAAGGGCCCTACATCATTCATTCCATTAGGGGTCATAATGGATTATTTTTGCAAGAGTTGAATGGAGAAGACATTTTTGGAGGTCCCGAAAATGGCAGGATGCTCAAGAACTACTTCTGTCAAGAGTCTTAGGTTCAAAGTTTTATTCATTGTATATAATCCATTTGAAAAGAAATCATAAAAAAAAAAAAAAAAAAACAATTAAAGAAAAGGAAAAGAGATCAGATTCAAAACAGGTACATCCCCATACCCAAAAAATAGAATTTTCTGAAAGTGAGCAAGTCTAAATGCCACTACTATGAGAAGAAACTCTTACTCAGTCATACAGCCTAATAGATGGTTCAAAAAAACTCAAAATCTGAACCAAGAAAGGAAAAGGGAAAAATAACTCTCAAAAAGATCAAAATCAGAGCTAAAAAGGGGAAGAGGGATATTCATAATTTTTAGATCTTAAGCCTTCACAATTTTGTTTTAATTTTTTGCAAATAAAGTCTATGTGCAGCTTGCACAAAAAGCCATAGGCACCATAGCAAATCAGACTATTTAATCCTGATTTGAATATGTTTTAAATTTCTATTTTAGAATGTAGAGAATGAAATCTGTCAAACAACATAATCTTGACAGATAATAGATTAGGTAGAGAATTTTTGAGTTCAACTGTTTAATCTGAACTCGTGGAAGAAATAAGAGTAGAAATAGAGTATTTTTTTCTTTCAAAAAGGAATAAAATGTCGATGTCAAAAGAGTTTGCCAATTCAAGTGCACTCAAAAGAAGAAATAATGCTAGGACAAGTAGGATGGGTAGGTAGAGGCGCCGTTTGAAGAAATTACATATTGCAGATTGACAAAAGCTATCTTTTTCAGAGAAAGATGAACAAGTAAAATAAGAAATATGCCCAATGGATTAAGGCACTAGTATGTTGAAAGCCAGAATTTTGATAATTTGAGGTTCTGGACACCTAGAAAGACAGTTGTTCTCCCCAAGTGGAGCCACTGTTAGCCATCAATAAACTCTGTCATATCCTATGATGGCTAAAATAAGTCTATTAGCCTTTAAGAAACAAATTTGGAGAAAATCTGTGATTTCTTGAAGCTTTGATGTGTCTCTTTTCCAAAGGACCCATCTCACTGATATCTTCACTCTAAAAAGCCTTCAAAATAGCCCTGTTGGTTCATAAGGATTGTTTCAAAGTCATAATTCTCATCATTTCTCCATTTCAAAATATTCCCTTCATGTCACCCATTTTCCTCATTTTAACCTTTATTTTCAAAATCCCCTTAAAAACCTTATAAATGCTCTTTATTTGGCTTTAAACCCCTTTTTTCTAAAACCCCTCAAAAGGCCTTAAAAAAACCCCATTTCTACCTATTTCCCGACCTTTTAACTCCCTAGCCCCTTTTCACCATAAGACCAAGGCTTGCGACCATCGGCTATAGGCCTTAAGCCCCTTTTGCACCATCAGACTTCGCTCCTCCCCATTTCCATCTGCCTTCTCTATATTTTCACTGCCGATGTTCATCCCCCGCTGATAAGATCTTGACCATTGATCTCCCAGATCGGACGGTCATCGATTTTCCCTCCTTCCCATCGGCCATCACACTTCGGCGATTCCTATTTTCTCATTCCCAAACCCTTTTCTCCGCTGATATTCATGCCCCCAATTGCATCTCCACCGTTGATCTCATCATTATCCAATGGCCAGTGGAGCTCCTCCCTTTTCTCCCCCTCCATCCACTATGGTTCCCCCGGAATAGATCCTGGCCATTGATTGCAACCATCCAATGGTCCTCCCACAAAACTTATCATTTCACCCCACAAATTAACCCATTCAGCTCCATGACAGAAAGGCTGACGTTACCATTAGGTCCCACCATCATTCCTCCCATGTATCTCTTCGACCATCGCACTAACTCACGACCGTCGATCTGCAGCCTACAGATCTGACAGTCCTCATTAAGTTTTGCGCTCGATCTTCCGAACCCCTCCCAACATGATATTTGCACACAAAATAAGCAGTTTTTGAGATGATATGTGTCACCCTCTGGCCTATATCGCGTCCGCCCAACCCCAAACCACTTACCATTATTTTTTCGTGCGAATACCGCTGGTGGTTTCTCCTGAAACCTCCTTTTGCTGACTTTGCAACAAATCATTTTGAACCCTAGTTTTTTCCATTTCCACCATAAAATCATCCATAATGCATTCTCCCTCTTCTACAATCCTCTTTCACCTCTTCCAAAGCACTCTGAAGTAGTTATATCCACTAAATGCAGGCTTTATAAAAACAGTTTGGTGTTTGGTTGTAGGTTTTCATGGCGGATAAACATTAAAGCCGTCCCACAACAAAAATGGTTGCAGAGGCTGAAGGTGATGATTTTCGGGCTATTATTAATTGTAGAAAGGGAAAAAAGAGGTTTATCTCCAAATTTGGGTCGATTTTTCATGAGCATCAATCATTTATTCAAAGCCTCCAGCACAGAAAAAGACCTGCACACGTAGCAAACAAGAAATATCAAAACAACAAAGAATGAAGACAAAGGTTAAGCATAAAGGTCCGAAGATTAAAAGTCTTAATCTACAATTTAAAAGATCAAAACAAAGTTAAAGGTAGATAAATATTAAAGACAACATGAAGGACTATAAAGGCTAAAAGAAGAATCAGGCCTTAAGCACAATTTAAATAATAAATTTAAGGAAACTTGGGTCAAGAAAGCCTCAAATGAATCAAAGCAGCAGTTATTCACTCAGAAAATCTAAAAAGCCACCTGTGGCCTACTATTATACCTGCAAAGACAAATTGGTAGTTATTACATAGAAAATATTTTAAGCTGTCAGGCAGTTATTGTAAAAGATAGAGATTGGCTGCAAAGTCAAACTTTTCACCTATCTTTCCTTAGAAGTTAAGACAAAGTTATTGAAGTAGAGAAGTAGTTGAACATCTTCCTACCTTATGCCTTGCATGGTTTTCAAGGCTAGGAATGCATTTACTCTGTAATTAATAACACTTGAGCCATAGAACAGGCCCACCTCCTCATTTGCAACATAAATACTACATCTGAACTCATTGTATTGTTGGCATTTGATGATTCTTTGAAGTAATACATAGTCTCTTGGAAGTTAAAGGAAATTTGATGTTTTGGAACTTGTAGATGTCTTGACCTGTTTGTTGATGAGTAAGGCTCTGTCATTGGATCCTTGAGCTTGGTTGTTGGTGAAGTACTCTAAATCTGTTATTGTTATTTCCTGTTCCATTATGTTTCACCATTCTCTATTGTAGTAGAGTAAAAATTTTAGGCTCGGAAATGTCTTCTGAAAGCACCTTAGTTCTGTTTACTCTTCACTGCCTTAATGTTTTCTTTTGCTAAGATATTCTAGAGAATTCTTAATTTCTCTCTAGGACCCTTATGCTTGTTTATTTCTTAAATAGTTCAAAACAGTTGGTTTCAAGAATGATTTATGGTTTTCCCTACTTACTTGCTGCCACTTAAAAAATTGTTTCTGAAGTCTCCCTTCAAAGTACTATTGTTTAAAGTCTACCAAAGAGGTTTTTTTCCAATCATACCCTTTGTACTTGCTTAAATAATTGTTTTGAAGGTCTTTATAGCCATAATCAAAGATGTTTAGGTGTTCCCTCTTTATGATTGCAGTTATTTTTTAATCTTGAATGTTTTCTAATGCTTGAAGGTGAAATCAATAGAAGTTAAATGAGTTTCTCGCCTTCTATATTTCATTGGAGAAGTTTGTCTTGAAATTATTATTTGCTGAATTGTGGTTTGTAGAAATTATGGTTAGCCCTATCTATTGAATGCCTCTTCATGTTCAGGTAATGTTTTAAGTCCCTTTTTTGAGAAGTACATATAATTAAGGATTCTTAATTACCCTTAGTTCTATTTTTCATTTTAAATCCTTGATGTCCATTTCATTCTACCTGCAAGACCTTGAAGATCCACTGGCCAAGTTAGATTTTCCCTTTGATACCCTAAAATACATTAATTAAACTTGTTACAAATTCCACTTGACTCCATTTCCCAATGACTTGGAGATTTCCTCATTCTATCTATGTTGCCTAGATCATCATATCCAACCAAATAATCGAACAAACCCATGCTTCATAACTAGCCTAAAATCAACCCTTTACAAGAAAACAAGTCATATATTTGTAAAAAATTTGAGAGATCCCTCTCTGAGACTAGGAAGGCTAGGTCCTAGAGCTCTAAAGATTGGTTTTGATGTTGCCTTGTTACTTGGTATGCCAATCTGCCAAATCACAGGACCCCAATAGACTTTTCAAAGAGCTTTGACCAGGAGTTTCGGTTCATAGCTTGTGATTCCGCTAGTGCAAAATCACCTTCCACATAGGTTGAGAGGTAGTGTGCACTTCCCTCCACTAGCAAATCATCTTTAGGTATTTGGTATGTTGACAGTGGGGCTTCCCGTCATATGACAGGAGTCTGTGAGTACTTCTCTGAGCTTTCAGAGAGTGGCACTGATATAGAGGTAGAACTTGGAGACAAGAACATTGTTAGAGCAGTCGGTGTGGGGAAATTGACATTTGATAGGGAACCCAAACATCCCTTGAAAGTGTCAGATGTTCTATATGTTCCAGGGATGAGGAAGAACCTTATATATATCTTAGCATTGGAGGAAAAAGGGTATGAGGTGTTGTTCAGGAGAAGGCAGGTTTTTATATATCGCAGGGGCACTCCAACTGATTCAGCTATAGTGATTCATGTGCGCCATGCCAAGGTGTACAAGTTTTTGTTCTAGCCCCTTATGGCATTAAGAAGTAGTACCAGCAATATAGGTAGAAGTTCAGAGCTGTGTGAGATTTGGCACCACAAGATGGGGCACGTGTATCATGGGGACTTGAGTACATTGCGGGAGATCACCACAGGTGTGCCATATTTCAGTTCTGATCACCTAAATACATGCAGAGGATGTGTTATGGGTAATATTTCCAAATCCCCCTTTCCTAGCAGTGACAGAAGATCGACAGGGATTCTTGATTTGATTCATACTATTGTGAGAGGTCGGATGTCTCATGTATCCTTGAGTGGATATGAGTACTATGTTTTATTCATGGATGATCAATCCAGGAAGACCTGAATTTATTTCTTGAAGACCAAGAGTGAGGTCTTCAAGTGGTTTCAGGAGTTCAGAGCTCTTGTGGAGAGTTAGACAGGTCGGAAGATCAAGTCCCTCAGGTCGGAAAATGGAGGGGAGTATACCATTGGTGATTTTATTGATTATTGTGCAGAGGCTGGCATCAGGAGGGATTTCACAGTTCCTTACAACCCCCAATAGAACGGGGTTGCATAGAGGAAGAACAGATCCATCGTTGGGGCTACCAAATCCATGCTACATGATCAGGTGTTACCGTTGTTTTTGTGGGCAGAGGCCTGCAACACTACTCTGTACTTACAGAACAAGAGTTCACATCGTGCCTTGGGGCATGTGACTTCAGAGGAGGATTTTTCTAGGAAGAAGCCTGACATTGGTCACTTCTGTATCCTTGGGTACATTACATACTCCTTTATTCCGAAGGAGATGAGAACCAAGCTAGATCCCACTATAGAGAAGGGAATATTTGTGGGTTTCAGTGAGACCTCGAAAGCCTTTCGGATTTATATTCATGTGAGGAGGAAGGTTGTTGTTAGGCGGGATGTGAAATCTGAGGAGGACAAGGATTTCAGGAGGTCATGGGAGTTAGAGTATATGGATTCACTAGACCCTCAAGAGCAGCTGAGCCAGTCACATGGATCTAGTGGATAGGGATTAGGAGGTACATTGATTATGGTGTCAGGTCCATCAGTGAGCAGTGGCTCACAGATTCAGATCGGTGGTGCTTCGGGAAACATGCAGAGAAATCCGTAGATCAGTTCACAGGGTATCCCATTGATGGACAATTCACATGGTACTTCAACATATACAGGCATAGTTTCAGGCATGAGGTCAGTTGACAGGATTTTAGGAGTTCAAGCTTGTGATGAGGATGAGGATTCTTTCACTCCAGTGGGAGAAGTGTGCTCAGGGAAGAGGAATCCCAAGTAGATTTAGGACACCTTGAGAGAGGCCACATCTGTTACTGGGCTGAAGAGATAGGTTAGGGAGAGCAGACCACCTGAGCGGTTCTGTAGCTATATGGAATTGGTTTCTAACATTGTTGACTCCAAGCCTTCTAGCTATGAGGAGGCAGCTAGCCAGTAGGTCTGGAGAGAGGCCATGCAGGATGAGTATTCTTCTATCATGAAGAACGATGTTTGGGAGGTCATGTCGAGGCCTGAAGGGAAATCAATGGTTAATTCTAAATGGCTTTACAAGATAAAGAATACTATAGATTGAAGCATCAAGAAGTTCAAGGCTCAATTTGTGGCTAGAGGGTTCTCTCAGGTAGAGGGATTCGACTATGAGGAGACCTTCGCTCCCGTGGCTCGACATGCTTCCATTCGCTCCATTATGTTGATAGCAGTAGATATGGTTTGGAAGATCCACCAGATGGATGTGAAGACCGCATTTCTCAATGGCTTCATACAGGAGGAGGTTTATATTGAGTAGATGCAGGGCTTTGAGGTGCATGGGAAAGAGTCCCATGTATGAAGACTGAAGAAGGTACTCTATGGCTTGAAGCAATCTCCTAGATCTTGGTACTCGAGGATTGATATGTACTTGCAGGAGTTGGGTTTCACAAAGAGTGATGTAGATCCGAACCTATACTTTATTGTGGTAGGTGAGGAGCCTCTCATTCTGGGGTTGTATGTGGATGAGTTGGTCATTACAGGTGCAGAGAAACTCATAGAGGGTTGCAAGAGAGATATTTCTTCAGAGTTTGAGAGAAACTCATAGAGGGTTGCAAGAGAGATCTTTCTTCAGAGTTTGAGATGAAGGAAATTGGCTTGATGCATTTATTTTTTGGATTTGAGGTGTGGTAGGAGGAGGGGAACTTCTTCCTGAGATAGGGGAAGTATATTTTGGACATTCTTAGTGGATTTTACATGGAGGATTGGAAATCCATGTCGACACCTATGATCACTAACTAGAAGAAGCTTCACGCTTCGGATTCCGAGTTGATGGATCCTACATTCTACAGACAGGTGATTGGTTCCTTGATGTATTTGGTCAACACTTGACTAGATATATGTTTTGTAGTCAACACGATGAGCCAGTTCATGTGTGAGCCTAGGAGAATGCATTGGGTTGCTGCAAAACACATACTTCGTTACTTTCAGGGGACAATGGATTATGGTTTGGATTATAGACAAGGAGATGGAGTGAGATTGGTAGGGTACACTGATTCTGATTAGGAAGGTTGTGTTTCTGATAGGAAGAGCACTTCGGGGTGTTGTTTTGGGTTGGGTTGGCAATTGTGTCGTGGTTCAGCCGAAAGCAACAGTCAGTAGCATTGAGTTCAGTGGAAGTAGAGTACACGGCAGCCAGTTTGGCTAGTTGTGAGGCCATATGGCTTCACAATATGTTGTTTGGCTTATTTGGTCAAGCGTTGAGACCTTATGTGATTTAAATTTGATAATCAGAGTTGCATTAAAATCACGAAGAATCCAGTATTTCATGACAGGTCAAAGCATATCGTGATCAAATATAATTTCATCAAATACTATGTTCAGAAGGGAGTTGTGAAGCTTGAGTATATTTCCATAGATGAGCAGGTAGCAAACATATTCACCACAACCTTACCACGGGGCAATCATGTCTACTTCAGACAAGATGGGTGTGGTGTGGAACACCTTCTTCGGTAAGAGGAAGTGTTAAAATTTGGGTACCAGAGGACAAGTGGTTCGCTAAGGCTTTGATCTTCGGCCTAGGAAAAAGTGTCCAAATGTATTTATCTTTTTCTCCTAAAGTGACTTTATAAGTGGTAAAGTCAAATCATTTAAAAGTGACTTTATAAGTGATAAAGTTACAAAGTCTAATTTTAAAGTGACTTTATTAAAGTCAATGTGAAATTAAAAAGTGAAAAATATGGAAATAAAAGACTAAGTGGGTCTTTAATTAAGCTCAGTGAATTAAAAATTAGAAAGTGATAATTAAATGCACATTTAATCTCAGCCCTAGATCTAAATCTATCTCAGCCATTGGATTTAGGGATTCCCAAAAAGTCACTTAGGGTTAGGTTAAAGGAGGAAAAAAGGAGAAAAGATCATTCATTCTTTTCATGAGCAGATTGAGAGAGAAGAGAAGGAGATCAAGGAGATTTTCTGAGCAGTGAGTTGAAGGAGAGCAGAACCAAGGCACACATATCGAGGCAGTATTCAGCAAATCCATACAACAAGCTAACACACAATTCAAGGTAGATTTTGGGCACATTTTTCAAGGATGAACCATACAGCAGCTTTGGCACGCAATCTTAGGCAGTCGTACAACATTCTAGCAGAGATTTCGAGGTGAAGTTTTTCAGTTTTTGTGGCACAGTTTTTGAGGTAGACCATACAAGTTTTTGTTGTCCTTGTGCGCAAAAATCAAGGTAGAAATCGTAAAACATTTATCGTTTTCCCTCTGCACATAAATCGAGTAGGTCGTATAGTAGCATTTATTGTTATGTTTCTGGGCACGAAAATCAAGGAGTTTGTACAACATTTATTTTTGTTCCTATTTTTACTGTTGGCACACTTTCCAAGGCAAAGGTTAGGCATGAAAAACGAGATAAGTTGTATTTTTTTGGTTGCTATAATATTCTATGTATTTATGTTTCACTATAAAAGAAAATTATCAGAAATAAAGAAGACCAAAAATCAGGGTTATATTGACCAAAAATCAACGTGTTAATTTTTTTTGCGTGGCTGAAATATTTTACAGTGTTTTTATTTATGCATTTCCAGCACTGTGAAATTCCTGAATTTGTGTTTTCAAAAGATTTATTTCATTTCCAGAATTTGAATGTATGATTATGGGAATGGAAATTTAACTTTATGGGGCTAGTAAGGTGAAACTGAAAACCAAAGGGGTCTAAAATTTCTATAGTTATATATGATCTTGGAAAATACATGAGGTAAGTGGCGATTTATATACAAAGTGTAATTTTTTTAATAATTTTTTGTACATTAACTTATATTTGACTGCATGTGTTTTACTTGTAATGTAATATATATCTTATTGTTGAAACTTGTGATTTGCTTGTTTCATTTGTAGATGGTTGTCATATAAATAAATAGATAAGATATAAAGTATTAGAGGAAACAAATTCCTTATCTGTGTGAAATGCAAAAGTATCTACCTTCAACAATTTTCAATGCACAAGAACACTACCTCATACACCAAGTTGAGGAGATTGAAAAGTGTGAACCTATACACACAAGATCAATGTGGATGGTTGTGAGGCACTTGAAATATTTGAAGGCTTTGGTCAGAAAAAGAGCACGTCCTAAGGGTTCTATGGTAGAGGGATATAGGGCATATCAAACCATGGTTTATATTAGTCAATATAGTCCTACAATAGGAAAAAGAATCAATGTATTTGATCACATTTGGGATGTCAACTGCATGAACAAATTTGAAAGGGAGCACCTATCAAGGAAAGGTACAATGAGGAAAGTGAGATGTAAGTATATAGTGGAGATTTATGGTACATTTAACTTTTTATTTTTATGTATCGTACTTATTTAGTTTTTATTCTTCATGCAAAATCCAATATTATAGTGGTATAATGTGTTAACTAATTACATATATGCATGTGAAATGTTTTATTCTAATACAGTCGGTCGAGAGTGGGATGCAATACATTTATACATTTAAAACAATGTTGATTGGATGAAGGTATGGATTGAATAATGAAAAAATAATAATAATGGTAGGTTATCATGATATGGTGTGTCTACATTGGTCAAAGAAGCTAAACATAGTGGACATACCAATATTACAAAGAGGGAATTGATTTAGCACATGGTTTAGTACATTACTAGGAAAACATAAAATTCAATAATACTAATTTATTTTACAATTATATTGATGCATATCGCTTGATTTTTTATTAATTTGCAAAATTTCCAAGTATTAATATGTTTATCAAATAATGACAATGTATTTTTTACTTGTTTTTCATATCACATTTGAAACACCGTAAGGAAATGTGGTGCAATGGCTGCAAATTTTGCATCAAAAGTTTGGATGAGAGGAAAACTTTAGATAGTGGGATAACTACAAAATTTCAGGTAGAGAACATTGCATCTAGAGGTGACAGACATCTAGAAGTATTGACAAATTGATACTATGGGTATCTAGATGATATAATTCAGTGTGACTTTAAATCCTTCAAATTAGTTGTGTTCGATGTCAAATGGTATAGGCTACGAATCAATGAATGTTGTTACAGGTCAATTTGGGCATCAACCCTAAGACTAGTATGAATAGGGTATATTATCCCCTAATTCAGTTGTTACATGCCCTAGAGAATTCATTCCATTGATGGCTTTAATTCATGAGAGTTTCAATGTTTGAAGTATAGTTAAAATGACCCATTGACTCATCAACGCTCCTCTAAATGGGCCTAACTGCATTGCAAATCACTTACCCCCATGCAAGGGTGCTCTACAAAGCACTTCCTGACACTTAAGGGTGTGTTGGTCTCCTTGGATCGAAATCATGATTGTTACGGGAGTCTCCACATGTACAGTTCCTTCTAGAATAGATCATAGGTGTCATACTTTGAATACATGTGTAGATCCATCACCATTGAACCTGGAAACATGTCTCATCTATTATTTTAAAGCCACTGAATGTTATTTATTGAGAAAATACCTACAATTTCCCTATAAATTGAGCACTCATCTAAGTGTTAGGGAGGAAGAAATTTGTGTATTGTTATGTTGTTGGATTCTCAATTGAAGAGAGTTGGAGTATTGTTATGCTACTTGGTGTGATGAGGATGGAATGAAGTTGGAGCAGGTTGATGATGAACTGATCCATTGGTTTTAATCTACTCCTCCTATTATTTCAATAAAGATATATGTTCTTTTTCTCATATATGCACTTATATATTTTGAATTTATTCTAAAATGTGTATGTATTCTCAAATTTAATTGGTTCATTTTGGCTAAGGTAGATAGAATGTATATCTGTATGTCGTTTGGTGTCTTCTGTCTTTGATTGTAGGTATTGATAAAGCAGGTTTCAACTAGATCAAGAGTGATGGGAAATACAATAGAAGAGGAACGAGAGCGAAGGATCACAAGTAGGTTTTTATCCCTTCTATATTTCTGTCTATTTTAGAGAAAATAACATTTAATTTTATTCTGTTGTTCTAAGTGAAGAAACACCACACTCAAGGAAGACTAGTTTATCCGTAGATTATAATTCCTCATAACAAATTGGTGACTCCACTCGGGACCAACACACCCTTAAGTATCGGGAAGTTCTTTGCTAACATCATCTCTTCGGGTGCACTTCAACCCATATCCGACTATTCCCCTGTAATATTCATAGATTAGCATGCACAACTAATTGGAATATTAATTTTTTATTTTGCTTCTTAGTTAGAAGAATAAGTGTGTAGAGAGACCCATAAATCTCTTTAGTAGGAAAAAATCACTCCAAATGTGAATGGAGGGCATCAAAAGAGCTGAATAAAGTACCCTTATGTGTGAACAAGGGATGAAGCATGTGGACTAGTTCAACTTTGATGAAATCAATAGCGCTGGTATGGAAGTAGTGGACATTCAATTAGGGACAACACAGTTTTGGAGGGAGATCCTTTGCATGGAAGTAATGGCTTTAATAAGTGGATCCAAGGGTGAGGAAGCTCACCAATCATATAAAGAAGGTGACGACAGCCACTGAGAGGATGCTTTTGGATTATTATTTGATTATTGTTTGTTATGACTTGTGGCTCTCTTCAGCTGTTTAGCTAAGATTGTAGTGCTGTTTAGCACAAGGGTGTTCCCGAGCGGGAATCCCACCTTCATCCTTGGGGGACTTTGAGTGCCCACTCAGGAGAAGTTAATTGAGAATTATTTCCACATTCTAGCATTAGGCCAAGCTACAACTTCCTTCTATAACATAGTTTCTGTTTAGAGTTGGGTTGAGTTGCAGTGTGCAGCAGTGGAAGGTTGAGAAACCCAACTTTTGAGCTCGTTTTCCAGTGGAGGGAGCAACCCTTCATCTGGAAGATTTTAAGGAATATCCTTGAGCTTCATTTAATAATTTAGCATCAGGATAAGGTACTGTTATCAATTACAATGCATTTTCCTGAAGGGATTGCATTATTTCAGTGAGTAGTTGCAGTGGGGGGTTTGGAGCCCTAGTTGGGGGAGCTAGATTTTCAGTGACAGAATCAGCATCTGATTTGGAGAATCTATTGGAGGAGTTTCAATACATTTCTATATCAGATCATCCACCTCCTTTCACCTATCCAGTTGCAGATAGTATTTAGCCCTAGGTCCATATTTGTATTTTCTGCATTTTGTGTATTTCAGGAAACCCTTCCCGAGTTATCTTGGAAATGTGTTTGGAAACTTAGATCTCTAACCCTGACATTATTTGAGCCATATAACAATAGATATATGTAATGAAAATTTCCAGCAACATTTATATCTACTAAAACTGCGTTGTCTTAGCCTTGGGCATTATTGTGTAGCAGTGTTCTTCATATTTCATGTACATGTTCTCTTGATGCTTGTTTTGCCTAACTTGAGTGACTTTTCCCTCAAGATATTGCACTCATTTTCTTCTGTTGTGCTTAAAAGGATGGATCTATCTTTGGCTCATATGTAATGTATTTATATTTACTTCTTCTTTCCATTATTGTGTATTATATTGCTGCCCTCCCAATTTTGGGATATTACAGTGGTATCAGAGCATAATCTTGGCTCAGCTTGTGAAGACATTACATCTATGTTGTTATCACAAAATTGAACCTGATAGGCTGCTTGATTAGACAATCTCATGTAACGATTTCAAACCTAATCTGAGGCTTAGCCTCCTCAGCGTGAGAGGGATCTCTCAAAATTTAATGATATGGATAAAGATATAGATGGCTAACTCTATTTATGAAATAACTGATAAATGATAAATGTAGGTTGAGAATCACATAAACATGTATACATTGCGCTTATGGAGTCAAAGAAATTCAGTAATAAAGTGAGTCTACTTAACATGGAAATTGAGGCATATCAGAGTTTTAATCATAAGGTACACACACATGAAACTGTAAAAACACAGTCAGTTCACTTATATAGGAAGTCAAAGCATCTAATAGATGAATTCTGAGTATATAGATGAACCTCACTGTAATTAGATATATAAGAGATGCAAATAGAATATGAAAACACTAAAAATCCTTTTGAAATTCAAGTTGGTCAAGTAGAAGATCTCTGGAGTATGTATTAGCTGAAAACCAATCAATTCACAACGAGCACAGTTTTGCCAAAAATGTCCAACCCTTGACAAATTCAACCTCTTGGTATTTAATAGACATGTTACAACATGAGATGATCTGGCTCTAGGCTAGATAGATCGGATCTCTATCCCTTGACACCTTGCATAATCATAAAACATGGAATTTATTATAAAAAGACACGTATCCTACTTAACAGTCCTATTCCAAAAAGGACTCAAACTCTTTATCACTATCTATAACAACCTTATCTATTTGAATTTACATCATTTCCAAGTGTATCATCACATGGTCGAATTTGGATGATGGGATTCATTTCTTCATGACCACTTTGCTAACCTCCACAAAAATAGGAAACAATACCCTATTTTTTAGGCATAAGACCTTTTTCATTCTTTGAACATTCTGACCATCATTTACTCTTTATTTAGTGGTCCTTGGTTGTTGGAAGTTGGCTTCACACATCCCATAACTCCTCCTTGGCCTCCAGCTATCTAAAACCGCTTTAAACACTACTCAAAATGTTGTAATGTCCCGTGCTATGAAAACATAGCAGTTTTGTAGCACTTTTTGTACCACTGCCATTTCAAGTTGTTATCCTCAAAAAAATCAATTATTTCCTCTCCATCACTTTAATTACCCTGTAATACATCTCCAATAGAAAATTTGGTTCTTAACTCAGTCTTCAACCCTTTAAAATCTGATCAAAATAAGCAAGAAAAGCAGCTACAACAGTTTCATAGCGCTTTTCTACTTTTTTACACTGAATGCGCTACGAAACTACTGAGTATGCAGATTCTTCAAAAATTTGCCAAGTGAAAACCGTGTTTGCCTCCAAAACTCAAAAAATTACCTTTATTCATTATTTACAATTCATATAAACTGTAAACCCACTTCATTCTAACTTTCTTGAGGTTCCTTCTTCATTTACACTTGGTTGAGCTATTGGTTCTTCTATGACTTTCATTTTAATGCCTCTGCTTTTTAACTCATCATGAATTAACTCCAGCTGTTGCTCAAAATCCTTCACCTGGTTTTTAAGTCCTCTGTTAGTAGCTCTTAGATGATTGTTTATTATTCTGACAAACTTAGCTTCTTTTATTACTGGAACTATCCATTTGAGAAATTGCTCTATATTACTTAAGTTTTCAGAAGCAGAATCAACTTGTCCTTCCCACATTGCCTTCATTATTTTAAACTGTACTTTCTTGACACTATGTTTTCTAGCTCTCTTTTTCATGACAGCAATTTCCTGGTTTGTCAACCTTAATTTCTCCTCAAGGTGCTGAAAATCTATTTTCTCTGTCATTTTATCTTTTCCCCTTTTTGTTCTACTGATTGTATCCGTCAATGTAGGTGATGAAAGATCAACAATTTATTTAGGAGATTTAACTGTCTCAGTGGGAATTTGAACCTCCTTATTGCTTTCTATCAATTTCCTAGCATGCCTTTTCATAGGCTTTCTTGCTTGAAAAATGAAACCTGCATCTTCCCCCTCAAACTCTAGCCTCTTTGCAGACTTGGCCTTTTTCAGCTTATGCTCATCTTCCCCAATGAACTCAGCTTGGACAATGGGTGTTTCTTCTATGTCAATAGAATGAAGAATATCCTTTAGATTCCCCTTTGTTACTAGGTTGTTTTCTGTAAAAAATATCTTTCCTTTCAATGCCACTGCTTGGCTTCTAGTTACTCTTTTGGTCCCTTGTTTGATGAAAAATTGTTTCTGGTTTGCATCTTTGATAACCTTTGATCTTTGTTTTGTAGGTGGGAGAGTTGGTGTATCAAGCATTTTCATTTGCTCTGGCACTTTCTTAGTTTTCTTTCTTGGCTTCACTCTTGTAGTTGCTTTTGGTTTTGCAATGATAGGTTGGCTTGGTTCTGCTGGTGGTGATGATGGAAATCCTTTAGCTTTAGTGTTTCTTGCAAGAGTTAGGGTTTCCAACTCAAAACCATTTATAAACAAGAATGATGACCAATCTCTGCCTATCTTCTGAAGTTCATCTAAAATTAATAATTTCATTAAGCCATGATGAAATAAGGATGTTTCACTCCCTTCAGATTTTTCCTGCACCTTATCAGCCATCTTTCCAAGACTCCTATGCAGATAAAAAGGTAAATCAAGTGAAATCTTACCAGTGAAGTGTAAAAGAAATTTGAAATGATATGAATAAACCTTGTGATATTTTCCTTTATAGGTAAAATATTTCTGAATGTTGAGCAGCAGTTTTGAGTAGTTATCTTTGATGCAGCTTCTAGGGATAGCATTATTAAGGTCCATGTCTGTGTGCTCAGGTTTCATGAAATATTTACACTGCTCCATATCAAATTTGAACTCTTTGAACCAAGTTTCTTTACCTCTTGGTATCTCTATAACAGCAGCAATGACCTCTGGTGTAATAGACACACTTAACATCCCGACTTTAGTGGTTGTTCCATTGAAATTCATAGCAAATTCCTTGGATACCTATGTGTGACAGCCCTGCAACTTCTCACAAAACCGTAGGAAACCTACTCTTCTGAATGCTTCCATCACTGTTGGGTCTTCAATTATTGCCTTCATGTCTTCAGGTTCATGCCTTAAGCACTGTCCTCCTCTATGAATTTTTCTTTCCTCTGCCACATTATTCATAAAAGCTTTCAGCCTCGATTGAACAAATCTTTCAGTCTCGCTTGATATGGATGTATCAGCCTTGCTTGAATAAATTTCTTAGCCTCGCTTGATAAATGTATCAACCTTTCTTGATATGGATGTAGTAAAACCTTTGTATGAACCAGTCACAAGTTTGGCTTGACACTCAGAGCTCAAACATTTTGAATGGAGGCAAAAGGATGAGAATGAATAATTAGGAAATATTTTGAAATTTTAAATGTCATATCATAACTAAAATGATGCCTCATTCATAACCTATAATGACCATGATGACTGCAAACGTGGGTGTGTACTTCAATTTCATCATTCCATGACTCGATATGCCACTATCCTAACCTTTCCCAATGGTTTCTGACATTTACCAACTCAACTGACGAGACAATTACAAAACCGCGCTTTCGTAGCTTGCAGTGTAATTTTTCTTGTTTGCGCTATGAAACTATCAGCACTTTCATAGCAAAAAATGACTTTTTTCAACCGGTAGCGCTATGAAATTGCAGTTTCTTGGCTAATTGGACAGTTTTGATGAAGAAACTTAGGGAAATGAAATGAAACAAAAAATGATGAATGTTTGACATGAAAGAGCTTTAAAGAAGGCTTTATTTAAAACTTAGGATGAGCTTTAAACTATAAAAAATTTAAATCCTTCCCTTGATCAAACCTAAACTGACTCATAAAACCCTATTTTGATCAATGAAATTTTGTAACCTTGTCAAAATAATGTTTTGAAATTTTTTGGGTGATAAAAGTGGCTCCACTTGGGATAGTGTGCCCCTGTGGTACACTAAGAACCAGTAGTTCCAGTGCTGCTATCCATTTTCTTGACCAAAACTAAAAAAAAATTGAAATTGCCAAGCTTTCTCCTCAAGCTCTAATGGCCTTCACCTCCGGCTCAAGCTTGCTGATTTAGCTTGTTATTATTAGAATAAAAACTCATAAAATGGAATATATACAGTGATATGAAGGATCAACATATTTTAGGAAGAGTAATGCTTTAAAAACCTGCCATTGGCAGGTCCTCCAGCATATGATTTTCCATCCATCTCTTGCAGTATGTAAGTGTTCTTTCCATGGAAAGCAGCTTTTTTGAAAGGACCTTTACATAAGTTTTCAAACTTACCATGTTTTCCTTTCTCTTCAATTCTGGCGTCCCATTTCAACACTTCATCCTGAATTTGAAAACTTTCTTCCTTGATCTTCTTATCAAATGTCCTCTTGATTCTATTTTGAGATTGTTGATTGCTGTTATAAACTTCATCCCTCTTCTCTTGCAGATTTATTAACTGATTGATTATTCTGTAAATTGCATTTGATTCCTCTTCTAATCTTGGACTCAAATTCATGACAGGAACCCCTAAAGATGTAGGAAAAATGGCTTCAGCTCCATATACCCGTTCATATGGTGAAGTTCCAATTGACCTTTTTGTGCATATCCTATCAGCCCATAAGGCATACTTCAGCTTCAAATGCCAAGCCTTCTTATTTTCATGCAACACCTTTTTAATGATCCTCACAATGCTCTTGTTAGAAGATTCAGCAAGACCATTCCCTTATGGATAATATGCAGTGGAATGCCCCATTGTAATATGATATTGATGACAAAAATTAATCAGCTTCTTAGACTTAAATTCCTCTGAATTATCAGTTATGATATTCATGAGGCAACCAAATCTAGACAAGATATTATTTTCCAAAAAATAAATAATAACATAATCATTTGCTTGCCTAGTTGGGATTGCTTCAATCCATTTAGTAAGTAATCAGTTGCTCTGACAATCCAATGATATTGACCTGATGATGATGGATGAATCTCTCCAATAAAATCTAGCTCCCATTGTTGAAGTGATGCTTCCACATAGATAGGCATTAAAGGTAAAGGTACAAGATTCTTCTTACCATCAAAAATATGGCATTCATGGCAGGCAACAATCTTTTTGTAGACATCCTTAAACATTGTAGGCCAATAATACCCTGCTCTAATAATATTCTTCACTGTTGCCTTCCAATAATGGTGACCTCCTCAATCTCCTTTATGGAACTCCTCAATCACTTTATCAGCCTCCTCTTCGAGCAAACAATTCAGTAAAATACCGCCGGTATCCTTCCAAAACAGATTTTTATAAAAAATGCAATGCCTCAAGGATTTTAGCTTCAAAAATATTTCCTTAGACTTTGTTAGCTCAGCAGGTGCTTTATGATGATGTAGGACAAAAACAATATCCTTGTACCAATATAAAGTGATGTACTTTTCTTCAATAGGGACTAGTTCTTCTTCCTCATCTGAAATTTCTGGTATTTCTGCAATTAAATTTATGTTAAGATAATCAAAATTTGACTATGCCATTAGCTTCACTAAGCCTTGTCCTTTGACCAATTTTGTTGGATTTATCTCTATATCATACTCCAACAATTTAGCAATCCATTTTCCCTTCCTATGCTAGTTTTCCTACAATAGTGTAGTCCCTTATTATGTTAGTGTAGCCCCCCTTATTGTTATTGTTGTACCCCCGTAACCCCCATATTGTTATTATTGTGCTCTTACATTATTATTGTTAGGTCGGCTAGGATTACAATGTGGCCCCACTAGGATTACATTGTGGCCCCATGAACTCCTATATATAGAAAGGAGGTTTTGTCATTTGTATCATCCAAGAATTGTTCATTCATGTAATGTATTGGAGGTTGCCCCCTCGAAGTGGCTCATTTTTAAGGCGTGAATATCTCTTTTCTTCTCTCTTTGGAGCTGGTTACACAACATTTGGTATCAGAGCTTTGGATTCTAGGGTTTCGCTGCTCCAAACAGGTCATCGTGGCATTTGCGCTATAAATTTTTTTTCTACGAAGTTTCAGAAGCTGAAATTTTTAGGTGCAGCTTGAACTGAGGAATATTGTCTAGTAAATTTCAGAGCTTGTTTCTGCAATATTTTGGGAGATATGATCTATGGAAGTTAGGTCTTTTTTCAAATTCTAAACGTAGTCATCGTGGCATTTGCGCTATAAATTTTTTTGTACGAAGGGTCAGAGTCTGAAATTCATATGGTGCGAAGCTGAAATCCTGAGGAAATTCGTCAAAAAATTTCAAAACTTGGTTCGCAATATTTTTGGAGATATGATCTGTGGAAGGTAGTGCTTTTTCAGGCTCCTGAATTTCATCTCAAAGAGGTGATCGTGGGAAAAGTTCAATAACTCTCTCTCTGGGTAGTGGATTTGAGTGCCGTAAAAATTGGTCACAAGTACACGGACTGTAGTTTCTTGGCTATCAATTTCAGAGACAAAGGATGAAACAGTGACACGTGGCAAGTCCTACAAGTTTGCTCTACTGAACCAGTCCAAAATTAGGTCATTGTGGGAGATTGGACACAACTTTGTCTTGGGGAATCCAAATTAGATCAGACCTGTGGCATTTGAAAGAAGCTTTAGATGGCTACTACAGGGCTGAAATTTAGATATTGAAGTGCTACAATCACAGAGATAATCAAATTTCAATATCGAGCTCCTCAAAAGCAAGTAAAAGGTGTTTATTTGTTTTTTCGAATTGCATAAATCTTGTTTGAAAAATCAGTTTGAAGTGATTCCAAGGGCCTATTGAGCATATATTTCAGTATTGGGTTCTGATATTCCTCCTAAAAATAATTCAACACCCATTATGCCCTCAGAAATCTATACTATGACGCATGAAGAGGAAGAATTGCAGTATGAGATATCAAAATTACGATACCAAGTGCAACAAATTTCGATCTTACGAAGAGCAACCGAAGATGACATAGATGGTTTAAAAGAAGAAATGGAGGCTAATTTGGATGGTTTGAAGGATAAAATAATAGCTAATATGGATGATAAATTAGTGGAATATGACATCAAGCATCAACAACAAGTTCTCCAACTCTCAAAGGATAACCTAACTTTGGTGCAGAATCTAATGAAACAACAAGAATATCAACATCACATCGAAAGAAGTTCTGAAGCAGTCACAAAAACAAGAAATCGACAAGTACAATCAATTTCAGAGTATCTCAGCAAGTGGAAGAACTTTCCTGTAGAATATTCCACATGGGAGGATGAGAATTTTATACAGAAGCATCAAGAAATAATCAAGCGTTGAGGACAACACTTGTTTGAAGGAGAGGGGCATGTTAAGTCCCTATATTAATAGTGTAGTCCCTTATTATGTTAGTCTAACCCCACTTATTGTTATTTTTGTACCCCTGTAACCCCCATATTGTTATTATTGTGCCCTTAAATTATTATTGTTAGGTCGGCTAGGATTACATTGTGGCCCACTAGGATTACATTATGGCCCCATGGACTCCTATATATAGAAAGGAGGTTTTGTAAATTGGATCATCCAAGAATTTTTCATTTATGTAATGTAATGGAGGTCCCCCTTCAAGTGGCTCATTTCTATACATGATATATCTTTCTTCTCTTTTGATAGCGTTACACAACATCCTACCATCAGGATTTGCTTGAGTTAGGATGTCTTTCACAACAGTACTAGGAACAAAAGCCACAATATGAGAATGCAGAATATAAATTCTGAAATATTTGATAGCCTTAACCAAGGCATAAGCCTTCTTCTCTAAGATATTTTACTTCAGCTCAGAGTTGGCTAATGTCCTACTAAAAAATGAAATGGGTTTCCCAATACCTTGCTGTCCCTTTTGCAATAAAACTCCAACAATAGTATTTTCTGATGCAAAAGTGAAAACCATAAATTCTTTTGAGAAATCTAGGCTAATCAATAATGGTGCTTGAATGAGTGCCTTGCCACCACTTTCCACTTTAGGTCAACTCCCTTCTTCAACATCCTTTTTATGTCGTTCACAATCTCAACAAAATTAGGAATAAATCTCCTTACAAAATTTACCTTTCCAAGGAAATATTGAATCTCCTTCCTGCTTCTAGGAAAATCCACCTTTTGAATTGCATTGACCATGTTTGGATCAATCTTAATCCCTTATTTAGAAATGATGTATCCAAGTAATTTACCTGAATTTAAAGAAAAAATAATTCTGGTGGGATTTAGAGAAATACCAAACCTTCTACATTTCAGCAGAATTGTTTCTAGGTGTTTCAAGTGATCTTCTTCCCTCCTTCAGAAGATTGTTATGTCATTGAGATAAAAAACCACCATCTTGTCCTTCTCTTCAGAAAAATCAATGTCCATTGCCCTCTGAAAGGTAACTCCTGCATTCATGAGACCAAATGGCATCTTGGCATACATGAAAGTGCCCCATGGTGTAGTAAAGGTTGTTTTTTCCTCATCATCCAGATGCACAAGGATCTGATTGTAACTTGAAAAACCATCAAGCATGGAAATCCTTTGAGAACCAACAATATTTTGCAAAAATTGGTCCATCTTTGGGAGAGGATAGTTGTCCTTCAGAGAGGATTTATTCAAGTTTCTAAATTCAATGCATATTTTGATTTATCCACTCTTTTTCCTAATCGGAACCAAGTTTTCAAGCCAATTTGAGAATCTGATTGGGACAATGTTTTTGGCATCAAAGAGTTTCTTGAATTCCTTCTCAATCAATGGCATGAGAAGTGGATTAATCCTCCTCAACTTTTGCTTGAAAGGCTTTTCATTTTCTTTGATGGGAATAGTATGTTGAATAATATTGGGGTCAAACTCTTTCAAATCATCATAATTCCAAGAAAAATCATCTATAAATTTCTTCATCGTCTCAATATACTTGTAATTCATATCAACTGAAAGAAGCTTTGAAAGTTTAATCATTTTGGGCATAGCTACTGTACCAAGGTTACAACTCTCAACCTCTTCATCATCAGCTTGTATCTTAGGAGATTTAAACATGTCATTCTAATCAAAAAAAAATTCAAGATGTATGATACCCTTTGGTATGGAATTATTATTTAGCTGCAAAAATTCAGAATTTCATTTAGATTCAACAAGCATATTTTGCTGATCTACTTGTATATTTTCAAACTCTTCTTTCAGCTCAATAAAGTTCTTCACTTGTTGGTCATCCTCAAAAACTTTCCGATGAGTAATATTATCCAGGATAGATGGTCTATGGTGAAATTCAACCTCATATTTTTCAGTGGAATGTATGGGAATAATGAAAAGACTTGCAGAGACAGCAAGAGAATCAACAATGGAATTTTGATCTCTAGTTTTCACAATGAATGAGTAATCTTGGAAATTTTCCAACATTTCTAAAACTAAGTTTCTATATTCCCTCATCCTTATATCCTTGGTTTGATGAGCACATTTAAATGATTTAATGACTAATTCTAAATCTCAAAAAATAGAAATCTTTTGAGCATTCATTCTTTTCAAGACTTCTAAACCCAAATCAAGGATTCATACTCAGCCATGTTATTTGTGCAATCAAAATTCAATTTGTAGGAAAGGAACTTACTTTCATCACTTGGAATTGTGATCCAAATCCCTACTCCTACCACTTATTTTCCTGCTGATCGATCAAAATGAAATGACCACCAACCTTCTGCCTCCTTATCATTGACCTGCTGATCTTCTGTTTGCTGATTTTTAGACTGCTGAATTTCAGATTGCTAATTTTCTGCTTTCTTCTCATCCTCTGCTTCATTAGTCAACTCATTGAAAAGAATAGCAGATCCAAGTTCAATATCAATAGAATAAATTGGAAAATTTTGAGGTTTGTCTTTACTACTCACCATGTAAGACATTCTTGTCTCTCGATACAATCTTCTTTGCTCACCAAAAACAGGAATGGTGGCATAATTAAGGTCCATCTGCATTGTACCTTTGATTTTTGTTGCCCATGACCTTGATAATAGCATACCAAAATTTGTGGAATGTCTGCTACCACGATTTCCATGACCACTGTCTTGGTAGGGACTTGTGTAAGACCTACAACAACATCCTTTATTAAACCAATGCATTGAACTCTTTTCGAATCAAAATAAAACAAGTCCTTATATGGTCTAGTTATTTCTAACCCCATCCTTTCCATGATTACTTTGGGCATAAGGTTGTGAGAGGCTCCTGAATCTAACATAGCATTATGTAATGTCATGTCATGAATGCTAAGGCTCACATAAAAAGGAGGCACCTCCTCATTCTGTTCATCTTCTAATCTTGGACACAAGTAAATTGTTGGATGATCCTCTTGTACATTTAAAATATCAGCAGCTCTTGGTTGTGAATTCAAAATTTTAACAATCTTGCTTCTATACTCATTGAATTTGAGAATCTCACCAAAAGGTACTGGTATTTTGATCTTAGAAATTTCATTTTCCAAACTAAAAACATAAACAAATTTTTCAGCTTCTTTGATAGGAGGAAAAGGTGGTGTATCTTTCTTACCTTTGGCAACCTTAGGAGTATCTTTCTTTCCATCAGCAACCTTAGGTGTATCTTTCTTAGGCTGTGTTTAATTTGCAATGATAGGTACATTTATATTTCTGAGATTGTATTATTTTTGCATTTCAAAAATAACATGTTGATACCCTTTGAGATAATCTGATGGTTCCTCTCCATGATTACCTTGGTCTGATTCATCATTTTCCTCTTTAGTCAAGAAAATTAAAAACATTTCTTCATCTAAACAGTGAATAGACTCTTCAGGAATTTTAGGTTCATCTTCTTCATCAATCAAGTTTTGTTGGAAAGGAAGTCTCACTGGAGGATCGGGCTATTTATTTCTGTTTTCCCTTGGTATTTGCTGACTATGAGGTCTCCTGAACTGAGGGTTTCTAAACTAAGGTTCATGTTGTGCTGGAGGAGCAAAGGTATTCCCAAGAGCTAGCCTATCCATCAAATTTTCCATTTCTTTCATCATTGAATCAAATTTATCATCAGCGGTAGAGGAGGAAGGTTTCTCTTCTTCTTTTAACTTAGTCTAATTGATTTTTTATTTTTTGGCTGCTATCATATTAACCTCCACCTTCACTGCATCATTTTTCATTTCAGCATGTGTAGGGGATTCTCTCTCTCTTAGCAGTATAGAAAATTCATAATCAAAAGCTTCGACATATCTCATCTGAGCTAAAGCTTGTGAAGGTTTTAAATGAGTAGGAATAGAGTCATAAACCTTATTAAACCTCTTTGAAAAGTTTTGAACAGTTTCATCAAAAACTCTTCTTAAATTGTTATACTTAGTGAGGGCTTGTATTAGATTAGTTCTATTTCCCCATTTTCTTAAAAAGGTATCTTCAAATTCATTCCAATTATGAATACTTCCAGGAGTAATGGCTTTGAACCACTTCCTAAATTTACCAGTAAAGCTCTAAGCAAATAATCTCAACCTAACATCTTCGTGATCAACCTCCTCCCCGTCTATAAAATCATTAAATTGGTCTACATGTTCTTCTGCTGTAATCTCTTCATCACTTCCCCAAGTTTTGATTATAGCAGAATATTTTCTAGGAAGGTCATGTAAAATAGCTGGAAGAATAAGAGGGGTGTATCTAGCAGGTGTAGCAGGTGGAGGAGGTACATTTCCAGCCATAGTGAGAGGGACTGTGGCAGCTTTAGGGATAGCAGTAATAGAGGATGAAGAACTGTTATAAGGAGGAATGTTTGGTCTTTGTTGTCCATTAATTATTGAACTTCGATCAGGAAGAGGAAAACCAACTTTACTTTTCAATAAGATTTCAAAAGGGTCAAACTATTTCAACTTATCTAAAGACTCTCTTTCCAACAACAACTCAGAAGTAATTGCTTCCTAAAAATCCTCTTTATCTTCCTGTGTTACTAGGGATGAGGTATCAATGCCTCTTTTATGAAAGTCTAAGATAATTTTAGTTAATTATTTTTCACTTTCAAACCTAAACAAGACTTCTTGGATTTTATCATCAACCCTTTTATCTTTAGGACTTTTTAATATTTCAGAGGAAAAGGATTTTGAATGTGATGGAGTACCTGATATTTTAGAAATGCCTTGACTACCTCTGGAAATGTTGTTTGGATTGTCCACAATGGTAGGTGGATCTGGGTCAGGATTACTCCTCGTGTATCTTCTTCTTGAATCCACCTTTGATCATATAAATTTTGAATGGAGTCACCAAGGTAGATGCAGCCTTGAAAAGCTTCTTGAGCTCCTGCTACCTTTAGAAGTTCAGCTTAAAAATTTCAGGAAAGTATAATATTTAGACTCTCGACAGACACACCAAAATGTTATCACAAAATTGGACCTAATAGACTGCTTGATCAGACAATCTCATGTAACTATTTCAAACCTAATATTTTTACTGAGGCTTAGCCTCCTCAGCCTGAGAGGGCTATCTCAAAATTTAATGATATGGATAAAGATATAGATGGTTAACTCTATTTAGGAAATAACTGATAAATGATAAATGTAGGTTAAGAATCACATCATCATGTATACATTGGGCTTATGGAGTCAAAGAAATTTAGTAATACAGTGAATCTTCTTAACATGGAAGTTGAGGCATATCAGAGTTTTAATCATAAGGTACACACACATGAAATTGTAAAAACACAGTCAGTTCACTTATATAGGAAGTCAGAGCATCTAATAGATGAATTTTGAGTAATATATATGAACACCACTACAATGAGATATATAAGAGATGAAAATAGAATAGTAAAACACTAAAACTCCTTCTGAATCTCAAGTTGGTCAAGTAGAAGATCTCTGTATTTGCTAAAAACCAGTCAATTCAAAACAAGCATAGTTTTGCCAAAAATTTCCAACCCTTGAAAAATTCAACCTCTTGGTCTTCAATAGACATATTACAACATGAGATGATCTGCCTCTAGGCTATATACATCAAATCTCTATCCCTTGACACCTTGCATAATCATAAAACATGGAATTTATTATAAAAAGACACCTATCCTACTTAACAGTCGTATTCCAAAAAGGACTTAAACTCTTTATCACTATCTATAACAACCTTATCTATTTTAATTTACATCATTGCCAAGTGTATCATCACATGGTCGAATTCGGATGATGGGCTTCATTTCTTCATGACCACTTTGCTAACCTCCACAAAAATAGGAAATTGTACCCTGTTTTTTAGACATAGGACCTTTTGCATTCTTTGAACATTCTGACCATCATTTACTCTTTATTTCATGGTCCTTGGTTGTTGTAAGTTGGCTTCACTCATCCCATAACTCCTCCCTAGCCTCCAGCTGTCTAAAATCACTTTAAACACTACTCAAAATGTATTAATGTCCTGCTTTACAAAAACACAGCAGTTTCGTAGCACTTTTTGTAGTGCTGCCATTTCAAGTATTTATCCTCCAAAAACTAAATTATTTCCTCTTCATCACTTTAATTACCATTTAATACATTTCCCATAGAAAATTTAGTTCTTAACTCAGTCTTCAACCCTTTGAAATTTGATCAAAATAAGTAAGAAAAGCAGCTACAACAGTTTCGTAGCGTTTTTCTGCTTTTTTACACTGAAATGCTACGAAACTGCTGAGTATGCAGATTCTTCAAAAATTTTCCAATTGAAAACCGTGTTTGCCTCGAAAACTCAAAACATAACCTTTATTCATTATTTACAATTCATACAAACTTTAAACCCACTTCATTCTAACTTTCTTGAGGTTCCTTCTTCATTTAGGTTGAGCTATTGGTTCTTCTATGAATGTCATTTTAATGCTTCTACTTTTTAACTCATCATGAATTAACTCCAGTTGTTGCTATAAATCCTTCACCTAGTTTTTAAGTCCTCTATTAGTAGCTCTCAAATGAGTTTTTATTATTCTGACAAACTTAGCTTCTTTTATTGTTGGAACTGTCCATTTGAAAAATTGCTCTGTATTACTTAAGTTTTCAGAAGTAGAATCAACTTTTCCTTCCCACATTTCCTTCATTATTTTAAACTGCACTTTCTCGGCACTGTTTTTTCTAGCTCTCTTTTTCATGACAACAATTTCCTAGTTTTCCAACCTTAATTTCTCCTCAAGGTGCTGAAACTCTGTTTTCTCTATCATTTTCTCTTTTCCCCTTTTTGTTCTATTGATTGTATGCTTCACTGTAGGTGATGAAAGATCAGCAATTTCTTTAGGAGATTTAACTGTCTCAGTGGATATTTGAACCTCCTTGCTGCTCTCTATCAATTTCCTAGCATGTCTTGTCATAGGCTTTCTTGCTTGAAAAATGAAACCTACATATTCCCCCTCAAACTTTGGCCTCTTTACAGACTTGGCCTTTTTCAGCTTATGCTCATCTTCCCCAATGAACTCAGCTTGGATAATGGGTGTTTATTCTATGTCAATAGCATGAAGAATATCCTCTAAATTCCCCTTTGTTACTGGGTTGTCTTCTGTAGCAACTATCTTTCCTTTCAATGCCACTGCTTGGCTTCTAGTTACTCTTTTGGTCCCCTCTTTGCTGATAGCTTGTTTCTGTTTTTCATCTTTAACAAACTTTGATCTATGTTTTTTAGGTGGGAGAGTTGGTGTATCAAGCATTTGCATTTTCTTTGGCCCTTTCTCAATTTGCTTTCTTGGCTTCACTATTACAGTTTCTTTTGGTTTTGCAACCATAGGTTGGCTTGGTTCTACTGCTGGTGATGATGGAACTCCTTTAGCTTTACGGTTTCTTGTAGGAGTTAGGGTTTCCAACTCAAAACCATTTATAAGCAAGAATGATGACCAATCTCTGCCTATCTTCTGAAGTTCATCTAAAATTAATAATTTCATTAAGCCATGATGAAATAAGGATGTTTTTCTCCCTTCAAATTTTTCCTACACCTTATCAGCCATCTTTCCAAGACTCCTATGCAGATAAAAATGTAAATCAAGTGAAATCTTACCATTGAAGTGTAAAATAAATTTGAAATAATATGAATAAACCTTGTGATATTTTCCTTCACGGGTAAAATATTTATGAATGTTGAGCAGTAGTTTTGAGTAGTTATCTTTGATGCAGCTTCTAGGGATAGCATTATTAAGGTCCATGTTTGTGTGCTTGGGTTTCATGAACTCTTTACACTACTCCATATCAAATTTGAACCCTTTGAACCAGGTTTCTTGACCTCTTGGTATCTCTGTAACGACAGCAATTACCTCTGGTGTAATAGACACACTTAGCATCCCGACTTTAGTGGCTGTTCCATTCAAATTCATAGCAAATTCCTTGGATACTTATGTGTGATAACCCTGCAACTTCTCACAAAACCGTAGGAAACATACTCTTCTGAATGCTTCCATCACTGCCGAGTCTTCAATTATTGCCTTCATGTCTTCAGGTTCATGCCTTAATAACTGTCCTCCTCTGTGAATTTTTCTTTTCTCTGCCATATTCTTCAGAAAATATTTCAGCCTCGCTTGATATGGATGTATCAACCTCACTTGAATAATTTTCTCAGCCTTGCTTGATAAATGTATCAGCCTCGCTTGATATGGATGTATTAAAACCTTTGTATGAACCAACCATAGTTTTGGTTTGACACTCAAAGCTTAGACATTTCGAATGGAGGCAAAAGGATGAGAATGAATAATTAGGAAATATTTTGAAATTTTAAATGTCCTCTCATAAATAAAATGATGCCTCACTCATAACCTATAATGACCATGATGACTACAAACGTGGGTGTGTACTTCAATTTCATCATTACATGACTCGACATGCTAATATCCTACCCTTTCCCAATGGTTTCTGACATTTTCCAACTCAACTGACAAGATAGTTACAAAACCGCACTTTCATATCGCCTGTAGTGTAATTTTTCCTATTTGTGCTATGAAACTATCAGCGCTTTTGTAGCGAAAAACAACTTTTTTCAATGGGTGGCACTACAAAACTCTGGTTTCTCGGCTAATTAGACAGTTTTGATGAAGAAACTTAGGGAAATTAAATGAAACAAAAAATGACAAATGTTTGACATGAAAGAGCTTTAAATAAGGATTTATTTGAAACTTAGGATGAGCTTTAAAATATAAAAAATCTAAAACCTTCCCTTGATCAAACCTAAATTGACTCATAAAACGCTATTTTTATCCATGAAATTTTGTAACCTTGTCAAAATGATGTTTTGAAATTTTTTGGGTGATAACATATGTTATGAGAAGAAGAAGAAGCTTCTCACGGAAAGGAGAAGATCTATAGAAGAGACAAAGGCAAGACTCCATTATTTGGAGAAATGGAGGGAAGGAAGTTTTCAAAACTTCTTCTCCAAACTATGCATGAGAATAACAGAGAAATCAAGGGAATGAGGAGGGAAAGACATGAAGATCCCTCTAAAAGGTTTTCACATGAAGAAATATCTAGTTCTTCATATTATGGGTGTGAGAATTCAGCCACACAATCAGATCCACAATGCTCTACCATGCCTACATTCACAGCAAGAGAGATGGAGGAAGGAGATGCATCAAAGGATGAGACTCTTGGTGATTATTTGCAAGAGTATGAATCTCAATCTCAAAGGTTTAAAGAGCATCTAAAATTCCAAGGTTTTTGCAAGATTAAGGAGAATAGAAGGCCTAGCAATCATAATAGAATCAAAGGGGGCAAGTAGCATGCTTTGGGTAGATTTTTTCTGCCTAATTTTTATGGGTCTCCTAAATGCACATCTAAGGCTTGGGTGAAAGAACTAGACACCTATTTTCAGTAGCACCAAGTTTCAGAAGGGGAAGCCATTAGAGTAGCAACATTGTATCTTGAAGGTAATGCTTATGCTTGGTGGTTTTATGTAACTTCTTCCTTGAATCATGTAAATGTATCTACTTCTGAAAATTTCACTAGGAGGTTAGTGAAAATATTTGATGTAAAAAATTATGAAACATTCTTGGTTGAGCTAACCTAGTCCACACAAAAAAAACCTTTTCATGAGTTGGAAGGATCCAAAAACCCAACTCCATTCCAAAATGTTATTTAAGGGGTTAGAAACTTGCAGAATACCTTGCTAAAGGCAAGATTCCCACTCCAAGAAGAGCTCTATTCTCAAAAGGAAGACATGGAGATCTCTTTTTCAAAAGAGGATCAAGACAAAGAGCCTCTTAATGATGATGAGTTAACCTCCATTAATGATGAAGGGGAAAATTAGGCAAGAGGTAACAACAATGTCACATTAGAGTTAGATCCATTACCTCAAGAAGATGGAGATGGAGAAATTGCTCCAATTTTATGGAGCCCTTGTATCCTTGCAAGGAGTTCCAAATAATATCACATGAAGAGATCAGGGCATGATCCATGAGTAGCATGTTCCATCATTGATAGATTGTGAGACCTTGCAGATGAAAGGAAAAGATAGGGAGGATGACTAGCATCAGGTGATTAGGAGCACACACCCCTATATATTTTAGGAGGTTGATACAAAAAAAAGGCAGACTGATTTGCATAGTGAGAGCAAGGACAAAGAATATGACTATATGAAGTCTAAATGCATGGATATGTCTTATTATATATATTCAACTGGGAATAACAACAGATCGTGTTGACTAGAATGAACTGGTTGCACCATCATAGATTCGTAGGGGTGAGGGAAGCTGGGAGAATTAATGTTGCAAGAGTCTTGGTAGGCCAAGGAGAGGGAGACATTATATCAATATCAGATACCACTTCAACCAAAAATAGAGAAAAGAGAGAAGATGTTTCAGATGGATGGCAACAATTAAAAAAGGAGACCACTCATTAATTTAGAATCATGCAGATACTTCATAGGAGGACTCTTCCACATTTGGTAGAGGTTGGGTGGCCACTCATGGCTTACACACAAACTTAGAAATTTTGATGGATTATAGGGGCTCATGAAGGCTAATCCCAAGAACTGGTGAACCACTATATGAGCGTTTCAGAGAGCAAATAGCAAAGATTGTAGGGGACTACCAGAATTTGTTGGAGATGTCAAATAAGAATACAACAACATGACAGGTTATTTACATGATAGATCAGCAGTGCTGTCATTATTGAGTATTGACCGTTATTGGAGATCCCAACTATTGCTGGAATACTCCAAGGATCTCTTTTCATGCAGAGTATTTGATGGTGAGTTATCAGATGGAAGGTGTGCAGTGAGAGATGGAGTCATCTATTTTCAGGGTAAGATCTTCTTTACTAGAGCCTCTAAGCTCAAGGAGAAGCTACTACATGCAACATATGAGGTTTTTCTCTCCAACCCCACTAGTTTCATAAGAGCATACCATACTATCCTGGAGAGATTCATTTGGGAAGGCTTCAAAGAGGAGATGCACCATCATATGAGGAGATGCATGGCTTGTTTATAAGATGAGGAGAGACATAACTCTTTGGTATATTTATCACAACCACTTCCTTCCTCATTGGAAGTGAGAGGAAGCTCATCTATGAGCCACCTTACTAGCTTGAACCAAGTACATTCTATACATCATGATTCATTTACTATGTATTTTAATTTCCTTATCATTCATGTGCTGGCCATTACTCCAAGAGGGGTCACTCTTTCTCATATACTTCATGGTCTACTTGGGGCCATAAGCAGTGATGATGATGGCCACTCCCTCGGATATGTTGGGAAGATGTTGTCTGATTCAAGGTGTGCTCAAATTGCACCACACAACATACACCTTCTCCAAGCATGTGAGAAGATTGGGGTAGCAAGCAAGTGGTTGGGAAACCACTCATCATATCATATTCTGTGGCAATTAGGATTTAAACTGCGCTGGTTGCACTTGAGGGACCATTGTCCTTCTCCAGTACTACACATGGCAGCTAGCATGACTTTGATTGAGATCCCATATGTTGATGATGTTCTTATTATTGTTGGGGACATGATTGGAGGGATGACACATAGGTTGGATGTGTCCATTGGGAATGAAACTTCCCACACTTCTTCATGCTTCAGGGGAAGCATGGGACATTATATGGATGCTACAATATATCACTTGTTTGCTTATGAGGTGAGCCATATGGTTGAATTGAGCCTTTGGGAGATACCTCTCATGAGCATGTGGGAGAATTTTTTCTATGAATTACCATTCTGGAAGGTGATTCATTTCATATGGGTGATAGCTTGGGATTGGAGCTCCACATGGGAATGAAGGTTCCATATATTTTTCAGTTCTATCCTTGAAGTTGCTTGAGGACAAGCAACATTTGGGAGGGGAGGATTGTAATATTCCTAAATTAGCATGCAACTAATTGGAATATTAATTTTTGATTTTGCTTCTTAGTTAGAAGAATAAGTGGGTAGAGAGACCCATAAATCTCTTTATTAGGCATAAATCACTCCAAATGTGAATGGAGGGCATAAAAATAGCTGAATAAAGCATGCTTATGTGTGAACAAGAGATGAAGCATGTGGACTGGGGAAAATTTGACCAAATCAATAGTGCTGATATGGAAGTAGTGGACATTCAATGAGGGAAAACGTAGTTTTGGAGGGAGATCCTTTGCATGGAAGTAGTGGCTTTAATGAGTGGGCCTAAGGGTGAGGAAGCTCACCAAGCATATAAGGAAGGGGATGGAAGCCATTAAGAGGATGCTTTTGGATTATGATTTGATTATGGTATGTTATGAATTGTGTCTCTCTTCAACTGTTTAGCTAATATTGTAGTGTTGTTTAGCACAAGGGTGTTCCCGAGCAGGAATCCCACCTTCATCCTCGGGGGACTTCGTGTAATATCCCCAAATTGGGACTGCTAGCAAGGCATGCCTGAAAAACACATTTTTTAGTAATGGCTTCTACAAAATATGAAATAAGCCCTTGGATCCCTTAGATATGATAATATAAGACCCAAATCCAAGAGGGGAACAAAAAAAAATCTTTTTAGGTGGGTTAAACAGGTCTCCCACACCTAGTACAACTAGAAAATACCCAAAAGTGGGATTGTAGCAATGTATGAATAATATAGCAAGGAAATAACGCAGTTCACTTATAGAAAGGGCATGAGGCTCCGTTGTCGCACAGATTGTTCAGGGCACCGCGACAACGGCTCAGACTGGGGGCTGTCACCTTTATCCCCAATCTCTCTCTTTAAGCTGTCTCCTTGCAGGCTAAGGGAGGTAGACCCTATTTAAAATGAAGGATAAATCCAGGAGACACAACTAAAACATCAAATACTTGATAGAAAAAAAAAAACGAGATTCCACAGATTTAAAATAGATTTCACGTTTAAGACCAGTGCCTTATGGAGTCAAACAAGATCCCGTTATGCGATTAAAGACAAGTAAACGACGATTAACTGCTGCTTATTAAAAACACGATCGATGATATTCAATGAAGGACACTTCAATCATGAAACAATACGATGAAAATGCCAGGATTTAAAATGCTTCAATTAATTTCGATCTAGACAAATATTTTGATTTTATACAGTCACTCTTAAGATAAAATTTCAAAAAGCTCAGTTGACCATAGGACTTAGAAATTTTTTATTTTTTTATTTTTTAAATTTTGAAATTTTTTATTATTTTTTATTTTTTAAATCTATACTTAAAACAACTTAAATATAAATCCTAAAGTTAAATTTAAAATTAAAATAAAACTCAAATATAAAAAATTACAAACTACATCTAAATTAAACTCTACCATAAAAATCGAAATCTAAAATCCTAAAAAAGCTTACCAAATCGAAATCTAAATTCTAAAAATTAAAATCTAACACCTAACTGAACCCACGATATCACAAAACTAAACTAAAATCAGAATTAAATAAAACCTAGAGTCTAAAAATTACGCTAACATTTAAAACTCCAAAAAAAAAAATATTCGAATTAAATCTAATCATAAAACTACGCTACCTAACAAATCGAACCCAAATCGAAATCTATTAAACCGAATCGCAAAGCATGTAGATGTGTTTATTTTTTATGTGCGTTTTGTATTTTTTTATCGTTTGCAGGTTGAACGGAACACAACGAAGAAGCATGAGAATACTCGGACGAAGCTGGACGTCTTGGCAGCGAAGAGGGAGACTTTGACAGCGTGAGGATTTCGGACAAGGATGTGACGGAGAGGAAGGGTCGACGCAGGAGAAGAAAGGGCAGACTTGGAAGCGCATGAGACAGGTGCGAGGGGGGGGCGGGACGGCAAAGAGGAAGAAGCCGAACGGTTTAATGCAAAGGGATAAGTCAACGTTGAGCGGCTAAATGTCACAGCAGGTAAGATTTGATTGAGCTGAAGGGGCGGTCGCGGCAATAGCATCGAAGAGCGTAATGATGAGGCGTTTTTTACAGACGATGCGCCAGTTTTGCCATGAAATGTATGAATGGCGAATGGAAAGGAATGAGCAATGATTGAATTGATACATTTATATCACCCAGCAATTTTAAAAAATTTAACTAGTTAAACTCCGGTCTTGTGCTCTTTTTAATGCGTGATGAGTCACAGTGCTGATTGAGGCCGGATCGGCATGGAGGCTAAGATCTTTAGATCTTTAAAAAAATTCCGATTTTGAACAACATAACTTTTAAGCAATCGATCAGATCTGAACACACACGGAAAATAAAACCCTCCTGAGATAAATTACAAATTTACAACTAGTTTACAATTTAACACCCTCATGGTTAGATCTGAAATCCATTTTAGCACAATTTTCAGAGATTAAGATTTTAATGAGAGGCACAAGCCTTCGAAACCCTGCAAAATCACAAATATCGTAAGATAGACCCGGAATTTAACAAATAAAGAGCTTATCAGATTTATGCTTATTGAGAGTCGGCTGGTCCAACCGAAGACTTCCCCAGACGCCCAATCTTAAAAAAATTTCCCTGCACACTTAGATCTGAACTTTAAACTGATAGAGATTTAAGAAAACAACATGAGACCCTTAGAAAAATCAGAATGTTATTTTATAAACCCAGAAAACTGCACAAGATACCTGTATGCAGATTAATCCATGTAGGCCATCAACCATAAAATGCAAAAAACCAAGTAGCAGAGTTTAGAGACAATTCACCACATAGATCTGAGAAGGAACATCTAGATTTGTAACCCCAAAGTCTTTAGCTTTATTCCTCAAAAAGTTTACAAGAGCTTCTAAGAGCAAGTGCACGATTCTGAGATCGAATGACTCAATAATGACAAAGACCTCTAAATTTATAGGACAAGATCTCTAACGGCTAGTTTGGATGATCCTCGTCAAAATAATCTCAACCGTCCAAAAGATTTAATTATCTTTTAATCCGGAGCGTTGAAATTAAAATTTTGGGGAAAAAACGAATTTATCATTTAATTCAATTTTAATTAACTCAAAAATATTATTTTTTGAGTTAATTACCCCAAAATTTTGACCTTGACTTAACCACCAGGGCCCAAGGGTCCAATATTTCTTAAAATTCTCAATATTCCCTTGGCCTGGGGCTGTCAAAATCATTTTCCAAGGACCCACAAATTTTGCCTTTAAAGATTTAATCCTAATTTAGGACCCTAAATTAATTAAATTTCTGGTTTAGGAATTTATTAATTAATTGACCAGAAAATTTAATTAATTGACTAAGAGGGGATTATAATTATTTTTCCAACCCTCTTTTACATGAGATAATACATTTACATACATAAAGGGGGAAAACCCATTCATATAGACCCTCAAATAAATACCCAATTCTGCGACTCAAAACATGATCTAGTAGACCAAGTAGTTGAAACTACTTTTACAAGGACTCGATAGAACACTAGGACTCACTTAGTATGTTGATGATAAAATCCACCCTAGCTTTGGGGTGAGGCTGGAGGGAAAAACTCTGCCGATCACTTTCGTGAATCAGTGAGACAAAAAACCTCCTAGGATAGAGATCATCAACAACATACTAGGCTTACCTAGGTTGTTACATACATAGACGGTCTTACTTAGATCATTTACATCATTACATGCAGAATGGGTTTACATCATTTATAAAAATTGTCGACTGATGATGGAATCTGAATGGCGCAACCACGTCGAACATGACGAATCCCATTTGAAAAAATGGGGGTGTACTGCTATGGGGTAGTTGACGAAGTGTGGTCAACATCTGGCTCTACTTGGGGACACGTTGTTTCGTTGAAGGAATGTGAGAATCCAGAATCTGCATCCAAGCAACACACAAGATTACATAAGTAGCGTCCATCCAAATATCATCATATAACATTAAGCTCATGAAAAATAGAAGCTCTTCTTTTATTTATTATTCTACTTAACAGGAAAAGTAAATCTACTCTAACTGCAAAATGAAATGCTGAAATAACAAGGAGTAGGGTTAGAAATACGATACAGAGGATGCCTTGTGGCATCAGATGTGCTCAATATAGTGTATGCTGAGCATTTGCCTGCTTTCAGGCAAGTCTGTTGGCTGCTTTTCAGATGTGCCATGGCCGATCTTGCATAATGTAGGACTCTGTCTTATCCGAATGTCAAGCTGCTCTCGACCATCAGACGAATCAAACCGCTTACTTCTTCCTTTCTTTTTCTTTCTCTTCGTCTGAGTGGGTTGTGATGTCAGCAATGAGACTACTGTAAATTTCTTGTCCTTATCTTGAAAATCCTTGTACAAAACCTCTGATGAACCTGGAATGTGACCAATCTTATTCTGAATATACTCTGTTAAAGGTGACACATAAGCTTGGTCTTTCTCAACATCCTTTGTAGCCATAGTTAAATCTTCCTTAATGGGAAAAGTGACCTCCGTATGATGAGATGGAAATTGCTTCAGCAAGCTGGGAGGCCTATAATCTGTTGACAATCTGACCTGGGTTGGAAATCTTGCATGTGTGATCGTTCCATTTTTTCCAACTTCTTCTGTATGGAACTCATCTTCCTGGCATGCATTTCTTCAATAGTTGACAATTTGTGTTGAAGAGATATCTGATTAGAATGATTAACTTCCATCATTTTTAACCTGTTTTCCATGACATTTATTTCCTGTGCATGACTTTCTTCTAAGGTATTTATCCGATTCTGAAGATTGATCTGGTTAACTTCCATGTTTTGAATCATTTTATCATTATCTGCTTTCATGGCCATAAAGAAATTTTGCATACAGTTCATCTCTTTCTTATGATTTGTTTCCATGATCATCATTTCCTTAATATGTTTTTCTTCCATGGCAATTATTTGATTGGAGTGATTAAATTCCATGACCTTTAACCTGTTCTGCATAGAACCAATTTCCCTGGCGTGATCCGCTATTATTTTTTCTTGATTAAGTTCCATATTCTTAATGATTTGAGCCTGGTTGGCCTCCATATTCTTGATTACCTGAGCTTGATTTAGCTGTATGTCTTTAACCATCTGAATCAATTCCCTAACAAGATTCTTATCGTTGTCAACACTGGTTTGACAATTTGATTTTGTTTCACCACTATCATGGGTTTGTGCTGTCATGGTACAAGTGGATTCATCCTGAGAATTGTCTGGAACACTCCTGCTGATAGTTGAGTTCTCTACAAGATCAATTTCATCATCTGAGTCATCTTGTTCTATATATTTATCTGTGAAAGCATTGATGATATCCTTTAAACAATATTCTTCAGGACAATTTCGAAACCAATCGATAGCATCACCTTTTAAAGAATAGCCAAAGATACGTATCTTGACATCTTCATGATTATATGGTGAAGAACGACAATATTTATGTATAAAAAGGTTGACCATCCTCAGATGTAATAGAGCAGTGGCTGGATCACCACCTGAGAAAAAATGCAATTTTGAAGTGGCCTCTTCCGGCATGTCATGAAAGGTGTCATCCATGATGGCCTGCTTAAAATTTAAGAAATAGATCCGTGTTCAAGATAGTCAAAGAGTCCTCAAGAAGTGAACTTCCTAGTAGGAACTCTTGTAAGAAATGAAAGAAATGGAGTCGCCACTTGAACATAAAACTAATTCTAAAATAGGAGAAATAATCGAGAGATAGCAGATGGATATCGAGGGGATTCTTGTCTGGGAATAAAAAGATGAATGAGTGGAGTCGCCACCCAAACAAGAAGCCAACCAAAATGTCCAGGTGCTAAAGATACGATGATGAAATGATTAGTGATATGATGAAAGATAAGACGATGAAAATATGAAGAGATGAAAAGTCGCCAGAAAATGTGATCCCTTGCGACAGGCTAATGAATAGTGATGAAAGATCAGAAGATTAGAAAATGTCGTTAAGACCAAGGACAAAAAAACTCTATCCCCGGCAACGGCGCCAAAAAATGTTGTCGCACAGATTGTCCAGGCACCGCGACAACGGCTCAGATTGGGGGCTGTCACTCTTATCCCCAATCTCTCTCTTTAAACTGTCTCCTTGCAAGGTAAGGGAGGTAGACCCTATTATAAATGAGGATGACAAATACTGGAGACACAGCTAAAACATCAAATACTTATAAAATGAACGAGATTCCACAGATCTAGATTAGATATCACGTCAAGACCAGTGCTTTATGGAGTCAAACAGAATCCCGTTATGCAATTATAAACCAGTAAGTGATGACTAACTGCTGCTTATTAAAACACGATTGATTAATGATATTCAATTGAAAAACACCACAACCATGAATGAAAATGCCAGATGTTTGAAAGATTTCCAGATTTATGATGCTTCAATTAATTTCGATCCAGAAAATGTTTCGATTTTATATAGTCACTCTTAAGATAAAATTTCAAAGCTCATTTGACCATAAAAGACATTTTTCGAGTTTTTTTTTTTTTTTATTATTTTCAAATTTAAAAAAGTCTAAATCTAAACAAAAGTTTAAATCTAAAATCCTAAAGCTAAACAAACGCTATCAAAAATTTAAACTAAGTTAAAAATAAACTTAAACTAAAATTAATTGTTAAAACTAAACTAAATTAAAACAAAATGAAATAAAGTAAAAAAGAAACCTATCCAACTAAAACTAGAAGTTACGTTAGAGATTATATAAAACTTTAAAATCTACCAACTAAGAAAAACTAAAATTCTAAAACTACAATGAAAACCGACTAACCTAAACACAAATACACTAATTAAAATCAAATATTTAAATCCTAAGGTTAGACTAAGCTATAAAAAAAATCTAACACCCAACGTTATCAAACTAAATTCAAAATCGAATTGAAATTCTCCACGCAGAAAAGAAATCGATCGATTTTTGAGTAAGCGTGGGATTTTATCGTGTGCATTCGTTTGTCGCTTATTTGTTTTCTGCCGGGTCGAGGTCGGCTGGACGGGAAGGCATGGAAAATTTGCGAGATGGACGTTCGACGCGTGTGGTTTAATGCGGGAGTTAGCAGACGCGGGAGTAAAGGGATCACGGTAATGACAAATGCGGCCGGATTTGACACGCGAGAGAGGGCTTGGAAAAGTATTTCGAATAGCGGCGTTAGGGCATGAATGAAGCGTGAGGAAGGGGCGGATAATGCGGGACGGCAGTATTAGGAAAAGAAAGCGTGAGAGGCGGATTCGATGGCGTGAGGAAGTCGGATTTGAAGGGCGGGCACTACGAGATCTTGGAATTGACAACGTTCGAGGCTGGCATGAAGGCCTGACGGTCAGGATGAGGAGGCTGGATGAGAGGACGGTGATGGAGATATGTGGGCGAAACGGCGAATAAACCCGGTACACAAATCAAGCCCAACAAATTTTAAGATTTTTTCTTTCAGAATTCAGATTTTCAGATGCTCCTTGAGCTCAATAACCTTTAGATCTCGCCCACAGTAACAATTTGAGGTTAGATCTGGTCTTTGAAGGCTAGATCTGCTTCAGATCTTAAAAAAAAAATTTCGCTTTGAACCTGCAACCTGCGATAATCATTCAGATCCGAAAATACACACGCCAATTTAATGATTAAACCCTGACAATTCTGAGAAATTTACAAATTTACAACTAATTTACAATTTGAAACCCTCATGGTCAGATCTGAATCCGTTTTAGCGCAATTTTCAGAAGTTTAAAATTTTTAGTGAGAGGCACAAGCCTTCGAAACCCTGCAAAATCACAAATATCGTAAGATAGACCCGGAATTTAACAAATGAAGAGTTTATCAGATTTATGCTTATTGAGAGTCGGCTGGTCCAACCGAAAACTTCCCCAGACGCCCAATCTTAAGAAGACGCCCAATCTTAAGAAAAATTCCCTGCACACTTAGATCCGGATCTTAGATCGATAGAGATTTAAGAAAACAACATGAGACCTTTGCAGAAAAGTCAGAATGTTATTTTATAAACTCAGAAAACTGCATAAGATACCTATATGCAGATTAATCCATGAAGACCATCAACCATAAAATACAAGAAACAAAGTAGCAGAGTTTAGAGACAATTCACCACATAGATCTGAGAAGGAACATCCAGATTTGTAACCCCAAAGTCTTTATGCTTTATTTCTCAAAAAGTTTACAAGAGCTTCTAAGAGCAAGTGCACGATTCTGAGATCGGATCACTCAAGAACGACAAAGACCTCTAAATTTATAGGACCAGATCTCTAACGGCTAGTTTGGATGATCCTCGTCAAACAATCATAGCAGTCCCCAAAAGATTTAGTGCAAAGAAATCAGGGCTGTTAAATTAAAACAATGGGGAAAAAACAATTTATCATTACCCCAAAATTTTGACCTTGACTTAACCACCAAGGCCCAAGGGTCCAATATTTCTTAAAATTCGCAATATTCCCTTGGCCTGGGGCTTTCAAAATCATTTTCCAAGGACCAACAAATTTTGCCTTTAAAGATTTAATCCTAATTTAGGACCCTAAATTAATTAAATTTCTGGTTTAGGATTTTATTAATTAATTGACCAGAAAATTTAATTAATTGACTAAGAGGGGATTATAATTATTTTTCCAACCCTCTTTTACATGAGATAATACATTTACATACATGAAGGGGGAAAACCCACTTGCATAGACCCCAAATAAATACCCAGTTCTGCGACTCAGAATATGATCTAGTAGACCAAGTAGCTCAAACTACTTTTACAAGGACTCGATAGAACACTAGGACTCACTTAGTATGCTGATGACAAAATCCACCCTAGCTTTGGGGTGAGGCTGGAGGGAAAAACTCTGCCGATCACTTTCGTGAATCAGTGAGACAAAAAGCCGCCTAGGATAGAGATCATCAACAACATACTAGGCTTACCTAGGCTATTACATACACTGACGGTCTTACTTAGATCATTTACATCATAACAATGCAGAATGGGTTTACATCATTTATAACAATGTCAACTGTCGATGAAATCTGAATGGCGCAACCACGTCGAACATGACGAATCCCATTTGAAAAAATGGGGGTGTACTGCTATGGGGTAGTTGACGAAGTGTGGTCAACACTTCCGTAGGAGATCCGCATCTGTCGGTGTTGGCTGAGTCTGTTCTGCATGGTCTCTTAGATTGTACTTCTCAAGGACAATCAGGATCCTTGCTTTCCAAACCGAAAAGTTTGAGAGGCCCTCTAGCCTATCCTGATCATGCAGTCCATGAGGAGCCATCTGCTCAGAATGTATCGGAACTTCCTTTTCTCTTTGCTAGAGAAATGGATCTAAGGCCCTTGGTGAAATAGGTGCCTTTTGCTCCCTCTGACAACTGATTTCCCTCCTTGGAAATCCACCAAATCAATTATGATTCAGCTTCTTCTTTGATCCTCTGATCAAACTACAAGTTTCCTTTGGCAAGAAACTCTCTGAGAAGTTGATCTCCTCCCAATTTTTGTCACTTGTGCTAAGGCTAAAAATTTGAAAACTTCAGAAATTGAACCCCACCAGCTCTTCTGAATTTCTGCAGCTTTTCTGCTGTCTTTTTTGGATCTGACATATTCAGATCTGAATCACACTGGCTGGCTTTAGACCTAACCAACGCTGTTTCTGAGTTGCCTCTGCGCAGTAATTGCGTGGGCTTGCTAGGACACAGCGCTGGACAACGTCACCCTTCCCTCTGCGTGAATCTGCTCCTGAAAACTGCGCTGTCCCTTCAGATCTGCTTCTCTACTGCTTTTCCAACTGCTTTTGCAGCTACCCTTCTAATCTGCAATTGCTCTAATACCATGTAGAAATTTCTGAATCTTATGTCTTATGCAGAAATTATTACTGTTAATCTGGTTAAGCTCTTCCTACTTTTTTTCACAAGGAAAAATTTGTAATTTTATTGATGAAAACAAAATTACATGTTGCACGAGCTGGTAATTGTCAAAGACAGGAAAATAAGTTGCATCCTAGAACCTATAATACATGGGGAGAAATCAAACTTTCCTCCCTCCCTTCTTTTCGACCTTACGCCATGGACCTTGTGTTGGTGTGGTGGAAATGAGGGCGAGCTGATTTTCTACTATGATTGTTCCATTGTCCTTGTCCGAATCTGAAGTATCCGAGTTGTGCTGTCTTTTGTTTCCGCCACTTTTCGGTGCCCCATGGTCCATTGTTGCCTGAGCCGTGGCGGTAAGTTCAAAAGGCTCTTGCATCTCTTGTTCTTGTGTCTCCAGTTCGGTTGTTGTTTGTTTGTTTTCATTTGGGATGGGTGCATCCTCTTCTTCTTCCATCTCCTGTTTTGGTTCTTCTGATGGAAATTGCCAGCCCTTGGTTGCTTTCCCTGTGTTTTTATTTTTTTCTGTTGTCTCTTTTAGCTTCTGGGCATGTGTTTTGCAAATGCCCAGTATTCTTGCATATTCTGCATTTGAATGCAGTGTTTTCATAATCGAGATGATGCATCCATTTTTGCTGTTTGTGAATCAGTTGGATGCTTTCTGGAATCCCTTTGCTGAGGTCCACCTCCACACAAATGCGTGCAAAGGTGAAGATCCTCTCCTCCAAGCATTGGGTGTCAGTTTTCATGTATCTCCCAATGATGTTGCCAATGCAAGCAAGAACAACTTCATTCCAGAAATGAAGTGGGAGGTTGTATAGTCGGACCCAGACCGACATTTTGGTGACCTCCATAGTATTTGCATCAAAATCTGGAAACCATGGTGTGGTGAAAAGTCCAGTGGATCCCCAGAACCACGGTCCAACCCTAAGAATGTTGTCTCTGGCCTCCGAGGATAAGAACTTGACAATGAAAAAGCCCTTTGAACAAAGATGTATTTCACAGTCCACAGTCTAGTTAGTGAAAATCCAATGAAAAAGCTCCATTGGTTTTGGCCAGAAGCAATTAAATCTGCAGATTAGTGCTTGAGATTCAAAGATGGATTGATGATCATCAATCTCTGGAATATCTATTTGCAATTCTGGTACATGATTAAGTTGTTCCACAATGTACGATTTGGGGGCATTCACTGCTGGTGCTGTTGGTGCTGCAGTTTTGTTTTGCCCTTGTAGTATATTCCTGTAGGATGGACCTTTTGGGTAGTCATTTTTGGATGTGCTGGGTCCCCGGGGCCCCTGGGATCTGTTCTGCCCAACAGCACCACCTCTCAGTCGCAGATTAAGATAAATGTTGGATGCAGGGCATATGAAGTAATTTATGAGTGTGCTGGAATCTTGTAGGGATCTCCCACAATAGATAAGGGACTGTATATGGCGTGGATAACCAGTGGCACTCCAGATGATATGCTTCAGGTCTGTAACCCGATCAGTATCCTGTATCCAAAGTAATAAACTATTCCCCACAGGGGGTTTTATAAAAATCTGAAATCTATTTGTGCTTACCCGTTTCTCCTTTGCATTGACGCTAAAATCGACCTCTAGTTGTTTCTGTTCTGTCTGCTGAGGTAGGGGCCTAAAGGATTCTGGTTCCAAATCACGCTTGCAAGCAAGTCTTGAAGACAGTCCAAAGCACACCGACAAATACACCGAGCATTGTGCACGCAGCCTCCAAACTGCCGTGGAGAGGGCATAGTGATTCGTGGGACACAGAGTTCCTTGTCTCGTCTGGTGTCTGCCGCCTGTAGATATCCGCCCCTGCCCCCAGGCCACAGTACACGAGCCCTGGTGCGGAAACCACAGACAGTAGCCAATAGCGCAATCCATAGCCGACGGTCAAAGTGGACGTAGGGGTCTCGAGGGTGAGCCGCCACAGGGTGTGAGAAGCCCCTAGTCCGTGTTTTCTTCCCCACTGTCTCAATGCCAGTTATGGGGAGTGTGCAGGTCCGCCTCCCAACAGTAGCGCTGCCATGAGAGGCAGTGGAAGAACGGAAACTGAATCCAAGCTGGGAAATCCTACACCTTCCTTTTGCTGCCATTGCTCACTCCCTAACCTATATGTGTTATATGGATCTTCGTGAGCTCCTCCTACTTAAATAAGCTATCAACTGAATAAGTTCAAGTTAACATCGAAGCAAAACACATAACAGATCTCTACCAATTCAGATCTAGAATAAGCACATGCGCAAAGTGACACAGTTATTTCTGGACAAATAGTCCCCGGAAAAACCCAAGGTGGGAAAACCGGTCTCTGGCTACTGGAGGGTTCTATTATTAAGAATATTTCTGAATACACAAATTTGGGTTCCAGATCTGGAAAACCTGACAGAGATAACACTAGATCTACACCGTTCTGGCTGATCTAGGGCCAAAATAATGACTGATCCACACCCTCAAACGGGATTTACAGAACTCAGCCAAGATTAGGGCCTAGAAACCCCAGCGTTGTTCCTGAAATGCACTGCGTCAGCCTATGAAGCCCCTGAAAGCCTCTGCGTCAGCCTTTGATGGCCTCCAAATGCTCAGCGCTGCTCTGGAAGGGACTGCGTTACCCCAGAATGGGTGACGCAGTCACTACGCTGCCCCTAAGGGTCTCTGCGTAACCCTTGAAGGGTTTCCTTAAAATTACGCTGTCCTTGCTGCTGCTGCTACCTTCCTCTGCGCTGTCCTTGAGCTGATCTCTTCCTCTTGTGTATTCTAGACCCCGGGATCAGATCATCCCCTTGGTCTAAATTCCCCTCTTTGCAGTTGAAACACTTCTGAGTATTCTTAGCAACCCCGCCCTAGAATTTCAGCTTAGCTACAGTGCTCTGCTTCTGTGTGTCTCTACAAATGACCCCAAGCCTTTCCTTTATACTTTTCTCGTTGACAACTCAACGACCATGATCAAATCTTGAATCAATGGCTAAGATTAAAAGAAAGCTTGATGCGTGTGACTTAAGACAATTTCATCACATGTTTAATTAAATTCACTTTAATTATTTAAGTTCCCTAAGTTTTAACTTAGGAAATACATTCAAATAATTAATTAATTTAATATCTCCTAAACCAGATGAAATTTCGGAAATCCATTTCTGGGTCTTGTAGATCAGGTGTACTCTAGTCCTTCCTCAAAATTTGGGACTTAGAGCACAACTGATGCTACCCCAAATACACAAAATCTCAACACGCAGTAGTTGCTGGATCTCTCTCTGCCCTTCTCTGCTGCCTCTGCGCTGTCACTGCACAGTCCTAGCGTGCTTCTGTGCAGTAGCTGCTGGATCTCTCTCTGCCCTTCTCTGCTGATGATTCTCTTGCTGAGAAATATTTCTCTCCGGATACTGTCTCTGCCCCTCACTGCAATGAAGAATCACTTAGGTCTCATCTTGAGCATTGCCCACTTTAGAAAATTCAATTACTTGATGCTTCTGGTCTATCTTACAAATGACCCTCAAGCCTTCCTTTATAGTCTTCTCGTTGAGACTTCAACGACCGAGATTAGATCTCCAATCAACGACTAAGATTATATTAGACTTGATCTTATTTTTCTAGAAGTTTCACCCACAGTTTACATTAATACTCATTAAATATTTTAATTCCCTAAGTTAGACTTAGGGTCCTTATTAAAAATAATTATTTTTTCTTATAAAGTTGTTTTTGGACGGAATTTCCCAAAACAATTTCTAGGTTATCTGTAATGCATGTGTCTAAGCCTCTCCACAAAGTTTGAGACTTAGAGCACATCTGATGCTATCACAAATCAACAACTCATAGTTCACCAAAAGAGAGGTTGGAAATCCCGCTTGGAATTCCCTTGTGCTAAGTAGCATGGATTCACTTCGCTGAACAACCCAAGCAAACACTATGTTCAAAAGGTAAATTGGAAAAATGTCCCAAAATGGAGCCATCCTCACCTATTTATGCTTACTGGTCCCCTTTTCCCTTGTGGGCTCCACCATCACCTCCCTTTTCCCTCTATTTTCCCACAAGTACAAATTTGCTCAAGGGGTTCAAATTCCCCTTTAGTGTGGCCCCTACTCTCCACTTTCTCCTTAATTTTCCTTCTCCTACTGTTTGTGGCCCTTAATCATCAAAATGCCAAATGGGGTCCTCCTAACCCACTTTTTTTAAGTCTAATCATGCCAAAAATGTCAAAATTTGCAAAAAGGGAATGCTATAGCAATTTTATTGAGTGGGAACAGTACAGTGGCTGCCCCAAAGTTCGATTTGATGACCAACATTGCAGGGAATAAGGAATACCCAGAGATAGCTTATACAATCAACTGATAACACTTCAAGAATTGCTCAATCTCTACAAATGCCTTCTTCTTTGTCAACAATTAAGCGCAGTGTCGGAATCTGAGTGATTCCACTCCAATACTAGCTAGGGTGAATAGTTTCAACACCGAAACCAACGACCATAATGAGGGTTTCCCAAAACCCTAGACTCTTTTCTCAAGAGCTCCCCTAAAATTTAATTCTCAAGTGATCAAATGAAAGAATGAATCTCCTCATTTCCCCTTTTCATTATTTCACTCAAGCCTTTTCCCGCTCATTTCCCCTTTTTAATTTATTAAAGTCACTTCATACTTTATAATTTTAAAGTGACTTTTTGTTTACGTAGGCCCATATCCCCCTTTATCCACTTTAGCTTTTATAAAGTTTTTTCCTCGGCGATTTGTGTTCCCTTGATTAATTTTTCCCTGTCCTAGCCTATGAGAACTTATTTAGGCTAGTGGAATATCCCCCTTATGACTCCTAAGTGGATGGGGACATTCCAATACTCCTGCCCAAGATTGCTTGTCCTCAAGCAAACTCAATCCAAGATGTTGGAGCACTTGTTCTCCTTCCCATGTGGCATATTTGATAGGCAAATCCTTCCATTTAACTAGGTACTCTTTAATGGTCTTGTTCCTTATCTTTCAATCCTTGACCTCTAAAATTTCTTTAGTAACCAGAATCAACTACCCTTCTTCATCCAATGGTGGTAGCTCAGTAGAAGTAGCGACATGCTGCCCCAGGGCCTTCTTGAGGAATGAAACATAGAAGACATCATGTATTTTGCACCTCTCTGGAAGCTCTAGCTTGTATGCCACCTCTCCTATATGCCTCAAAATCTTGTAGGGTCCATAGAATCTGGGTTTCAATTGTTATAAATACTGAGAGGGGGGTGAATCAATATTTCTCTTCAATTAGTTATTTTTAACTTCACAGAGCATTAAATTCACATTAACATTAAATTAACATCACATCACATGAACAATAAACAACACCATTCAACAATGCACAAACATCAAGGCAAACGACAATAAACTTTTAGGTGGAAACCCTTCCAGGAGAAAAACCACCAAACGTCTTAATATTTGTCTTCAATGATTTACATATGTAGGAAGCTCCAACACCCCATTTACCAGCGCCAACTAGAAGTACGCTCCAATGCCTTGGTTTATAGGCTCTAACCTGAAGGATGCTCCAACACCCTGTTTACCAACTCCAACTGGAAGGACTCTCAAATGCCTTGGTTTTATCAACTCCCACTAAAAGGATGCTACAACGCCTTGCACAGGTTCCAACCAGCCCTTGCACCATCCTGCCACCCTACTCAGCAAGTTGCCACTTGCTCTGAAGGCTCCAACCTTCAGCTCACCACGGTAGACCACGTTTCACAATTTTTAGACTGAACCTATTTGTGCTCAAGATCGATTTAAAAGCAAACTGCAATATAATCTTTTCTTAATCAAATCTGTTGAAAACACTGAGAGGGGGGTGAATCAATATTCCTTAGTAATAACACTTTATTAATCTTTTTTCAGAGCATTAGTTAATCTTCAATTATTATTATTATTGTTCAGTAAGAGCAGTAAATAACAATGTAGAATAAAGACAGTAGGCACAAGATTTTTAGGTGGAAAACCCCCTCCGGGTCAAAAAAACACCGAACACTTTTCTAATAAGTTCTTTAACCTTCAGCCCCAATTGAAAAGAAAGCTACAAGTTCCTAGAACTCTAGAAAAGCATTCTTCTCCATCTCCCACTAGAAGGACGCCCCAACGCCCTGGTTTTATCAGCAGTCAGCTGAAAGGATGCCCCAATACCCATGTGAGGCACAACTCACCATAGCACCACCCTACCACCCTGAAGTGTTTACAGGCCCCAGCCTGAAGGTGACTTCATTCACCTGCCTAGCACCACCCTACTGCTGTAAAAAGACAAAAAGTGATTGTAGACTCCTGTACTAGGGACAATGGTCCACTTACAATGATAAATAATGATTGTTTTGATTGATCAACAATTCTAAACTCAACTACCCTTGATTCCTAGAACCCTTGACTCAACTCAATACAAAACCTATCGCAAAACAATTTTGCCTTCTTCAACTCTAGGCAACAACTCCGACTCTTTACAAAATTTGGGCTCCCAAATTAGGGACCATGACCCAATTACAATGATGTACAATAATTGACTCAATTGATGAACATAGCTTGAAGACAATTCTTTACAAGCCAGTGGGACGCTGTTGTAGTACTTTTGTTTGACTTCACTGCTTGTGCTTCTAACTCCATGGGTCCACAACTTATTTCTTGTGCTTATGATGCTTATTGTGATCATAGTTATGTCTTGAATTGATGTAGATGCTCTTATTTGCTGAAGAATGTTTGCACCTGGAATTTAAGATATGCCAAAGACCAATGTTCCACTAAGTTTTCGGGACGGAGAAACACGGGAGCGGGGATACGCACAAGGGAGACGTATATAAGCAACCACAAAATTCAAAGAAATTTCAGGGAAACACGGGGACATCAGAGCCATAAAAATTGTAAAATTATTAAAAAGTTAATATATAAAAATGTGTGATATTCCCACATTATTAATATATAAAAATGTGTGATATTCCCACATTTTTCCTAAGTGAAATATCAATTTCGTCCATTTTGTCTTAATTCATGTTTGCACTTATGAAATATGGGTTTAGACGCTAGAGGCCCCACATGTATTTTTTATTATAGTTAGCCCAAACATTAGAGTTGGAGGGGAAATATTGCGGCTCTAGTGGAGTGTGGGGGCCACCCATAGAGAAATACGACCCACATGAGGAATACACACTCATTGGTGCGAGATTAGTGGGGAGAAATCGCGCTGGGCCCACATGGGCATTTTGGAGGCACTTTGACAAAAAGGAAGGGAAGGCACTCATTTCGTCATTCATGATCATTTGAGAAAATTGTCTTTCACATAGCACACTTGAGCTGAAGCCAAGTTTGCAAGTGTTGTTTAGCACACAAGTGTTTCCGAGTGGAAATCTCAACCCTTGCTTTGGTGGACTTCGAGTACTAGCCCAAGGAGGGAGTTCTACCTATACCAGTTCGTAACAGCAACAGGGAGGGCGAGTTTCTGGAGAGGTTCAACAACAACAACATAGGGACTGCACAGTTCTTGGAGGAGGCACGCTTGGAGGTTGAGGAGTGAAGGGAGTTAGGAGCTGAAACTTGAGGTGGAGTTCGGGGAAGTGTTGTGGTGGCTTTTCCAGCATTTTGGTGGAGCAAACACAACATGCTATAGGTTACATCTTGTGCTTGTGGAGGAGGGCCAAGCATTTGGGGGCCAGTTTTGGAGTGTCAAAACTAGGACAAACACTTTATGAGTTTTTCTAGGTTTATTGAGGAGAGGCGAAGATTAATTTGGCAGAATTTTTTGGGCATATTTGAGGGGTCAAACAGGGATCCTACTTAGCCAGCGGCTAGAGGAGCTAGGGGAAAATTGGGCCAAAATTCCGAGGTCAACATTTGGCCAATTCCTTCGTGGGTTTTTGTGGGTTATTGGTGGAGAGCCCGATGCTAATTTCCTAGAATTTTCTGAGCATCCGAGGAGGCCGTAACAATAGTTCTTTGCAACCAGCAACGTATTTTCTGGCAATTCAATGCAGTGCCAGGAGAGAGCAGTAACAGATCAGAGAGGGATTTCATATCTTCCATTTGGGCTTTGCTAGCTTGCCTCGTGCAAGCCCAGGTGCACTCTTTCCAACACCGCATTGTACTCTCTTATTTATTAATAAAATGGCTCATATCAACGCAGTTCATGGAGATTTCTGGTTGTTAAATGTGCTGTAAATTTTTGTATGTGTTTTTGCTATTTTTTTTTGTTTAGCATTGTATATTTCCATTAGGAATATTACAGTGGTATCGGAGCATGATTTTGGCCAACAATGGGTCTAAATTGCGCAAATGCTCAAGTGCTATTGTGGACTGGAATTCTAGAGGCTAAAACGCTAGTCCCACATTATTATCCAGATTGAACTTGTGCCCAAAAATGTCTCAGCAGGAGAAATTTGAAAATGTTACTAGGAGCCTCGAGAGACTGGAGGGGTTGCTCAAAGAGTGGGTGTCAGGCTGTCAGCAAGGGCAGTGAGAAGGGAAATAGTTGTCGACTTGCAGATGAAGAAAATAAGAGGAGAATGATTATTGAACGAAATGCTAGTATCAATACTACTAAGACAAAGATGGGAGGTAGAGGTAATGACGAGATGATAGAGAACATACCCATTGAGGAGGGAGTTCGTCTAGATACATTCTAGCCAGTTGGGCATGAGTTAATATAGACTTGGTTTTCCTTCTAAATTGTCATCTGCGGGTCTTATTCCCTTTTTTCTTGATTGATAATGTGTTATTCACTTATTTATAGATTTCTTTATATATATATATATATATATATATATATATATATATATATATATGTGATGTTTTGATTGAAGTTTCCATTTTTGGGAGGTGATGTTTCTAAATGTACCCGTTTCAGAAACTCCGAAACGTTTCATCCCTTCGTGCAACTTAGGCACAAGGGTGCATAGAGCAAGGGAAACCCACAACTCGATGTATTATGGGTAGGAGGGAGCAATCGTGGTACATAAGGTGCCTCGGTCTTGATTTTTCCACCCTTCTTTATATGCCTTTTGCCTTTTATGATTTTTCTTTAATTAACTGCTCGGGGCTCAAAGGACAAGAGCATGATGTGTACGATATAGCAGTGGTTACCCCCTTTTAGGTAGGGCGGTTCATTGCCCTCCAAGGGTTCCTAAATGATAAAGGAGGCTCATCTAGGGCCTATGGAACCAAGGTGATGACCATGGGTATGGGGTAGAGCTCATGTATGTCTTTTGCCCACGTGCTAATTATTTTTTGTCTCGACCATCTTTTGCATTTTGTGGTACAATTTCCTGTTGAATGTGGCCATTTATGCTTTTACTTTTCTTTTTAGTTGCTTCAACCTTCGGGGCATCATTCCAGGCCTGACCCAAGGTGGGGACAAGGGGATAGGGAGGCCGACCCTATGTTGACCTAGTGAGGCCATGTGGATCCAGATCGGAGAAAAGATGAATGGGGGTATAATGAGTGGAAGGGGAGCAATATATCCGGATAAGGGAGCGTGACCACACAACCAAAGTCGGGGTTTCCCAAGTAGTACCACCCTACAACCAAATGGTCAATAAAGGAGATCCAACGGGACTAAGATCCAAGAGTAACATCCAAAATAGATGAAGGGGACAGGAGCACAAACTAAGCCCACTCTTTCCGCCAAATCCCCCCATTAATCCATGTCGAGAAGTGTCCATGATAAGTAAACCCAATACTCAATTACCAAATGACAAGACATACCTTTAGATTCAGGAGGCCCACCTTCAAACATACGATCAATACAGATGGGTGAGGGACCACATGGCTGGCTCAGGTGGCAGAGGAATGGCACAACGAGCTAGTTGAGGGCTGCAAGGGGCTACCGGCTGAGGTCCATCATGGAGAAAAATTTCTCCTAGGGATATCACCCACGGATGGGTGAGGGACCACATGGCTGTCTCAGGTGGTGGCAGAGAAATGGCACAATGAGCTAGTTGAGGGCTGCAAGGGGCTGCCGATTGAGGTCCATCATGGAGAAAAATTTCTCCTAGGGATATCACCCACGAAGTGGTGGGAAATAGACCAAATTTAGTTACATTCTCCAACACTCCCTCTTAACTAGGGAGGTATTCATAATCCCTTCATGAGGTACAAGGATTCTCAAATTTAAGTATTCTCATAAGAAGAGTTAGATTGATAAGCCATCTTTTAAGCATCAACATCATAACCAACATTGTCAACATAGCAAGGCCTTTAACTGACAAGCTCTATCTATATCAGAGCATAACGCTGGGAGGCTTTACATGAGACACCACACTACCTCTTAAGGCACATACCCCATTCGGATGTTCGCTAGGTATGTCCTTTTAGGGCTATTCTTATCTTGGATTTCCAATCCTCAAAGAATATCAGTCCTTTTCGACTACTCTTATCTTGGATGCCTTATCTCATCCTCAAAGTGTATCGGTCTATGAGACTACTATCATGGATTCGTAATCCTCATGAAGTACAAATCTCATATTCTTATCCAATGCTTCGGATCCCATTCTCCCTTTATGGTCTTCACTTAGACGTACAACTATTATTCTTGGCCTAGTGCATGACACATAAGTAAGAGAATATAATGTCCATCATCACTCCTTCTCAATCAGGGAGGAGATATCTTCCAAACCAAGCTTGCTTCTTAAGTACCCAAGCTTCCTAATTGGAAGTGATTTTGTCAAAATTTCAACTACCTATTCATCTGTAGAAATATAATGTAGTTTCACGACCCCATCTCGTACCAAGATTCTGATATAGTGGCACTTATTGTTAATATGCTTTGTCCTAGCTTGAAACACTAGGTCTTTTGTCAACCTTATGCAACTTTGGTTGTCACAATGTATAATTGTAGAGCTCAATGGTCCTTCAAATAAATCTGATAACAATGTTTTAAGCAAAACAACCTCTCTACAAACTTCACTTGTAGCAACGTACTTGGCTTCAACACTACTCAAAGCAACGATATCTTGCTTCTTGCTCATCCATGAGATCATGGAAGATCCTAAACTGAGGCATCCACCAATAGTGCTTCTACCATTTGTCTCATTGCCACCAAAATCAAAATTTGTATACCCCAATAGCTGAATTTCATTACCAACATATCAAAGGTAGTGTTGCAATGTCCCACGTAGATATCTTAGGATGTGTTTGGCTGCTATCCAATGGTCGTGCCTTGGGTCCATCTGAAATTGACTGAGGAAATTTACTGCAAAACAAATGTCAAGTCTAGTATTCACAAGATACATTAAGGATCGAATGACCTGTCTATAGCGTGTAGGATCCACCGGACTAGATTCTAAACTCAACATCTTTAAATTAGTAATCATAGGAGTTGTCATTGGCTTACTATCAATCGTGCCAAATTTCTGTAATAGCTTGATCACATATTTTCCTTGATCAAGATATATTTCACCAATTTTCTGCCAAACCTCTAGTCCCAAATAATAGTGCATAATACCAATATCCTTCATATCAAATTCGGTTGCAAATTGCATTTTGCATTCTTTTATCTGATTCTCCACACTAGTGACAAGTAAGTCATCCACATATAAAAGTATGATCACATCTTCATCCTTGACCACTTTGATGTAGTGATTAGGATCTGCATAACTCTTGACAAAACCAAGTCTCAATAGGTATGCATCCATCTTGGCATACCATGCTCTAGGTGCTTGTTTCAATCCATATAGAACTTTCTTCAATCTCTAGACATGTGTCTCCCTGTTATGGACTTCGAATCCTTGAGGTTACTCAATATAAACTTCTTCATCAATGGTCTTTTAACATTCATTTGATGAATGTTCCATCCCATAGTGGTAGCCAAAGAGACAAGTGATCTAATAGTTGTATATCTTATTGTAGGAGCGAAGGTTTCTTCATAATCAATGCCTTTTTTTTGTGAAAAGCCTCTTGCTTTGTGGAGCTGTTCTGAAGGGTATTCTACAAGGAGATTTGAGTCATTCTCGAGCAGACTGGGCGCAGAAAGGGACCACACACTCTTATGGGGAGTGAGCTACAGAGCAAAGCTGATTTCGGGAATTTAAGGGCACCTCTTGATATTTAGCAACATTTTTGCAATGGAATGATAGGTGGATTGAGTGGCCATTCTTCAGGCTGAATTTATCATTCCAAGGCATGCGCAGAGGTGGCTTGATTGGGGTCTGAGCAGTCACTTGTGGAGGCCATTCGTTGTGGGGGGATTGACCAAGAGTTTGGGGTTGAGTTTCTCTAGGGGACATAAGGAGAGTTGTTGGGGAGTTTGCTCAACATTTTGCAGGGCTTTGGCAACAACATTTCCTGGTGGCATGAATTATCGAGCTGGTGGAGGAGCTCACTATAATTGGGGGATAATTGCGAAGGTTGGAACTAGGTGCAACCCTTTCTGGGTCATTGTGGGTTTGTTGAGGAGAGCCCAAGGCTAATTTTGCAGAATTTTTTGAGCTCTCTAAAGGGGTCAAATAACAATCTCTTTCCAGAATCCAGCCAACAGTTGCAGATTTCTAGGGCCAGCGCAGAGCTTGTGTAATATCCCAAAAGGGAAAGAGATAGCAAT
>JAXQQM020063581.1:0-244561 GCA_034641835.2 Pinus albicaulis | reverse complement strand
GTGTTAGGTCTACGTAATAAGCGATATTGGAAAAGTACGATCATAGAGTTAACATCATTTCAACCAACTTTGAAGTTCCCAGGATCTAGCCCTCCGAATCGGAGGGATCTCAATATGTACAGATGGATTTGTCATTTTAGCTTAAGGTAATGATATTGAGCTAGTTATGAAGTTCAAGGGTTTGGTTTTGTGTTTGGATGATTGAACATAATTTTACGTAATTATCTATGTACGAAATAGGTTCAAAGTGAAAAGTTGCGAAACGAGAACAGCTTTAGCTAAGATGAAAGATGATGGCGAGGTTTTCGGTCCATTATTTGTAGGTCATAAGAGGATTTAATTGAAGCAAATCAGGTTCAAGAGTGGTCTATGGGGCAAGTCATCTATGCCTAAGGATCTCTTCAAGGTTTGATTTATGGAATGGAGTGATACAATAAGAAAGGGAAATAACAGATGCAGAACAAAGAGCAGCCCAGGATCTGGTAAGTTATTTAAAACTAGCCAGCCTTTGACCAGGCACTTAGGAAAAACACAGAAGCAAACTAGGATCTGGTAAGTACTTTGAAACTATCCAGCCTTTGATATACTTCTGATAGAAAACATATAAAAAACAAAAGGAAACTTGAAGGCAACCTTTGGAGTAGAGACTAACGGGCCAGGCTCACCACAAATCCTCTCCTCGCTCTTCTTTACTTGGTTGCTTTCAGGACAATCACAAAGATAACACAGAATGGCCTAAGATCTGGTAAGTACTTTGAAACTATCCAGCTTTTAACACATTCTAAGGGGAACAATCAAATAGTTGAGCAAATAAGAAAGGGACTCAGGGCTAACCTTAATTTCCTTAGTTCATCTTCACACAACATATATTGAAAGTAACATTCAAAAATAACATTCAGTCAAGGCAATAAGATGAGGGAACGCCAACATGCCTATGCCTAAACTGAATTAATCATTTCCAAATAACACAGATAGAAGAAAACATCTAAATAAAGATTTCTCAGCCAGAGAAGGTTACTGATATACAATAGGTCCTAACTCTGTTTAAACTGTTCTTTACAGCAGAAAATGAACAAAATGGAAACAAAAATAAAACACAAGTTACAGTAAGAACAACATCACCGTCAGCATAGACCAGGATCCCATAAATCAACTTGTATTGATGCTCCAAACCGGTTACAATCTTCAAATCCAGTGTTTCAATTCATCTTTCTTTCAAAACCTAACTTATCTATTACAAGCAGAGCTCCAAGAGCTAGTGAAATCCTATCTACAATCAAGAGTCTTCAGCTCAGTTACAATTACAATGCTTCAGCAATTACATTAGCAACCAACCCCTCACTCATCTTCTACTGAAGTATTTATAGAAGGATGAGGAGGAAAGATCTGATTAAAGATCTCAAATACAATTAATACAGAGTTAATGTTTGCTTGGCCCTTGGGAGGCTTAATGAAGAAACTATACAGGTGTTTCACTGTATTAATTGGTTTACACTTATGAATTAAGCTCAGAGGGAGCTTTTTTTGACCTTTGAGGCTCTGTGTGATGTTAGGGCTACTCTGCAGACATTCTTTCATTAAATTCCTGGCAGAAGTAACTCTTCGGCTGCGTCGGGGTAAAATATCTGATCCCAATCAATAACTTTTGTTCTTGATTGAATACTTTGAGGCACAGGTGGCACTGTAGTCATTGGGAGGAATCAATTCGCCTCCATCTGTGGCGGTGGAGGGTTTTTCTGCTAAAACACTTTAGGTTTTTCTTTAAATCTGTGTTTTAGATTGGGGATTAGGCTACTGATAATTGTCTTAGCTATAATCCCAGCTAATCTGTCCATCAATTCTCTGTTGCACTCTGTCTTCTGCAACTGATACTCTTTTTTTGCACTCCATTTAATGTTTTCAGGTTTAACCAGGGCATTCGGCACCAAGGCTCATGAAATCTTGCTGGAACACGTGTATCTATACCCAGTGATCGACTTCCTTATGTATTCGAAGGCCGGAGGATCGTCATCCTCGGCCTGCGAAAATTTCTTCATTTTAAGCGAAAAAACCTTAGAATCTGCAAAAAAAAAATGAATGTTACAAAAATCCTGCATTTATAGGGCAATCTGCATCAGAGGATGTGCGGAGGAAGGAGGGTCGTTGGATGGCATCATCCAACGGCTGGGATTTAATCTCATAATGGTCGAAAAAGCATGGGGGGAGGAGGATTAAATCAGATTCGTCGATTCGCGTCGAGATCGACGGTCGGGGATGACTACGGGGGGTTCAGATGTACGGAGGAAAAATTTTGGAGGCATACCCCCGTAGTGAAACTGCGCCATTGATCTAGATCAGTTTGGACGGTCAAGATGGAATCAAGGGGCGTTGAAAGTAAAACGGAGAGAATCTGGAGGATGAGCAATGGAATCAAGCATTTGAATGTGGACCGTCGATCTACAAAGATCGACGGCGGAGATTGATTCTCGGCTGTGCTGGGGCCCGGCTAAAATGTGCACAGCTTCGTTAAAGAGCTGGTGTTTTGAATGGATGAGAGCCATCGGATGCGCGAGGTCAGATCGAACGGTAATCGTTGATTCCGCTGGGTGGTTATGGTCTGACGGATAACGCGTGGGGGACTGACTTTATGCGGCGGTTTTGAAACAGGGCGGAGGACACGCGTCGCGCAGCGTATGGAATCGCTGGCCGATGGGAGAAAACAGCCTTTGGCCCGAAGGCAATGCGGAAAAGACTGCCGGTTTTGGGCAAACAGCACGGAAAAAGGGGGGTCCACCAGACAAGCTACGTTCCGCTCCGTCGGATCTGTGGAGCATATCGACAGCCCAGGTTGAATCGCGTAGGAAACCACGTGACTTTAATATTTCACGTTAAAAATTTATAAAATGGGTTTTTTTCGAAATTTCAAAGGAAAATGGACGGAGAAAGGTTGTATTTTCGGTTTAGCGCCTAAGGACTGAGCAGTTGGTCCCGACACTTGGGTATATGGGGGAAAAAGCCAGGGACTTAGCCCGAGGGGGCTAAAAGCTTTAACATCATATAAAATGTGCATTTTATAGGATTTTCAATGTTTTCAAAGGGAAATCAAGGTTCGGATAGGGTCAAAAAGTGAGTTTTTAACCTTATGGAATGGATTTTATGAAGGGATAAAGGGAAAACATATGTTTTTGTGGGGTTTTTATGGAAAAAAGGAAAAAGGAGAATGATGTAAGTTGGAAGAAAGGGAGGGGAAAAAAAGGGGAATGCAGTAGTATTTGACTTGGATTTTTGTAGAATATCAGAGGTTTTCGAGATGTAAACGACGATGTGGGGAACTTGGACGGAGAGCACAGGGCATTTCAAGAGTTTCAGCCAACGGTTTTTAATAGGGAAAAATTGTTCCTTGAAGGCTCCAAAACAAGGCCAGCACCTTTGGTATGATCAAATTTTACGGGTGGCTAACGGCCTGTAAGGGTGCAGGTGGCTTTCCACCCCTTTGTTAGCAAGCAAATTTGCCACTGTATTGGCTTTTCTACGCACATGACCAAAGGTGATGGCCTTGTGGTTGTGCAACAGGAGTTTCAATGCCTTGAGATTGTGAGAAAGTCTCCAGCTATTGGAGATTTTTGAAGAAGTAGTGCCATGAAGGAAACGGGTGGCTGTCATGGTTATAATTTGAGATTCACCTTCCACTTCTAGAGGGAATTAGTGGAAGTCTATGGCGATTTGAATACCCTATATCATTCCTTCCAGTTCAACTGAGTTGTTGCTGTTCCATCCAATATTCCCATAGTAGATTCTAAGAGGATCTCCCTTGGTGTTCCTAATGACTCCTCCAAAGCCTGCTATACCAAGGTTACCTTTAGAGGCCCCATAAAAATTAAATTTGAAGAAGCTCGGGGGAGGGGGCGACCAAATTTCCAGGGCTGGAGATCTTCCTATACTTCCGGGGGTGATTTCCATGGGAGTGTTAAGACTTATTTTCCAATTGTTCCAAATGTGACCTTCAGCCACTTCGGTGGGTAGGTCCTCCTGACTCCACGCATCTAAGGCCAAAGTTTCCATGAGATTGCTATGGATCTTGTCCCAAAGCTATTAAGGTGTATAATCTTTGTCTTTGAAAATGCGACCATTTCGTTCCTTCTAGATGTTCCAAATTAGGATGCCCGGGGTGATTTTCCATAGTCTATTCAACAGATTGTTGTGGAAAGGATTATCCTGCCAATTGCTGATGGTTTGAATGATGTTGCCCCTTGCACAGTTGGACTGTCGGTAGAGGATTGCCATTATGTCTAATAGGGAGTTGGCCTGTGGACGTAGGTCTAGTAGGTGGTCGATGGTTTTCGAGTTGCCCTGACATAGACTACATATGGAGGGCCCCTCAAGCCCACGTTTCAAAAGATTCTCCCATGTGAGTATGCGGCGTTTGCTGAGCAACATAGGAATGAGGCTATTTGGGCCATAATTTTTCCTTCTAGATATTTTTCCAGATGATATCGATGGGTCTGGGATCTTTCTCGTGGAGTAGATGATAAGCTTACCTGGTTGAGTAGGTACCACTTGGCATATGTCCCCAACGGGGTATGTCCGACCCAATTTTGATTTTGATTTTCCTTTCTATGCATAGCTCCTCCCAAATGTCAGTATGTCTTTCATTATTCCACTTGTTTTTCCATCTGCTGGTATGTATCCATTGTCGATATCCCTGAGAGATGTCTTCTGTCTAGAAGTCATGAGTCTTTTGATGTTGCCTGTTTTGGAGCACTGCCTTCCATAAAGGTCTGCAGTAGATGGAGGAGAGGCTTGGCATTTATTGCCAGGAGTCCTCCCAGAATATGGCTTGGTTACCTTCTCGAAGTTCCCAAAAGTTGTGGTCTTGGATAATTCCCTTTTGAAGACTAGATGCTTTCCATACTTAGGAGTCTGGTAAGTCTAAGTTGTATCCGATGAGATCATCCTTTGACCAGTGTTGCGCATACTTGGCTGTCTATAGGTTTGCCCAGGGTGTATTGGGATTGGAAACTCATTTCCACCAGATGCTCGCTCCCATTATGTTGTTGTTGTGTTCAGGATCCCGGAGACCTAGACCTCCCTGATTCTTTGGGGTGCACACATCTTTCCAGTTGACTAAGGCCCATTTTTTTTCCTTTAGTGCCTCCCCATAGGAATATATGTTGTAAGGTGCGCATGGATTTGAGGACCCATTTGGGGGCTACAAGAACTGAGAAAAGTTAAATGTGAATAGATTGTAGGACAAATTTGATGAGGATCAGATGACTCGCAATGTTAAGAGTGCGGTGAGTCCAGCTGGAGAGACGAGTTTCCATTTTTTCAAGTAGAGCTCACCAAGAGGAGTTGTTAATGGTCGATTCAGTGAGTGGAGCTCCCAATTATTTTGAGGGTAGGGAGGCAATGGTGAAACCAAGGATGCGAGCAATGTTGCGTTGGGTTAGAGGACGGGTATGGAAGAAAAAGTTCTGAGATTTATCCTGGTTGATCTCTGTTCCATAAGCTTCATAAAAGGAATCGAGAATGGTTTTAAGGGTTCAAGCTTCCTGGACAGAGGGATAGCCCATTATCAAGTTTTCATCCACAAATTTCTGATGAGAGGATGGGGGAAGGTTGTGGAGAGGTAATCCCAACAATGCTCCTGTTTGAATGGAGTTTTTGATCAGGCGGCCCAAGCCTTTAGCCATGATAATGAAGATGAAGGGTGGAAGGGGGTCCCTTGTCTTATGCCTCTTGAGGGATTGAAGGTGGCAGAGGGGATGCCGTTAACTAGAATGGAGTGAAAGGGGGAGGTGATGAGACTCATGATCCATATGATCCAGGTGTGACTGAATCCAAAAGCTACGAGGATATTTTTTATGTAATCCCAACTTAGTTTATCAAAAGATTTGGAAAGATAAATTTTGAGAAGCATACCTGGTTTTTTGGTAGTTTTGAGGGACTGTATGACCTCATGGGTTAAGATGATGCCATACAAGATTTTCCTGCCTTCCACATACCCTGTTTGCTCCAGGGAGATGATGAGAGGTAGAAGCTTCTTCAACCTGTTGGCGATGACCTTGGAGATGATTTTGTAAATGACATTGCAGAGGGCTATAGGTTTGTATTTACTGGGCCAGGCAGCTCTGTCATCTTTGGGGTTCAGAGTGATGAAGGTAGCATTTAGAGATGGTAACAGCCTGTGAGTGGACCTAGATTCTTCCACTACTTCCCAAACTTCGTTTTGAATGATATCCCAGAAGAAGTAAAAGAAGTTCGTGGTGAATCCATCAGGCCCTGGAAATTTCCCGGCTTTTAGTTTGAAGACTACTTGTTCCACCTCAGCAGTAGTGGTCGCAGCCAGCAACATCCTGTTGTGATCATTTGTTATCAACTTGGGGATGTGTTGAGTAATTTTCTTGATGGATTCCTGCCTGTGATTGTTGGGTTCATGGAGGATTTCCCTAAAGTGGTTGCGCATCTCCTCCTTGATGGATTCTTTCATTTCTAGCCTTTCCCCAACTTTATTATTTATGATAGTGATTCTATTGTGCATTCGGTGTTGTATGGTGGATCGATGGAAGAATTTAGTATTTCTTTCTCCTTCTAATTTGAGCCAGTTGATTTTGGATTTCTTCCTCCACAAGGCCTCTTCCTGGTTCCTTCATTCCTCCAACTGGGCATTTAGGCACTAATCTTGATGTGATGTCTCATCTGTGCATCCATATTGGATGATATTCTGTTGCAGAATTTTCATTTTTTCCTCCAAGTCTTTCTTCTCTGTGAATATATTACCAAATGTAGTTTTATTCCAAATTTTCAGATGTCTTTTGAGAAGTTTCAGCTTTGTTTGGAATTGAAGCATTTTTGTGCCTGGAGGGGGGACTATAGAAGTCCACCATTGGTTTACCAGATCCTTAAACCCAGGGTGTCTGAACCAACAATGTTCAAAACGGAAGGGTTTGGGAGCATGCTTACCTAGGTGGAGCCAATGAAGTTGTATCGGCCAATGATCAGATCTCACTGTTGGGATGATGGTAGTGTCCAGATTCCCTCCTATGCGGATGAAGCCATCAGTGGTGAGAAATTTGTCCAATCGAGAGGCTATATGTTGAGTACATCCTCTTTTGTTGTTCCAAGTAAAGAGCCTGTTGGAGGTTTGGAGATCTATGAGATTGTTGCTTTGGATGAATTCTTTGAATTCATTACTGTCAGGTTCTAGATGTTGTCTCCCACCTTTCTTTTCCTAGAGTTTTGTAATTATATTGAAGTCTCCTCCCAGAAGCCAAAGTGATTGGGCTCATTGATTGCTGAGTTCCTCAATATTGCGCAGGAGCATCAGTTTTTGCTGCGCATTTTGGGGTGTGTAGACATTGGTGAGCATTCTGTGGATATCAGTACCTACAAGGTGGAAGTTACCCTGGATGAAGTTTATTTTAGCTTGCAGGTTCTCTAGATTAATGATTTGAGGGTTCCCTATGAAGGCAAGTCCTCCAGGCACCCCGTTTGCATCGACTACTATAATGTTGCTACCTTTCCATATCTTTTTGAAGATGGTTTCCAGGGTGGAACTGGTACATTTGGTTTCTTGCATGTAGAAAATTGCAGGGTGTTCCTCCATAATCATTTTTTTAATTATATTTTGCTTCATGGGGCTATTGAGCTCTCGGATGTTCCATGAGATGAGCTTCATGGGATATATTGGGAGGTGAGGGCATAGAATCTGGTTAACTTGGGGAACCTGTCGGATTCTGCCATTTCTTTCCCTAGTTCAATAGTTCATTGCAGGGAGGTTTTCCTTCCTCTTTTTAGGGATTCTTTTGAAAAGCATTGGGTATTGATTATCGTGCCTCCTTGTATTCCTAGAGAGGGTAGTTTTTGTGCCCTGGCTAGTATTTCCTCCATTTTTTCAATTTGTTGCTCTGGGATTGAGGTGTAGTCCTTTTTGGTACATGCTTCTTCTAGCCCTACTAGAGCCAATCCTTCTAGATCTATGCTTTCTGGATCTCCTTCCATCGCCTCTGGTATCGTTTCCATTAATGGTTCATTTCCTTTGAGCTGGTCGCAGTCCATCTCCGTGTTGGCATTGGGAGGTTCTAAGGTCTCCGATGAAAGCTAGTTTTGTTGTGCCTTTGCTGATTGTGTTTGCGCAGTGGAGGTGCTTCCAACCTCCTTGCCTGGAGTTGTTTCATTTTCACTGAGTTGATTAAGGGCTGCAAAGATGTTGCTGGTAGTTGGTGTTTTTTTGTTCTGCTGTGGGGTAACTCTTTTGGTATGTTTTTTTTTACTTGCTACCTTCGTGAATCCCTCATTTGCCTGTTCGTCACCCTTTTCCGTTGTTTCCTTCTTATTCATAGGGAAATCTCTGAATAGATGCCCATGTTGATGAAATTTCGTACATCTAAAGGGAATGTGTTCATAATCAACAATTTGAGTCCATTCATATTCTTCATGCAAGAGACTTACCTCGCCTGGGAGCGGTTTGGCTAGATTCATGTAGACACAGATGCGGGCTTAGGATGCATACTGGTTGATTTTGGTTTCTTCTACAATCTTGACAAAATCCTCTAGGGCATTGCCTATGTTGCGCAAGGTGAGTTCTTCCCAGTCATCCTGTGGGAGAGAGTAGAGCCGGATCTAGATTGGTGCCCATTTTAGATCCTGTTTGTCTGGGTTGAAGCGTTCCATCCAAGGTCGGAGGTATAAGCCTGCAAAGTTGAAGAAATATGGCTCGCCTGTTACACTAAAATTTGTCACCATGACATTTAGCTATCTATATGGGTTCATCATTACCTATTTTATGCTCCCTTGGAGGTCCAAAATTATAAAGTTCCTAAACCAAGTCTTGGAATTGGAGAAAAGCTCATTAAAACCTTAAAAATCCTAACTCCGCACTTTTCCTAGTCCTTACCTACGTTACCGCGGTTTATTTCTCTATAACCTGCGACACATTTCATACGTTTTTCTTATTAAACCTACGGACCCCCATAAAAGGTAAAATAAAAGAAAAATTAAGTTCTAGAATCCCAGCTGGTCGAATATTCTCCTAACTAGAGCCTTCTAGAAGCATAATCAAGTTGAGCTTCATCCCTTCATTCATGAACCTCTATCCCTTCATTAATGGAGCTTATCCCTTGGTATTTGGATCTCAAATCCCTTTATGAGAGGAATTTATCCCCCTCTTTATGGAACTAAAACCACCTCCCTTTTCCTATAAATTGAGCTCATGTTTCAGTCTCAAGGGTAGATTGTAATTGGTAGACTTTGGTGGATTAGAAAGTTGTTGAGGAAATCATACTCGCTATACTTGGCATCAATGGTATGAGAACGATTACATACTCATATCTATAGTTTTATGCTAGTTTAGAGAGGATAAGGCTTTTCAAACCGAACGAAAATGGCTGTTCAGGACCCCAGAAGAACCTGTATGACATCAAGGCAACAAGGTTGTAAGGTTACTTCTTATCATACAAGTTAATACAAATTGATTCTATTTTCTCATTAAGTTGTTCATGTATCTATTTGAGTAATTTAATTATTGTATTCCTTGATCACTGAGATAGATTAGTGTTTCTGAATTATTATATCTTGGAGGTGCTTTTAATCCTTTTATCTATCTTTGATTGCAGGTTTCACATGTTGAAGTGACCTCTTTTGGAGCGACTGGATAGAATATTTCAGCAAGCGTTGGACTTCAGGTAGGGGCATGTCCTCAAAATTAGTTATTTACTAATTTTGAATTACAAATGATCTAGAGAAAATGGTTTGCATTTGGATGTTTGTTTCTAGATATCCTTAGGATACTAGGGAGATAGTTCTTGTCCGCAAGAAGGATTAATCCGCATAACAAAATGGCGACTCCGCTGGGGATATAGAACTTAGTTTTCCTTTTTATATTTCAGCTTGAATTTTAAGAGCCTTCTGATTTTGATTAGTCTAAAACTGGGTTGGGTAGATAACTTATCAAAAAAAATTGGGTAGTTTTATTTTGTTTTTGCAAAAAAAATTCCCCCTCATTGTGTCTGAGTGTTAATCGCATTTGAGTTTTTTTATTTTCTGACCTTTGGAACTCTCATGACCCAATTTTCTTTACATACACTTGATTGGTCCTTTAGATTAAATTAGAATCAACTTGTGTTTGAGAATTCTCTTGCATAGATCACATTTGCATAATTAGAATTCTCATTTTCAGAATATGAACGAAAAATGTGCATAGATCACATTTTCATAATTAGAATTCTCATTTTTCAGAGTATGAACGAAAAATGTGCATAGATTACATTTGCATACTTTTCAAGTGAATTGTGCATAGATTACAATTGCATAGTTTACATTATGGAAAATTCAATCGTAGATTTAGATCAATTTCTTTGATTTGAATTTACATGTTTTTGTGCTTGTTTTAAAAACATAAAAATAAAAAATTGGAATTGATTTGCATTAGTTTTTCTTGATAAAATTAGTGCATTAGAGAATTTGTTATCTTTTCTCTTATTTATCAATTTTTGCATTGTTGGGAGTGAATGGAACCTCTCTCCTTACTTTAGTTAGGATTCATCGAATTGAAAATATTACATTATCATATTCGATTGCATTCAGTGCTGGGTCAGGTCATAACACCATTGGTTTCATATCCATTTAACCTTTGAGTAATAACAGCCCAAATAACACATCGCTTAATAAAATTCATCTAGAAATTTTTACATTTTTAGGGCTCTTTCCACAAATCTAGCTCAGGATTAGTGCTTTGGAATAGGGCGTAAACTTTCCAAAGCAACTAAACAAACAAGTAGCAATCTTGTGGTAGGAAAAATTCTAATTGTTTCAACTGTGCTCTGGGAAGCTCTTCTTAAAAGAGTCAAGCACAAGATCATGTCGGAACCGGTGAGGTAATCATACCTATCTCATTGGGAAAGATAGCAAATGTTCACGTATTAATAATGGTAAACCTCAGATATACCATTGTCAAGGAGCCTGGGGTCACTTGTTGGTAAACCTTGGATTATATCAAGGAGCCTTCAAGGGGATTGAGCTAGTTACTCTGCCCTTGCATGTATATCAGATCGTAGACTGTTCCCTTAGGTATAATTGTCTCATTTGGTGACCTTAGTGGCCATAATATTTAGGATTTTTCCGAAGGTGACGGTGGAGGGAAGCTCCCATTGTACCTGGAACAGACGTTGACTAGAGGGTACACTTCACTTCGAGATGGAATAGTTGAGGTACTTGCACCAGACTGTTTCATTAAGCAGGTTGGCAGGGTAACTGTTCCGACTGAAGGAATTTCACATTGATCTTTGCGACATTGGATTTCATCACCAACTATTGATTTCGTTGTGAAAACAAACTGTTTGTGTGTGGTTTGACTCCTATATTTTATAGCGTGTGTTCATTTGTTTTTTTTTACTTTTTAGAGACCTTAGGTGTGAATTCTGAATTTGAATTTTTAATATTTTTTAAATTGTTAATAAATTCACTGAAGTTGAATCTAATGGAAACTGTTCCAGAATTTATCAACCAAGGAACCCCTCTTGACGAGAATCTGAGTACTTTTCCTTGATTTGGAAATGTTGGTCCTCCTTATATGGCTACATTGTCATTACCTAGATTTACCATAGGTTTACCGGTATGGTTATTTTCAACTTCGTTGGCCTCAAATACTCAAATTTTTCCACCTCAAATAGATGCTTCACCTTAACACAGTTCACCATCTCAACATCACCAACCTCATGTTGACCCTCTACCTTCTTTGCTCAACATGTCTTCCTCCATTTCTTCTTCTTTGCTTAAAAAAACTTAATGCTAGTAACCAAGTGGATAAGAAGAAGAATAAGAAAGATAAGAAAGAAGTTAACCAACCAACCATGGCTGTAAGTGTTAGTAGTGTTGAGGAAACCTCCAACATGCATCATAAACCAAAATTCCCTTGCAAAATTTGTAAGGGTGACCACTTCCTTATCAATTGTCCTGGTATTCCTAAGGTGTTGGAATTATCATCAAAATTATCTCATCAACTTACCGTTAATCCATCAACTAGTGATTGTCATGTTCTTGGGAAAAAGGGTAAAGTTAGGTTTCCTTGTAGGTTATGCAAAGGGAGTCATGAAACTCACATTTTCCCTCACATGGATGAAGCCTCAAAATTTTTGCAAAACATTACTGTTCCACAGCAACAACTTCCAACTGGTTATCGTAAAATTTCTCCCAACCTACCGTCAACTGACAAAGTGATTGATCTAATTCCAAGTACAGTCAATCCCACTCTTCCATTGAAGAATGAAACTGATATCACTCAAGTTGATGATCCATTAGCTAATAGTGTGTTCAACTCAATTTCACATTTGTTCAATCTCACTCTCCCTGAAGTGAGTGAAATTCATACCACTCAGATTCTTCTTGTTACATCCGATTCTTCTACGCTAGGGGGCATTCCACCTGTTTCTACAGAACCCCCTCCAAGTACCGAGGTCTTTTCCTTTGATTGGAATAGACTGACAAAACCTCATCTTCCTTCTTCCATCCCTTTCCAAATCATTGTGAAGGCTTGTGGTAAGAATGTGCGTCGCACAAATATAGATGAAGGTGCTTCTGTTAGTATTTTATCCTCAACTGCTTCGCAAGCTTTGGGTTCCCCTCAGCTTGTGCCTGTTACACAGAATTTTTTAGATTTTAACAGAACCATTAGTGAAACTTTAGGGATCTTTCAAAAGTTTCTTATTACCTTGGAGGGTAAAACTATCTGTATTGATCTTATGGTAGTCCGAGGCCCCTTGGATTTCAATTTTCTCCTTGGGCGAGACTATGTCTATGAAATGAAAGCTGTGGTATCGACACTCTTTCGCATGATGTATTTCCCTCACAGTGGAAACATTGTGACTATTGAATAACTTTAATTCGTTAGTCCTGATTCAACTACCAATAATTCGAGACCCCTGAATTTTCCTTATATGGAAGTGGTATCTATTCCGCCACAGGTTAATTATATTACAACTAGTCCCATGTTTTCAATTACCGATGCAAGCGAGCCTCTCACTGTTTGCTCGTCTTCCTTTGACTTAGATCTGGTAATTGACATGGTAAACCCTATGGGATTATTTGAACACGATGTTCTTATCCCATCCCTTGACATGAGTTCCTTCCAGAGAACTGTTCTTCCATCTAATGAAGACCTCTTGGAAGCCATGATCGAGGTGTGTCCCATGAAATGTGTTTCTTCCAGTTGGAAGCCATGAACATGATTATGAGGAGAGTTCTTGTTACTGTGTCAACCTCGTTAAAAAATGAAATAGGTGCCCGGAGGATAGTTCCTTTTACAATGTCAACCTCGTTAAAAAATGAAACATGATTATGAGGATGGTTTTTTTCCTATGTCAAACTCATTAAAAAATGAAACAAATCACCATGAGGATAGTTCCTTTTACTGTGTCAACCTCGTTAAAAAATGAATCAAGCATGAGGATAGTTCCTTTTACTATGTCAACCTCGTTAAAAAATCAATCAAGCATTGAGGATAGTTATTTTCCTATGTCAACCTCGTTAAAAAATGAAACGAATACCATGAGCATAGTTATTTTCATGTGTCAAGCTCGTTAAAAAATGAAACAAATCCTCTCCTAATTGAGTCAAGTATTTGATTAGATCTCATAAGTGTTAAGTCAGTATTTCATCTGATCTCATAAATGAGCCTTCGTTACATCCACCTATTAGTAACCATTAGTCTACTTAGTTGAATGCAATGAAGCTTGGGGGGCATGTGCCCTAGCAAGTTACGCTTGGGGGGCATTGAAACTTAGCTCAAGAAAAGTTTCCTATGTTTCAAGCTTGTGCAAAAATGAAACCACTCTCAAGCACAGTTTTCTCTCTTTCAAGCTTATGTTAAAATGAAACCACTCTCAAGCACAATTTCCCACGTTTCAAGCTTGTGTAAAAATGAAACCACTCTCAAGCATAGTTTTACTACGTTTCAAGCTTGTCTAAAAATGAAACCACTCTCTCAAGCATAATTTTTCCTATGTTTCAAGCTTGTATAAAAATAAAACCTATCTTGAGTCCATTTCGGTTATTATTTTCAATACTCCTTAAACTCATGAAAATCTCGAGCTTCTTTTGCTATTCTTTTCATGCTCATAAATTGTACATAAAAATGTCAAGTTCTTTCTGTCTTTTCCTACTCGTTAATTAAATTGAAAGTTGGCCATTGAGTATAATTTTTATCACTTTTTCAAACTTGTTAAAACTTACAAAAAAGAAAAACCATTAAGTATAATTTTTATCACTTTTTCGAACTCGTTAAAACTTACGAAAAAGTGAAACCATTGAGTATAATTTTATCACTTTTTCGGGCTCTTGAAAATTACGAAAAAGAAAAACCCTAGAGTTCTCTTTTAAGCCTTTTTCAAACTCTCTAAATATGAAAAGATCATCGAGTACTTGACTATTCGAACTCGTTAAAGGAAATGAACAGTCTTCCTTTCAGTATAAGTTTACCCCTTTTCCGGAATGAAATGGAATATTTACGAAAAAGTTATACGTTGACTAAGCATGGTCAATAGAATTCTCTCTTACATTATTTTATCCTTTTTCAGGCTTGAGAGACTAAATTTATGAAAAAGTACACCCAAAGAGTTTTCTTAAATTTTTCTTCTGACTCCCTAAAACTGAAAAACACCAAGTTTCTCCTATACTGGACACGTTAAAACTTAACAGTAAAGGACCTGTCGATTACAAATAGGAATGAACCATTCCTTCTTAGGGTTTGATTTTAATATTAAGTTGGACTCATCTGAAGGATGAGCTTACACAACAAGCAAATTTTATCCTCCTCAAGCTTGTCAAAAATAAAGAGGTACTTGCCAGAAATGGTGGGGTAAAAGAGAGAAAATGAATCCAGTTGTCATACTTTGTTTTGAAAAGTAGTATACCACTCTTCAACATGATAGTTTCTGTTACACTCATACCTAGGTTGGGAAAATCCTTTGTCTAAAAGTTAATCAAACCACATTGAAAGTCTTCAGCCGGTTTCTGGGTATTATCTTTAGGTCAATTGTCACCAAACCATCTGTAGTGTTGTTATGTGTTCAAGAGAATAGTTTAAATAAACCATTCATTGCAAACATTTGTCTCCATTCGCGTTGAGCATCCCTTAGTCAGTCCTTGCTAAAAATTTCTTCAAAACTTGATCTAATGGTTTCATGTCGTGGGATTTCCTATGACGGATCACTTTCTATCGACGATAGCTTATCATCTAGAAAGTTGATCTAGAATACTATCAGTACCTTGGGATCTGCATGCCCTAATGGCAGGTTTCTCGCGTTCGACGATAGGTTGCATCATTGACCTTTGATCGAATGATTCTGTGAAGTGTTCAAATGCAAATGATTCATTCACACTTCATAGATTGTACTGAGTACTTTGAGAACCATTGCCATTATTGGTGGTTTCTCTCACACTTGTTAACAGTTCACAGCATTGACTGGTAATCAAGTGGTTTGTACCATGTTCGACTTCGACATAATCAATCACATGGATAGAATTGTACTAGTTCGGGAAGCGGAAATCAAGACCTTGGATCTAATTTCCACCATCCAAGCTGCGAGGAGTTTTATAATTCATGATAAAATAGACTACTTATGAGAGATGGCCACGTCCATGCTGTGTCTACTATTGATGTAATTTTAAAATCCTTTTTGTACCAGAACATGTAGTTAGTTTTGATTTGAGTATGGGAATGCCTACCTCAGCGATGATATACATATATATGTTTGCATTGAATGTTTTTATAGTTTTTCACCGGTATGTCCACAACCCAATCCTCGGAATGATAAAGCACTTCACTCTTCAGAACTACTTCAGACTTCATGCTTTAGGGGGCAATCTGTTACACTAAAATTTGTCACCATGACATTTAGCTGTCTACATGGGTTCATCATTACCTATTTTATGCTCCCTTGGAGGTCCAAAATTATAAAGTTCCTAAACCAAGTCTTGGAATTGGAGAAAAGCTCATTAAAACCTTAAAAAGCGTAACTTCGCACTTTTCCTAGTCCTTACCTGCAGTACCATGGTTTCTTACTCTATAACCTACGGCACATTCCACACGTTTTGCTTATTAAACCTGAAGACCCCCGTAAAAGGTAACATAAAAGAAAAATTAAGTTCTAGAAGCGCAACTGGTCAAATATTCTCCCAACTAGAGGCTTCTAGAAGCGTAATCAGGCCAAGCTTCATCCCTTCATTCACGAACCTCTATCCCTTCGTTAATGGAGCTTATCCCTTGGTATTTGGAGCTCAAATCCCTTTATGAGAGGAATTTATCCCCCTCTTTATGGAACTGAAACCATCTCCCTTTTCCTATAAATTAAGCTCATGTTTTAGTCTCAAGGGTAGATTGTAGATTGGTAGACTTTGGTGGATTAGAAAATTGTTGAAGAAATCATATTCTCTATACTTGGCATCAATGGTATGAGAATGATTACATGCTCATATCTATAGTTTTATGCTAGTTTAGAGAGGAGAAGGCTTGTCACACCGAAGGAAAACATCTGTTCAGGACCCCAGAAAAACCTGTATGAAATCAAGGCGACAAGTTTGTAAGGTTACTTCTTATCATACAAGTTAATACGAATGGATTCTCTTTTCTCATTAAGTTTTTCATGTATCTATTTGAGTAATTTAATTCTTGTATTCCTTGATCACAAAGATAGATTAGTGCTTCTGAATTATTATATCTTGGAGGTGCTTTTAATCCTTTTATCTATCTTTGATTGCAGGTTTCACATGTTGAAGTGACCTCTTTTGGAGCGACTGGATAGAATATTTCAGCAAACGTTGGACATTAGGTAGGGGCATGTCCTCATACTTTTTTATTTAATAATTTTGAATCGCAAATGATCTAGAGAAAATGGTTTGCATTTGGATGTTTGTTTCTAGATATCCTTAGGATACTAGGGAGATTGTACTTGTCTGCAAGAAGGATTAATCTTCATAACACCACCATCCATGATTTTTTCCTTATCTTTAGAGCAGGTAAAGAGGATGTTAAAGAAACCCTTTGCGCATAGTTGTAGATCTATGTGTCCTTTTGGTTTCCATTTCGAGGCTATCCATTCCTGCAGTGAATTTTATATGGGCCAGAAGCACATGAACTTGCCTATTAGTGCATGATATTTCATGAATTGGATTCTTTTGTTTGTGCGGTGCGCTGGGAGTTTAGTCAATCTTTTCCTGGTTTCTTTTGGGATGTAAGTGGCAGATTTCGTAGTCGTGTCTGTTGCAGTCGTATTGATTTCTTGCTGCTCTGTGGGTGTTGCCCTTGTATTTTCTTGAGATGGTCGAGGGTTGTGCTGATTGGCGTGTTCAGCCCCTGCCGCCATCCCTATTGGTGACTGACCTATTGGGGGGCAGCAGCCCCCTCGCTAGGGATGGTCATTGGAGAGCCTGCTGCTGTCTGAATCTTAATGTCCCGTAGCTCTGACTAAAGGAGAAGGACTGCCAAGGGTAGTCAAAGCCAAAACCCGCTAACCCTAGGTCATGGAGGTCGGCTTGATGCAGAGCTCTGCTATGGTTTTTTTCAGGTCCTAGAGATACAATAGTGTGAAGGCCAATTTAATTAAATAAATTGGTGCAGTGTCTAATTTAATTTTCCCTTAATTAAATTGGACAATAAAATGTAATCTTATCTCATAATCACTTGTAATAGTTAACTGAGTGTGATAAACTCAGTTACCTCATGTATTTCGAGTTGAGGGTGGTTGTTGAGGCATGTAGAGTGATTCTATTAGTTATGGAGTTTGAATTTCAGTTGGTGCATTAATTTAATGCATGAGTAATCAGTTAACTCAGTTAGGTGAGTTAAATTCCGTTGAACTAGTTATAATTGTTTGTTGCACTAGTGAGAGATCAAGTGAATTAAATCTAATTCAATTCACATGCAGTGATATGCCATGCAATTGATGATTAACTATTAATAGTTGCATGCATGTCAGTTCTAGTGGAGACCAAGTTGAGACAAAGGTTAAAGGGATGTTAAATATAAGTTGTGTGATTAGTAGGTTTCTCGCATGCAACCAAACATCCATTGGATTGTCCATGATCCTTGCGCAGTTTTGAAAGGCTATAATTCCTAAAGTATAGGGATTGCATTCCACATGAATTGTGCAAGTAAGGAAGGCTGATTAGAGGCTACGAATTGGCTAAGTGTTGTTCGATTTTTTCCAGGTCAGTGTGAGACAATTGTGAGAGTGCATGAGACTCTTGTTTGAAGAGTGCATTGTAATTGTTTCATGATTCCATGGTGAATATACAATAGAAGATAGAGGGGTTTTGAGCAGTAATATTTCCCCTCGAAAATATTTGTGTTGTGGTTTGCTTTGATTCTTGATTTACTTGTTGTGATTAGCGATCGTGTTTAATTTCTGCAATTGATTTGTAGAAGGATTCGGTATGTAGCTTTAGTACATTGCTTGATTGGATTGAATCCATTGATATACATATGTTTGTATAATTTCTACATCACACGTGGCTTAAATTGCACTAGTTTATATTCATCTTTCACTCCTTATCAATCAAACTCTTAAAAATGGGATCAAAGTGGGATCATATACTTTGACGTGCAAGATTTTTTTATCATTTAATAGATCTTGTGTTTTAATTAAACTTTTATAAAGATATAGATATGTATAAAATAAACTTAGGATTCTTGTTTAAGATATTGCATTCAATCTCAATTCTTATGAAGATATAGACATGTTAAAATAGTATTTTCATTATTGTTAAGATATTTTTACTTAACATTATAACAATATTATATATTTCTTTGTATATCTCATATATAGCATTTCTCTTTATTTACAGATTTTTCTATTTGTTGTGAATATGATATTTCTTTCTTTTTATTTTTTTATATAAATTTTTTTGTATTATGTGCAATTCTTACATACATGAGTGTTATATAAAGGAAAAGAGAGATATGTTTATTTGTATGGATATGTGCCCAACATATTCACATAGATAGATAGATAAATAGATAGATATGATTGTAAATGCTACTCTAATACAATAAACTAAATATTTATAGAAAAATGAGACATGAATTTAGTTAACCATTATTAATGTATATTATTTGGTAGATAGAACTAACAAAGCACATTATGTTACAATTTTATTTATATCATAAGAGATTAATATCATAGTTTATCAATGGAATTTAGCTTGTAGATAGGGAACTCGCCATTCTAGTGGCTTCAGGGGATTTGGAGGCATACCATGTATTATCCATGGTTCCATTTAAGAAAACATTTTAGGGGTTGCCTCAAATGAGCACATCATATTCATGTGGATTTGAGTTCGAGGTACTATATTTTAAGACATTTTCATTTTGACTTGCTACTTTCTCTACCTTTATCAAACTTTGTAGTCCAAATTGTTTCATATGGGATCTATTTCTTGAATTGTACCCATACATTTCTCACCACTCCACTTTGGCTAATGTTATCCTCATGGATCATTTCAATGCTTGCATGAAGTAGTTACTAATTCATGATAGCTCCTAGGATGCCATTTTTCTTAAGGATACCAACAAGAGCATGGTGGGTTTTCATAAAGTTTGATATTATGGTTTTGGGCCCTGCTATCACAAAATATATCACCTTAGTCTGAAGCCTCTTTAAGCTCTAAATTAAGGTAAACAATGATATCAACCACCATTGTCACCTTAGCAAGTATTCCCCTGTTGTTCTATGGATGGATATTATTATCTCCACAGGGGAGACTTCCCCGACTGATCTCGAAGATTTAATAACATGTTAGGTCTCTATATTACTAGTGTAGTCCGTTATTGTTGTTAATGTAGCCCCCTTATTGTTATTTTTGTACTGTTGTAACCCCAATATTGTTTTTATTGTGCCCTTACATTATTATTGTTAGGTCGGCTATGATTATATTATGACCCCATGGACTCCTATATATAGAAGGAGGTTTTTTCATTTATATCATCCAAGAATTGTTCATTTATGTAATGTAAAGGAGGTTCCCCCTCTAAGTGGCTTATTTCTAAGGCGTTGATATCTCTTTTCTTCTATTTTTGGAGCTGGTTTCATAAAATTTGGTATCAGAGCTTTGGATTCTAGGGTTTCACTGCTCTAAACAGGCCATCATGGCATTTTCTCTATAAATTTTTTCTACGAAGGTTCATAAGCTGAGATTTTTACAGAGCGAAGCCTAAATATTGAGGAACATCTTGTAAAAATTTCAGATCTTTGTTCGCAACATTTTTGGAGATATGATCTGTGGAAGTTAGGGTTTTTTCAGGCTCTCGAATTTAACCTAAATAGGTCATTGTGAAATTTTTGCTATAACGTTTTTTCTATGAAGGTTCAGAAGCTGAAATTTGAAGCTGAAATATTGAGGAAATTCATGTAAAAATTTCAAATCTTGGTTCGTAATATTTTCGGAGATATGATCTGTGGAAGTTAGGGTTTTTTCAGGCTCTCGAATTTCATCTCAAAGAGGTGACCAATGGAAAATCATCATAACTCTCTCTCTGAGCATCAGATTGGAATTCTGTCAAAAGTGGCCATAATTACACAGAATTTATTTTTCTATGTATCAATTTGAGAGTTTAAGGAGTAAACAGTGACACGTGACACACCGTACAATTTCGCTTTACTGAACCAGTCCATAATTAGGTCATTGTGGGAGATTGGGCATAGCTTTGCCTTGAAGAATCCAAATCAGGTCATGCCTGTGGCATTAGAAATAAGATTCAGAGGGATACTACAAGACCAAATTTCAAATATTGAAGATCCTAAATCATAGAGATAATTCAGTTTCAATATCGATCTCCTCAAAAGAAAGAAAAAGGTGTGTATTTGTTTTTTATTTTTCCAAATTGCATAAGTCTTGTTTGAAGAATCAGTTTGAATTGATTCCAATGGCATATTGTAGAATATATATATGAGTATTGAGTTCTAAAATTATCCCTAAAAATAATTCAACACCCATTAAGCCTTTAGAAGACTTTACTATAACTCATGAAGATGAAGAAATGCAACATGACATATCAAAATTACAAGAGCAAGTGCACCAAATTTCACTCTCGCAAAGAGCAACAAAAAATGAAATGGAAGTTTTGAAGAAAGGCATGGAAGCTAAGATGGATGGTTTGAAGAAAGGCGTGGAAGCTAAGATGGATGGTTTGAAGAATGGCATGGTTGGCATGGAAGCTTGCATGGAAGCTAAGATGGATGACATGGAAGAAAAAATGGAAAACATGAAGAATGATCCAAAATTGACCACATATGGTCAATTTTCCAACACTTTAGTTTTGACACATTTGATGTATTGTCGGAAAGTTACCCAATTTTTCTTAAAAAAATTAATCCTGCCAACAAGCGTCGCTCTAGCGACGTTTAGGGAGTATCGTCAGAATTTCGAAGTTAAAGGGTTTCGTCAGAATAACGACGTTTCGAGACAAAGTGTCGGAATTGCGACGTTTATGAACAATTCCTCGGAATTTTGACGTTTAGGAAGAATGTGTCAGAAGTGCGACGTTTAGGGGTATCGTCAGAATAGTGACGTTTTGGGACAAAGTGCCGGAAGTGCGACAATTCAGAACAATGTGTCAGAGGTGCGATGTTTAGGCGGGTCAGGTCGGGTCCTGTGAGGGCGCCCAAGGAATGTGTCCAGCCGGGTCGAGTCGTGTGAGGGCACCGAAGGAAAGGCGTTCAGGCGGGCTGGGTCGGGTCAGATCGCGTCATGTGACTGCGCCCAGGGAAACACGCTCAGGTGGGTCAAGTCGGGTCGTGTCGTGTTAGGGCACCCATGGAAATGCGTTCGGGTGAGTCGAGTCTAGTCAAAGTGAATTGAAGATCTAGAGCATAGGTGGTTGAATTTACTAAATGGAGAAGTCAAAGTGAGCTAACCATTATGGAATTCGACTAGTTGTTGGAGAGGTCTAACTAGATGTTGGAGATATCTTGTTATAAAATCAAATAACCAACTCAAGGACCAAGTCGAGCTATGACATGGACAAGTCGAGTAAAGAGATATACAAAAAAAAATTTCCCCTGGATCCCAAATCATGACTACCAACATGATTTTTCATTATATTCCTTTTAGTGTTACAACATATATATATACATGCCGAAGCATTCATAAGCCCAAATCTATTAACCCTGGATTAGAACATAACTGTACTTCCCTTGACCATATCTACAAAATACCAGGGGCCGAAAACCATCATGCCTTGAAACCATGTGCAAACCCATGCACAAAACCATAGGTGGGTCTGCCCACCCAAAATAGGGTTCAAGAATTTTTTCTCGGGACGTTGCCCCAAACTCTGTGACCCCCCCCCCCCTGCGCCCAACGCAACGAACAAGGGGGGTTATCGCCCCCCCCTATGACCCCCCCGCGCATGCGACTAATCATGGAAAGAATATAACACATACCCAACAAAATGGAGAAGTCAAAGTGAGATAAGCATTATGGAATTCAACTAGCCATTGGAGAGGTCTAACTGGATGTTGGAGGTATCTTGTTGTAAAATCAAATAATCAACTCAAGGACTAAGTCAAGCTATGACATGGACAAAAGAGAGGGACATCAGGAAACTAATTTCTACCATTCTTCATCTTTGAACACTCCATGCCATTAGCAAAGGGAATCTTGGACCAAATTGAGCATTGTGAACAAAATTTACCCCTTAGTGGGAAAAACATTCTTGGTAATATAATATTTTATGGAAAAAAATACAAAGTCTCCAACTTGTGGGTGACTAGTGAAAATATTGCTAAGGGGAGGATCCCAACTAGTCGTTATCTATTTTTTAAATATACTTAATGAAATTATAGACTCCCCTCTTGTAATTATTGTTGTTGGCATATGAGATAAACTCCATCAAATAATAAAGGTCTTAATTTTTGCAAACCCTTGTTCAATATTTTCTTGTTCATCGTGTGTGTGTTGCCTTTTATTTGTGTTTATTTTCTTGATTAATTTTGCTGAGGCTATAATAAAATAATCTCCCTAATAATTAAAATTACACAAAGTCATCAGGTTAAGCCAGTAAGGGGCTACATAGTCATGTGGGTAAGAAAATTAGGGGGAAAACCCAATTTGTTCTTTTGTCTCATAGGTGGATCGCTTCAATCAATCAAACCATTATGAAGGGAAGCTTCAATTTGGAAAGAAGTTCATATTCCATCTCTCACACAATCTAAATATCAAAGAATGCCATAAAAAGGGGTTTCTCCCAATTGGGTTCAAAATTTGGAGAGGTTATTAAGTCAATAGTGGGGGCTAATTCTCCTTGTAGACCAAACCCACTTCCTTGAACATTTGAAATATCAATCTAAGAAGGTATTATTTTCATATCCTAGAAAAGTGAGGTGGGCTTGGTACAAGGTACAATTAACAACCACTTTTCCTTTATAAAATTTTAAAACTCTTATTTTCAACATTAGATTAGGAATGCTACTTAATGATTTTTCATTGATCACATCATATTAGCAAGCCTTCCATTGGATAAATTGAGTTTAATGTTAAATCTAAACCAAGATATATAAATTGTTCCATCAAGAATATCTTACACTTTTATATAGTCAAATTGCATGTAGATCTGAGCTTTTATTGGTTGTAGCACACAACATATGAATTAGAATCTTAGATTTTCAACATTCCACAAGATTATTTTGGAAATCCTTCTAGTGGTTCTAGCTTACTTATTTATTTTACCATTTAATATCCAATTTATTTAATTTTCAACCATACTTAAATAACATTCTTAAATATGAAAATTTATGGGCACATTGCCTAGAGGGTTAACACTATTTCCATAAAAAGACATTTCCTTCTAGGAAATTGCCTTTTTTAGTTGTCACGAGCTGAGGAGAGGTCTCATAAGCCTTATATTTAATGAAGGAAGATTGTGATGGGTGTAAATTAGTTGTTGTGGTGTGATTGGTCTCCTCATTTTTACTTCTACTGCATTTTAAGTTAATATACTAGTGTATTTATTTTTCGACAATTTCGTAAAGATTTAAGATAAATGTTTTATGGGGTTTTAAGAAATTGTTGAAGTAAAATAAATCAAATACGGAGTGAGAAAACTTAACAACTTGGAAAATCCTTACGAGAAAATCCATCCAAAGATATAATTATTCCCTTTACCAAATTCAACTAAGTAAGCCTTCAGTGCTCACCTATAGGGTTAATACAATAATCTACAATGTGACACCAAGAAATGAGAAATCATCTACAATTTATAAGCCCGAGTTCATGTGACAATGGGAAATATATATATATATATATATATATACTTGTTTTCAGGATAGTATGTAATATTTTTTAGTGTTTAATAGTTGGTAATTTCAATAGGTAGGAAAGACTTGTTTTCAATATAATTAACTTCTACATTGTAACCCACTAACATGTAACACTTAACGCACTAACTCTGTAATTATTTTATCCTATTTAATCACCAAGCCATTAAACCCTTAATATTTAGTACACTAATACTATAAATTTAAGCTAAGCATGAACCACTAATCCACTAACCTCAATCCACTACCATGAACACTTTGATACATAATCCATTACCCATTAAATCAACAACCCAACCACTACTCAACCCCTACTCTGTTGAACCCTTCACCATTAACCAATTATCCGACACATTTTCTAATAATTAATTCACTAACTCACAATTCCCCTACATATTGATCAACCAACCAATATACCCTAACCACTAACCCATTAATTATTCAACTATGATATTTGAATATAATTAATTATATTCAATGGTCAAATATAACTATTCGTAAGGATACTATTAACCTATTAATATATAATATAATCTGCTAACCAGTAAATATTTATGCATTATCTAACCAAATAGTGAAAAATAAGTTCAAAATACTTTGCACATTATCTAAAAACCCCTAAAAAATAACTTGTAAATTTTGAATGTGACAAACATTATCTAACCAACCCCTAAAAATAGATTCAATTTTTTAAAATTTTGAATGTGATAATGATGTTGTACGTCACCTATATATAAAATGGGTCTGACTTTTCTCCATGAAAACTATTAGGAATACAAGAAATGGCCAAGTTTGAAGAAACATGAAATCATCCTTCATCCATGAGAAAGCATTCCAAATTCATAACTCTTCACCTTCATTTTGGCCAATCACCAACTTAGTGCAAGGCACAAAGGGAAATCGGGATAAGTGAGAAAACTACCCTAAAAAACTGGCAGTGGATATTCTTGGTCCTCATAAGACTCCAGCGGTCATGGTGCACATGAGTGGCAGGAGTGGAATCATACACATGAAAACAAATATATGGTAGCGAAATAGTAGAGATGCACTAGATTCTGGAGGGAGCAACTGGATGCAAAACAGGTTGCCCACGTGCAACGAATGCAAGAAATTGTTAGATAAAAGAGTGGTAACAACCATCCTATAAATATTCCTGTAGAACATGATGGAAAAGGATTGTAGGCTAGGAGAAGAGGGTTAAGACCCAAACAACACATGGAAGAAAAATATGAAGATTTGATTTCAAAATAGTTAGCAAATATATGTTTTTTTGTTTAATCAAAGGAAAATTTGTCTGTCTAATACAAAACCACATAAAATTAGGGAAAAAAATGATAGTTTTGAAATGGATTTGATATAATCTTAGATTGAATTGTATGCTTTGCACCTTCCTCTAGGGTAGGCAGAGGAATTTTTTAATAAGTAATGCAAAATATCCATTTTTGTCCAAAAATCAAGTTGGAGTGTCACCATAAGATCAATTATAGCTAAGAAAGCATCACCAGAATTGGCATCTTGATGGGACTCAACAAAATCATGGAATACTATAGCATGAGCATTTGGAAATGACAATATGAGAACAAGTAATCTTTGTAGGTTAATGGTTTTTGAAGTGGTAGAAGATGAATGATTGAAGTAGATTATTGTAGATATTACAAAGCACACGAAACTAATGGCCTATGGCCTCTGATTTTTTATTTGGTTTGGTATTCTAAATCAAGTGTGTAGTGGATTTATTCCAAAGGGTTGGGTTTTTCATTCCTGGAAAATTTAACATTGAGTTCTATTCTTTTGAAGATTCAAATTTGATCCAGTGCAACTTCATAGTTTTAGCTTCGCTTTTGAGGCGTCTTTCCTCCTGGTGTTGCTTCAAAAAAAATTCTATATTGTATGATCCTTCCAATTAAATAACCATTTTTTAGTTTTAAAAGTTCATACCATGCCATCCTTCCTCTTCATTTTAGCTGACAAGCCTGAGCCTTTGTGCTTTTCTTTTATTCCTTAAGCCTTGTCATGAATAAAAGAGGGAAAACCTATTTATATCTATTTTTCAAAGTACGAGAAAGGAAAATGTGTAGGACCTAACACTTTCATTCTGAAAGAGGTAGAAATAGCATAGATCTCCATGAAAAGAGGAAGATATGAGGAGAAAACTATGAATCAAGTGGTAGATAGAATGGACATCTTACTCAGAGCTATGTTTAAGAATATTCAAGACTAGTGGTAGAGTGGGAACCCAAATAAAGAACACGTGAATCCCTAATGTATCCCTCTCATACCTGTTGAAGATAATGGAGAAAATTAATTAGAGAGATTTGGTTCACCAGAACCTTATATTAGGAGTTTGTTCCTATTTATTAGGTATTGGTTCTAACTTCCCTACAAGCATGTAAGCTATATATTGTTTTTATTGTAATGAGAATGTAGAGCGACCTACGGATGCAGTCCCTCCTTGTGTAGTTTCTCATAATAGAGTTAACCAATTGTTGAGTCTCAAATCTGCATCTTTCTTATACACCTTTCTAGACCTTTTTCATTCACCTGGACCTTCTAAGTTGTCAATATCATTGCATATTAATTGTAAAAGAGAATCTAAAATGGTTTTTAACTATGTTTTGTGTCTGCTGTTTGATTTAGATTTTTGCTCATTTAGCTGCGGAATCTTGCCACTTTCCGCAGCTGGTGCAACTTTCCGCAGCCATTTTGTTAAAGTCTATGATGCAGGTGTCTTCAGGCAATTCGAGCCACATGGGCAAGTTAGAAATGACGTGGACATGGATCGTGTCCTATTGGCTTTGTCGAATTCACCTAAGAAGGCTGTGGTCAAAGGGAGCCAAGTGGTGGTCAACCGAAGAGTCCCACGGTGACAGAACTCTGTTTCGCATCATGTGGAGATTTGTGTGGCCGTTTCTAAATCATGGGAGACATATTAACACCTGTAAGCGGCTCCATAAGCCGAATCCAACAGCCACTCCTCATAGATTTACTCCTCACGGCGGCCATGATGCTAGATCCCTGGACATGATGGTTCACGTGTCTTCTATCAGCACAGACTTTAGGGAATTAGTTATATCACCTTCAGTTATATATAATGCGTTCTCATACGCATAATAGATTAGATCTTCTTCAGTTCTGTAATGTAATTGCGTTGCCATTGTGCTGTAACGTTATTTCTCTGTTATGATCACATCTTAATATATGAGAAGACTCTGTTTCCAAGCGTAATTCGTATTTGAAGGCTGTTGCCGAGGTCTGTGCAGAGGGCCCCTGCACACGCTGAGGTTTTGTGCATTACTGTATAGTTTCTTGTTTTATTTCTTTAAGTTCATTGTGCCATAAGTCATTCACGTGTATATACATTATATTTTTCATGGTGTTTACGCTCCATCTCTGTCCATAATCTTTCATGCTTTACATTTTACTTCTGTCCATAATCCTTTATGTTTTATGTTGTTGTTAACTGATCAGTGTTCTTGTTTCAGATTACAAATAGGCAGCCCGGGCATTTGCATATCTTTTGACTAATGACATGGAATCAATATTGTTCTGCTGCTAATTTACTTTTCTTAGTTTTTGTTTAATTCCAGTACTGCTTTGTTTATTTCAGTCTTGCACATTTTCTTCAGTAGTTAGATTTAGATATATTAAATTTCTCATGTCATTTTCAGTTACCTCCGAAAGCCACAGCTGGACTGATGGTGAGGGATTGAAGTATGAGTGTGTAGTTTGATATTAGTTTACTTTCTGCAAGTTAGATATATTAAATTGCTCATGTCATTTTCAGTTACCTCCGAAAGCCACAGCTGGACTGATGGTGAGAGATTGAAGTATGAGTGTGTAGTTTGATATTAGTTTACTTTCTGCAAGTTAGATATATTAAATTGCTCATGTCATTTTCAGTTACCTCCGAAAGCCATAGCTGGACTAATGGTGAGGGATTGAAGTATGAGTGTGTAGTTTGATATTAGTTTATTTTTTTTTGCAAATTAGATATCAGATTGCTCAAGTTGTTTATGGTTACCTCCGAAATCCATAGCTGGACTAATGGTGAGGGATCAGAATATAAGTTGATGTAATTTGATTTAGATTTACTTTGTTGCAATTCTTGGATTTCTTTAAGCATAGTTTCTTTTGTGTTTAGACAACAGCAAGGATAGTTTGGTTTTCATGCTCAATAGTTCACTGTTTGATTTATTAGGCTAGCAACACATTTTCATTTCCTTTCAAGTTTTGTCATTGTATGTTTCAAATTCCTTTTGAAGTTTGAAGTTGGTAAATCATTATAAAGGATATCATTGGCTTGAACAATCATAACCATACTTGTTTTTATTTTAGAATTTCCATCTCACATTAGAAAACCAAAAACGACAAAAAGGTAAGAAATAGGTTATCTTGCACATATAGTGTGCCACACTTCATCAGCTTACGAATCCCGGATTGATAAATTAATGTAGCAATTTAGGACACACTAAATTGACCAAACATTTTGGCGCCGTTGCCGGTGAAGTGTAACTAGGTAACCTTATTTCTTACATTCAACAAAAAAAAAAAAAAAAAACAAAAACAAAACAAAACAAAAACAAAAACTTCAATCACCTACCACATCCACTATATCATGTGGTGTAGTAAGAGCCACACATCCACATCATGAATTCATATTTTTGCAGGAAGAAGAAGATGTGAAAAAGTAGGTTGAAGAAATGGATGGAGATGATGACAATGAGGAAGATCCTTTTGGATTTCCCATTCAAGAAACTGATATCAACATTCAAATGAAGAACATCCATCCATCTGTGCTTCCTAACTTCAAAGGTATGAGATCAGAAGACCCGGAAACCTTTCTTTTTGAATTTGAAATAATTTGTAGATCTTATGGCTACTCATTGCACATGAAAAAATTGAATTTGTTTCCGGCAACATTGAAGGATAGAGCTCTTAGATGGTTCATGACTTTAGGAACAAATTCTATAAGGACATGGGATGATATGAAAAGAGTATTTTGGAAAAATATAAAGGTTATTGCATGCACCATGACCTTAGAAATGAAGTCTTTAAGATGAACCAAAAAGAGGATGAAAGCCTAGAAGATTTAGTGGAGAGATTTACTTATAATATCAAAAGATCTAAATTGCATAATTTAGGATCAGATGCATTAAAAACTCTCCTACTAAATACTATAAAGGATGAATGGATTGATCTTCTTAATCTTGTGGGAAAAGGAGATGTTTATCAATTGCCATTTCAAGAAATTTGTGAACTATGCAAGAACATATCAAGAGGAAAAGCAAAGTGTGTAAGGTCCCCTCAAGATCCATTTGTGGCAAAAGTAAGTAAGTCAACATCAAGATTGGTAAGTCAAACTGAACCTAACAATTTGCTAAACATTCTTGGTAATTTAAATGAACAAACTGACATGCTAAGAATGCAAAACAAGAAAAAAGTTGCTTCATTTATATTTTTCCCTAAATGTAGAAAGAAACATGCTTTGCATGAATGTCCACTTGATAACATTAAAATGTGTAAAATTTGTGCAGGATCACATACTACTGAAGATTGCCCATCATTACCAGGGTTGAAGGCAATTTACTAGAAGGATAATGGAGCAAATCAAGCACAAGAGCAACTTTGTTATGTAGCTCCAAGAGGGCTATGGCAGCCTCATCAACCCAATATGATGCAATATCCTTATGCACAATTTCAAGGTTATGCACAACAACCTCAAGGTAATTGGAGAACACCCTTGCCTTGGCAACCTTGGCCATCTCAATCCCAACCTCAAAAACAACCTTGGAAACCTTTTCCATCTCAATCCCAACTTCAAAACCAACCTCGGAAACCTTTGCCATCTCAATCCCAACTTCAAAACCAACCTTGGAAACCTTGGCCATATCAATCCCAACCTCAAAACCTATCTTGGCAACAAAGTTGGCAAAGGCCCTCTAAAGGAAATCCACCATATCTTCAATCTTTCCCTCTCTATCCTCAATACAATGATCAATGTTATCCATACCATTTACCTCCACTACAACATCAATATCACCCTTATTTGACCTCAATCCAACCTTTCCCATTACCATCCACACAAGCACCCCAAAGATTCCCCACTCCACTACCTCCACAACCATTTCATATCCCCAACAATAAAACACCTCAATCAACTTACAATTTTGAGGTATTGCAAAATGATTCACCAGCTATCATTGAAGAAGAAGAAGACTCAGATGAGGTCCAAGAATCATGGATGTTTATTGATAAAGAGAAGATATTGGAACCAGAGATTGAAAATTCTCATGCATGCCTATCACTAGATTCTATGAATGAAGATTACATCTCCAAAGACTTGCATTTCATGATAGAGGAAAGACAAGGAAGACAAGATTACATTTAATCTTGGTTCAATTCAGTCATCAGATCCCAATGCTCAATTATTCAATATCTTCTGACATCATCTAAATCAAGACAGTTGGCATCTCATATACTGGTACATATCAAAGAATATCTTTCAAATCTGCATATGAGTTTATCTATCATCTTGTTACAGACATGGTTCCACTGGAAGTATTCATATACTTGAACAAGATTTTATTTTTCAAGTAGAGTAGGACATTTAAAAAAAACAAAAAAAATTGTATAAGCCTGAAAACCAATCACTGATTGGAAGTCTTATACAGAAAATGTAGGGTGAAAATCAGGAACACCTGACACCCTATATTCTCCAAAAAATAAAAAAATAAAAAAATCTCTCTTTCATTTCACAAGTTTTGTGACCACCCACTCCATTCCATTCCACTTCATTTCACTCTACTTCATTCCATTTCACTTCATTTTATCTATTTCATTCCATTTCACCAATAAAATTCTCTTTCATGACCATTTCCATTTAGTCAATTGTCATCCCTTCATTTCCATTCACCCAAATAATAGCTGTGTCAGTTTCCGCAGCTGACACCTGTTTCCGCAGCTGACACCAGTTTCCGCAGCCGGAAGCAGATTCTGCAGCTACCACTCTGTTTTTCAAAAGAATGTACATCCAGATGTTATTTCCACAATCATGAAATCAAATGCAGGTATGAAGACCAATTATGAAGACATGGGGCATTCAAGATATCAATAAGGAGCAACTAATTGAAGACCAAGGAAAAATGGCAAGAATTCCAAGGTATGAGTAAAAAAAATTATTTCAAATGGCATTTAAAACACATTTTTACATAGTTATGAACCATAGCTCCATTATGTGCAATGATTGTATTGACAAACTCCGTAACCATTCCACGATCTCTATATGATCCTCCCACAATCCTTGCATTCATTTTCAAACGGTCCCATAATCAAACCTCTGATCTTCACTCAAACTCCGATATTCCACCTGTGATGATGAAACGTAGTTGATTTGACTACGACTTCTTTCAGCCGCATGAAATCCGTAGTCGTTGTATAAACGTGCTTACATTTACTCTGCAGCCACCAAATTTTAAACACTGCCAGATGTGTTATACTCCTCCTATTGTTCTATTGATCTCATAGTCATATTTCCACCGTGCTCACGTAACCCTTCTCTGTTCCGCTTCACCCCATTTCATTCTCTGTTACGCTACAGTCTGTATACCCATTCTCTGATATCTGCCTACAATCATCGTGCTCATTTCCATTCATTCAGCCATCCTACCTCCATTGAACCCTCCTCACGCAGTCAAGTTTTAAAAGAGCAGAAAGAAGGATGGGTCAGTTGTTGAGAACAGAACCAGAAGGACCTAAATTCATGGAAGGATACCCGCAAGTCAGGGATATATTGAAAAAGGAAAAGTGGCTGCGGTTTATCCAAAAGTTTAGAGGCTACCATAAAGAGGTGACAAAATCTTTTGCAAGGTCTTTCAATGGCCTGGAGGTAGAGATTGGAGACCTAAAATATATGGTGAATGAGGCATCCATAGCGGCTGCCACAGAACTTCCTCAAGAGGGTGAACACTGGTTCAAAAACAAGAGCATTAGTGATGAAGCCTTGAGAGTAATCCTATGTAACCCAGGTATGGACATAAATATTTTTAAAAGAGGAATTCCTGTTCATGCTTTGAAAGAGGAGTGGACTACTTTGTTGCTAGTTATTCAAAAATTTATCACCTGTGAGGGCCGTTTTGGGTCAATGTATATGTACCATACCAGATTGCTGATGAACTTTCTAGATAACCAGACCCTCAATCTGCCATACTTTTTATTAAATAGTTTGAAGAAGATGTCTGTGACCGTTCAGAAGCATTTAGGGGATGTAGAACCACATTTACATCACCATGGTCTTGTGAAAATTTTGATTGAAAAATAGTTAAAAGAGAAAAAGGACACATGGGAACAATTTTTGATCAGAAATTTCTTTGAAGAACCCCAAGAAATTCTTGAAGGTAGCACATCAAGAAGGAGTAGGAGAAAAAGAACAAATGATGAAACTCAAAGTACTCCTACTACTACAATTGAAAGAACTAGTAGGGAAGAGACACTGTCAAAAAGGAGGAAGAAAGAAACCAAGGGTAAAAAGCCAATAACATCAAAAGAGAGAAAAAGTATTGAGGCTATGCATCAAACCCCTTCTTCCGAAGAAGATCATCAAGTGTTATCTGAGAGACTAGTTCACCTTCAAGAACAATCATCTATGGCCAAAAAGAGAGGGAAAGGAAAACAAAAGCAAAAAGACAGTGGTCCACAGCGTGTAAGAAGAAGTTCCAGGCTTAAGGGGAAGTTGAGGAAAACGCAAACGAAAGGACCCCATTTTATTGATTTGGGAGAAGAAACATTTGAACAATCCCCAGCTGGCCATAGTCCATCTCACTCTCAGTCAGACAGTGAACCTATTTCATTTCATTCTCAGTCAGACATTGAACATAGTCCATCCCATTCTCAGCCAGACGTTGATGTGAGCCCTTCTCAGCCAGATTTTGAAGACAACTCTCCTCCACGGCATTTTGGGGACAGCCCAATAAAAACGACACCTGATATAGACCCAAAGCAGCAAGAAGTATATGATTATATAGAATCTTTAGAAAAAGTAGCCACGGGTCCCAGTACTTCATCCACTCAGCCTCACACAGTACAAGAAGATCTAGTCCAATCATTAAAACAAGAAGTTTTTGAATTGGAGGTTTTAAATAGACACATTAAAAATGAAAATGAGGCATTGAAGGAACAAGGCAAATTGGACAAGATCATTCATGACAATACCATGCTACATTTGGGACTATGGCAGAAGAAGAACAGGAAATTGAAGAAGAAATGCCAGAAGTTAAGCAGAGCACTGATTAATATCAAATTCAGATGCTTGATGAAAAAGCCCAGGATGTTAGCAGCACCAAGGAAGAGGAGAAGAGGACTGGATGTACTGGCTGAAGTGTCAAGGCATATGAATTGAAGAAGGATTATCAAAATTTTGGTTGCACGAGGACATGCAACACCTTCACAGTGGGGGTATGTTGAGTCTCAAATCTGCATCTTTCTTATACACCTTTCTAGACCTTTTTCATTCACCTGGACCTTCTAAGTTGTCAATATCATTGCATATTAATTTTAAAAGAGCATCTAAAATGGTTTTTAACTATGTTTTGTGTCTGCTGTTTGATTTAGATTTTTGCTCATTTAGCTGCGGAATCTTGCCACTTTCCGCAGCTGCTGCAACTTTCCGCAGCCATTTTGTTAAAGTCTATGATGCAGGTGTCTTCAGGCAATTCGAGCCACATGGCCAAGTTAGAAATTATGTGGACATGGATTGTGTCCTATTAACTTGGTCAAATTCACCTAAGAATGCTGTGGTCAAAGGGAGCCAAGTGGTGGTCAACCGAAGAGTCCCACGGTGACAGAACTCTGTTTCTCATCATGTGGAGATTTGCGTGGCCGTTCCTAAATCATGGGAGACATATTAACACCTGTAAGCGGCTCCATAAGCCAAATCCAACAACCACTCCTCATAGATTTACTCCTCACGACGGCCATGATGCTAGATCCCTGGACGTGATGGTTCACGTGTCTTCTATCAGCACAGACTTTAGGGAATTAGTTATATCACCTTCAGTTATAAATAATGCGTTCTCATACACATAATAGATTAGATATTATTCAGTTCTGTAATGTAATTGCGTTGCCATTGTGTTGTAACGTTATTTCTCTGTTATGACCACATTTTAATAGATGAGAAGACTCTATTTCCAAGCGTAATTCGTATTTGAAGGCTGTTGCCCGAGGTCTGTGCAGAGGGCCCCTGCAGACGCTGAGGTTTTGTGCATTACTGTATAGTTTCTTGTTTTATTTCTTTAAGTTCATTGTGCCATAAGTCATTCACGTCTATATACATTATATTTTTCATGGTGTTTACGTTCCATCTCTGTCCATAATCTTTCATGCTTTACATTTTACTTCTGTCCATAATCCTTCATGTTTTATGTTGTTGTTAACTGATCAGTGTTCTTGTTTCAGGTTACAAATAGGCAGCCCGAGCATTTGCATATCTTTTAATAAATGACTAATGACATGGAATCAATATTGTTCTGCTGCTAATTTACTTTTCTTAGTTTTTGTTTAATTCCAGTACTGTTTTGTTTATTTCAGTCTTGCACATTTTCTTTAGTAGTTAGATTAGATATTAAATTGTTCATGTCATTTTCAGTTACCTCCGAAAGCCATAGCGAGACTAATGGTGAGGGATTGAAGTATGAGTGTATAGTTTGATGTTAGTTTACTTTTCTGCAAGTTAGATATTAAACTGTTCATGTCATTTTCAGTTACCTCCGAAAGCCATAGCAAGACTAATGGTGAGGGATTGAAGTATGAGTGTATAGTTTGATATTAGTTTACTTTTCTGAAAGATAGATATTAAATTGCTCATGTCATTATCAGTTACCTCTGAAATCCATATCGAGACTAATGGTGAGGGATTGAAGTATGAGCGTGTAATTTGATATTAGTTTATTTTTCTGCAAATTAGATATCAAATTGCTCAAGTTGTTTATGATTACCTCCGAAAGCCATAGCGAGACTAATGGTGAGGGGTCAGAATATGAGTTGATGTAATTTGATTTTAGTTTTACTTTACTTGCAATCTTTTCTTTGAGTACAGTTTCTTTTGTGTTTAGACAGCAGCAAGGATAATGGTTTTCATGCTCAATAGTTCACTGTTTGATTAACTAGGATAGCATCACATTTTCATTTCCTTTCAGTTTTGTCATTGTATGTTTTAAATTCCTTTTGAAGTTTGAAGTTGGTAAATCATTATAAAGGATATCATTTCCTTGAACAATCATAACCATACTTGTTTTTATTTTAGAATTTCCATCTCACATTAGAAAACCAAAAACGACAAAAAGGTAAGAAATAGGTTATCTTGCACATATAGTGCGCCACACTTCATCAGCTTACGAATCCCGGATTGATAAATTAATGTAGCAATTTAGGACACACTAAATTGACCAAACACCAATATTTCTTAATAAATTTGATCTTGCCATTTTTATCATGGTACCAGAGCTCCAGGGCCGAATCAAAGCCATAGTGCTTTGATCCCTGTGAGTATCTAGGCGGTAGAAGAGAAGCCCCTAAAGGCCTGAGTGAGGTTGTTTTTTTATATTTGAAGGAAACATCGATCAGCGCATTTGTTGGAGGTACAAAAGAACCGATCATCATAGACTCGTGCCCTTCAACAACGTTGATCTCTGAAATCATTGTGGAGTCGCATGAAAAATAGGTGATGATCCTTTGCCCAACACGAGATTTGAGTGGGTTTGGAGTACCATTGAGCTAGTGAACTCGTGTTGACCTGACTATGAAGGAGATAGAAGAGCTAGTGTGCTCATGTCAGAGGAGCCAGAGAGCTCGTGCTGTGGTCCAGCGCCATGGAGCTAGAGAGCTCGTGCTATGGATCGTCGTTGAGTCAGAGTGCTCGTGCCTAAAATTCTAGTGAGATCATGCCAGAGGAGCCGGTGAGCCGTGGCAGAAGAGGGAGTAGTAGATCACTAGTGAATTGCTTTAGGATCGATGTAAGCATGATCCGTGATAGAGGATCCCATGAGCTTGCAGCAAAAGAGGTCGTGGCAGAGGAGCCTATGATCTTGTGGTGCAGTGTGCAGAGCGACCTGCTGAAGTGGTCAAAGATCAGGTAGATCTGTTTCTTGACATTGTTGTTTGTTGTGGATCTAGGGTCGATCTGTTTGAAGATCTATTTTTTTGTCAACTGTTGGAAGTCATTTTTTTTAGTATCAAGATGAATACCCAAATGATAGAGGCATACTTGAACGAGAGCAATAGGCTTGACGGTTCCAATTATTCTAATTGGAAATTCAAGTTGTATACTATGCTAGAAGGGCATAGTGCACGGGGGATTGTGATTGGCGATGAATTGAAATCTACAGTTGTAGGAGGTGAAACAACTGCGACAGTTCAAGTTTGGGAGAAGAGGGAGAACAAGGAAAAACGATGTTGATCATCGCAGACCTGTGCCCCTCAACAACGCTGATCTCTGAAATCAGTGTGGAGTCGCATGGAAAATAGGCGTTGATCCTTTGCCCAACATGGCATCTGAGTGGGTGTGGAGTGCCGTTGAGACAGTGAAATCATGTTGACTTGACCGTGAAGGTGAGAGAAGATCCAGTGTGCTCATGTCGGAGAAGATAGAGAGCTCGTGCTGTGGAGTGTCGTGGAGCCGAAGAGCTCGTGTTGTGGATAGTCATTGATTTAGAGAGCTCATGCCTAAAGATCTAATGAGATTGTTCCAGAGGAGTCGGTGAGCCATGTCAGAAGAGGGAGTAGTAGATCAGTGGTGAATTGTGTGAGGATCAATGCAAGCATGATCCGTGACAGAGGAGCTCGTGAGCTCACAGTGAAAGAGGTCGTGGAAGAGGAGCCCGTGAGCCCGTGGTGTAGTGTGCAGAGCAGCTTGCCAGAGTGGTCAAAGATTAGGTATATCTGTTTCTTGACATTTTTGTTTGTTGTGGATCTGGGGTAGATCTGTTTGAAGATCCTTTTTTTTTCAATTGCTGGAAGTCATTTTTTTAGTGTCAAGATGAATACCCAAATTATAGAAGCATACTTGAACGAGAGAAATAAGCTCGACAGTTCCAATTATTCTAATTGGGAATTCAAGTTACAGACTATGCTGGAAGGGCATAGTGCATGGGGATCGTGATTGGCCATGAATTGAAACCTACATTTGCAGGAGGTGGAACAATTACGACAATTCAGGATTGGGAGAAGAGGGAGAACAAGGTGAAAATGATGTTGAAAATGTCAGTCAAAGACTGCATTATCCCTCACATCAGAGAGTGCAAATCAACAAACGAGATCTGGAAAACTCTCAAGGATCTGTACGAAATCATAAATACAAATCTCCTATTGTTTGCAAAATTATCTCCATTAAAATTCAGGAGAATGAAATAGTAGATGCGTTCATCTCTCGCATCAAGGACCTCAAAGACAAGCTTGGTGACATAGGAGAGGCGGTATATAACATTTATCTGGTAATAATTATTATGAATGGTATGATTGATGACTATCTGATGTTTATCATAGGCTTGAATGCGAGAGAGAAAGCCCCCAAATTTGAAGAATTGATAGGGATTCTAATGTAAGAGGCGGAAAGGCGGATGAATCTGAAACCCCAAAATTCAGATCTTGCTTTAATGGAAAAGAAGAAGCCCTTCAAAGGGAATACAAATGGAGGACAGAGAGGTGGAGGTACACCACAAAAAATGTTGAATCAATCTCAAGGTATGTCATGAAATAGGAATGATTAAACATTAAAGTGTTTATATTGTGGTAAAATTGGCCATATGGCTAAACATTGTCGAAAGAAGAAGTTTGATGAAAGTTAACAGAGATACAAGAGACAAGCAGGACACTTTGCTAATGATGACCATAACCAGGACCTCAGATTGTTTATGGTTGATTCTGATGAGAATGATGAAGCATATACATGGTATGTGGATTCAGGAGTGTTACATAGTAATTTGTCACTGTCCATGTACTCCCCATTCCTTGATCCTGGAGGACCCTGTAGATTACATTGAATAATTAGCATAGTTGAATGTTTTAAAATTACTTTTGAATAGTGAAAGTCATCTAGTTCGGCAAAATCTTCGTTTGCAATATTAATATTTGTTGCATCATTTTTTGAGACTCTTCCCTTAACTAAACAACATTCATCGAATTGAAAGGTTTATTTTCTCATATAGATGCATATAGAAGTTCTATGATGATAGCGGTAGGGACTTGGAATTGATACATAATTCAAGATCAACCATTAAAATTTATTCAATTAACCTAAAGAAGCATCGAAACTTAACACACATATTTATAGGTCTAGGCTAGTGATGTGTTCCAGCGTCATTAAACCTAGTAGCTATCGTTCGCCATCTAGCAGTAGACAACGCTAGCACGGACTTGTGCTCCCCGTATCGTCGAGTATATAAAAGGATACCCCCATAGGTTGCAATCCTTCATCCATAGGAAGCCGAGTCTGCCGCCCTGTAACCCTGATACACCAAAAACAACATTCGAGGAGACTACCTGCATGTACGTCAAGTCCTTGGTTATTTCTCTTTCATTTGATCACCAAGATGTATATTGCAGTTCACGGGAGCTTGGTACACCCTTTTTCTTAGATACCCTGAGTAGTCATTTTGGTCTTTTCATAACTCTCTAAAACTGAAAATATCATCGAGCACTTTTCCTTTCAAGCTCGTTCAAACTGAAAGTGACTAGAGTCACCTTTTTTCCTTTTCTCGACTCTTAAAATATGAAAAGGGGGAGATTTGTTTCAGTGTCTTAAAAAATTAACTGTCCATGAAATATTTCTGGTTAAAGTTATATTCCTTAGTGATTTTTTTAGGGTTCTTTCCAATGGAAACTTTTCCATAGTTTACCAACCAAGGAATCCCCTCTGAAGGGAATCCTGGTACTTTTCCTTCTTTTGGATATGTTGGTGCTCCTTATATGGCAACATTGTCCCTTTCTGGGTTAGCAGTTAGTTTGCCCGTATGGTTATTTTCGACCTTGGTGGTCCTGAGTGTCCCAACCTCTGTTCAACTGTATCCTTCACATGAACAACATCACGTTGATTCTAAAGTTGACCCCTCACCTTCTTCGCCTATTTCTTCACCTCGTTCTTCCTCTTTGCCTAGTGAAAGTCTAGATTCTAGTAAACGGGTTACTAAGAAGTTGAAGAAGATGAAGGAAAATAAGCTAGGGGGGGAATCAGAAACTATTGTTACCCATGCAGCTGATATCGAGAAAGATCCTACTCCGTCTCACAGAGTCAAATTCCCTTGCAAGCTATGTGAGGGTGACCACCTTCTTCGTGATTGCCCTGGTATTCCCAAGGTACTAGAAGTGTGGTCTGTTGGTTTGATTCATCCTTCATCATCAACCTCTGGGCATTATGCTAATGATGAGCCTTCAACTAAAGATAATGAGACTCGTAAGAAATAAGGTAATATCAAATTTCCCTGTAGGTTGTGTGAAGGGAACCATCTCATTCACCTCTGTCCTTATATGGATGAAGCTTCTAAGGTATTGGATACCCTTTCAGCTTTTGAGTCTTGTCTTCCCGTCAGTTACCAGAATATTTCTTTGAGTCCTAGAATAGTTGATCAACCCATTGATCATGATTCATCTCCAGTCAATTCCACTCTCTCAGAAAGTCAGTCTCCCGAGTCCATTTCCGACCAATCATTAGTTGAGAAGAAGGATGACCTGGTTCCACCTATAGTTCACCAGGTATTTTGTGTTGAGAGTGGGTCTCATCCCATTCAGGTTCTTTTTGTTTCCTCTAATTCCCCGGGATCGGAGGGCGATCCTCTTGCTTCCATGATCCAGGAGGGTGATCCTCCGACTCCTCTCACCACCATTCTATAAAGTGATCCTCCTGCTCTCATTCCCGAAGCCTAGGATGATGGTCTTTCTGCTCCCATAACGCAAGGTGATAGCCCTCTTATTCCTATGGCACCCCCTCCATGTAGTTTGGTCGCTTCCTTTGATTGGAGTCGATTCACGGGATATCGTCTTCCTTCTTACGTTCCCTTTGAGATCATTGTATAGTCCTGCAATATGGTTGTACCAGGAATGATTATAGATGAAGGCACCTCGGTTAGTATTTTTTCCTCAACTACATGGAAAGCTTTGGGTTCTCCACAGCTTGTGCCTGTTACTCAGAATCTTTTGGCTTTTATGAGAGAAACAAGTCAACCATTAGGGATCCTTCCGAAGTTGCCTATTACTTTGGGAGGAAAAACAGTCTATATAGACGTGATGGTGGTCCAAGGCCCCTTGGATTTTAATTTACTCTTGGGGCATGACTATGCTTATGCCATGGGTGCAGTTGTCTCTTCCCTCTTTCGTGTGATCTGTTCTCCACATGAAGGTCAGATTGTGACCATTGATCAACTTTAATGCTTTGGTCTTGATGTGATATATGTTCTACCACTGTCCCTTCCTGGTCCTTACCTACCGGTGGTGTCATCCTCACCATATGACAATTATGTGGCTACCTATCCCATGCCTGCATTTAGTGATAGTGTCGTTGTGTATCGTGTGCTGGGGGCATTGGGTCTTGACTTCCAAGATGTTTTGATCTCATCGGATGCAAACCTTTTGGAAGCCATGACTTTTTATTCGCCATGATCAAGGTAAGTCGGAGCATATTTCTTTTTCTTGTGTCAAGCTCCTTAAAAAACAAAACAAGCTCGTCAGAGCATAATTTGTTTTCTTGTGTCAAGCTCCTTAAAACATAAAACAATATCTTCGGAGCAGAGTTCGTTTTCTTGTGTCAAGCACCTTAAAAAATGAAACAAGCCTCTTATGAGGATAGTTATTTTAATGTGTGAACCTCTTTAAAACAATGAAACACGTTCTCATTCAATTCAAGTCTTTGATAAGATCTCGTAAGATCCCAGTCGAGTCTTTCCCTGTTCTCATCATTGAACCTTCACTCCATCCACCTGTTAGTAACTAGCAGCCTACTCCAGTGAATGCACTGAAGCTTGCAGGGCATGTACCTCGAATTGAGTCACCATGCTGGGGGCATGAAAAAATTTTCAAGCATAGTTTATATTTGTTTCAATCTTGTGTAAAAATGAAACCAACTTCAAGAAGAGTTTCCTGATTTCAAGCTTGTGTAAAAATGAAACCATTCTTATTGTACCTCTCATGATTTCCATTTTATTAGCCTGTTTTTCTAGATGAGCCTTGGTTTTCTTATTCCATCATTACCATCTGCTTGGCGGATCATATGCCTTCACTTGATTGTTTTACCCATTCGTTAGGAACCACTGCGATGAGTGGTCTTGTTAGCCAACCTCTTAACCTTTACTTGTTTTGAGTAGTTCCACCATCACCGGAACCAGTTGCTACCCTTAATGCCACTCATTCCTCCAAGAGGAGTCAACTTTAATCCCTTTTATAACTCTCAAAAATTGAAAATATTGTCGAGAATCTTGTTGTTTTGAACTCATTAAAGGTTATGAAACGTCAACTGCCCAATATACGTTTACCCCTTTTTCGGGTTGGGACATATTATTTACAAAAAGGAATACCTTAGCCAATCACGACTAAGTGGTTCTCTCATATTTTGTTTTCTACCTTTTCGGGTATGAGGGACTATTTACGAAAAGGGACCTGCTGGAGTTTCCTTTTCCACTTCTTTTCAAACTCTATAAACATGAAAAGACGTTGAGTTATTCCTTTGTTAGACTCGTTAAAACTAAATGACATCGGATGTCGTCATCATGACGTTACCGAGTCCCCACTTCCTAGGGCTCATAAAATGTACTAGGATGGATTTGTTGGAAGGACAATTTATATGACAAGCATATGCTATCCTCTTTGTTATAGGTCAATTTGGGCATCATTCCCAATGACCTGGTTAACTGGACATCATCTCCAGGACCAATGAATAGGGTCTATCATCTCCTATCATTTCAGTTGCTACATACCCTAAGACAAAGAACAAGGCAAATCATCCATGACTTTCATCTCAAAAGGTTTCCAAGATTTGAAGTTTACAATGTATCATATGAGAGATCACCAACGCTGCCTCTAAAGGGACTAAGTGCGTTGCATATGCAGGTATCCCCATTCAAGGTTTCTCTGCAAAGCACTTCCTGACACTCATAGGTGCGTTGGTCACATTGGGAGCGAAATTCTCATTGTTCCGGAATCTCCACTTGGCCAGTGCCTTCTAGAAGAGTTCACATGTGTCAAACTTCGAATCCATGTGTCCATTTGACCTCTACAAGATTGGGAACATGCCTTGCCTATTATTAGAAAGTCATTGATTGTAAACTACCTTCAGCTCCTCTATAAATTGAGCACAGATCCTAGTGCTTGGTAAGAAATAATTTGAAAACACCTTTACCACCAGAATTTACTCCTGGTCGGCGAAGGCCATCACACTCTATCAAATCAAGTACAATTCATACATCTAGTGAAACATCATCTTCCCATATACCAGAATTAACCTCAAGTTGTTTCTACACATACTGGTTCGTCTATTATTATAGAGACGAAGTCTTCACAGCTACCCATGGTCACAATCCATCCAATCAGTGAGACCATACCTCCTGGACCTGACGTTGTTAAACCAGAATTTGATCCAGATCCTGTCTCTTATTTTCCAGAACATATGAATCCCGAAGTCAAACAACTGGAATTTATTCCTGCCTTGGTCATCCCACAAATTTCTGTAGCCATTGAGTCTCCCATATCACACAGTAAATCTCCTGAAATATACTTTGGGCCTGACAATGAAATAATTCCACCTGGTTTAATTGCGACTGAAGAAATCCCAAAAGACGAGACACCTTTAACTCCAACCCATTTTGGGGAAGACTTTTACCTGTACGAGTCTTTTCCTCAATCGTCACCATCTTCTTTTGTTGATCCTATTCCTATTAAAACTCTCGTTGATTCAAAATGGTATACGTTTGGTCAAGTAACCATGCTTGAACCAACATCTTCGGTTGGGCCATCTATTCCAATTACGTCAACACCCACCCTCACTACCCCATCGATGTTCACAACTTCACTAGAGTCATATTTTCATGGTGGCCCTATGGTCCCATCAGGTTACAAATCATTATCTGGAATTTTCTCTGGTGCATCTTCAAAACCATGGACTTTACCAATTTCATCGTCTAGTATTCTAACTGGTAATCCTATAGTGAGTACTGAATGACTTGATTCTTTATACACATCATCAGGGCAATATCAAGCCGGTTCTTCTAGGTATATTCCTCTAAATAACATATCAACTGGACTCCCAGCATTTGAAGAGCAATATTTTTCGTCTTATTATCCTCCTCATGCTGGGGGGAAACCTTTGGTCACCCAATATGACAGTACTCCATCACTTTTTGGTCAACCTAATGTCGAAATGAATGTTTTTCAATGGCAGCCCACTATGCCTATCCAACCACAAACGGTTGTACACTCGTATCAACCAGTTCAACCTATTACACCCACATCATTTCCACTTGTTAATACATCTTTACCGCTGTTACAGAATCAAAATTTTGTACAACAACCTTATCAAGCGGGTCCTTCAACTCAATACCCTCAAATATTGGGTCCACAGACTCCAAATCCTTCTGTTAATTTACAACAACTTGTATTCGGAATCATTTATTCACAAGTTGGTTTACCATTTTATGGGATTTCACAGCCAAAACCAGGGTATACTTATCCTCAACCAAATCCAAGTTATCCTAATTTGGGTTATACCATTGGTGGACAGACCCTTGGCAGCCTCAGGCACAAATACCTCAGACTTCATTTCAACAAGTAGCATATCCAAGTTTTGGTCAACAAAATCCTCAAGCGTTTGCTTTTCAAAACAACCCCTATCTGGGTTACTAGTAGCAGATTCCTTATGCTGGTGCTCAAAGGCCTGTTGCTTAAGCAATTCCATCTTACCCTGGCTATGCTCAACCTGACATTAATACACAATTTCCTTTTGTTGCAACTTTAGAGTTACTAGATTTAAATTGGCTAACCAATGATCCAATTAACTATGCACCTTGGTGGCCGATGATACCTCACAAATTACCCTCGAATATTCCTAAGTTCAATGGAAACCCTGGAGAAGATCTGTCGACTCATGTCATGACTTATCATTTATGGTGTTCATCAAACTCCCTGAATGATGATTATGTTCGACTGTTGACACCTAATCCTATGGATGGGTGTGCATATTTAATATTGTATATTAATTAATATTAGGAAATAAGGAAGGCCAAGAGTCATTGGGAGATGAATCCCAATAGCCTCACCTCCATGTATAAATCCATGTGCATTCTTCAACTAATACACATTCTGATTTTGAGGAGTTACCTCCTGGTTTGACATGGTATCAGAGCCAACTCCACTATTGGCATTTCTGCCTGTGGTGTAACTCCCTCTCCTTTGCTCAATCAATTTTTTATTAATAGTTTTCTGCTGCTCTTAATTGCTAGACTGTTATTCTGCATTTTTTTTTCCTATATAGTCCTGACATTTGCAGCTCCAGCTCCTGCAGCTCCTGAAGACTGCAGGCTCCTCTGTCATTATGCAAATTGCAGGCTCTGTCATTCTGCAGATTCCATTTCAAAAGTTTTTTTTGTAACGGCCTTTTGGGCCTTCTCCATCGACACACCCATTTCCCTTACCTACCAGCTCTCCATACATCTCCAGCGCCCTCACTCTGCATACACCTCCCATCCCTCAAAACTCTGCGCCCTCTCATTACATATCCACCTTATCTCCCAACGCCTTCCCTCTTTCCTCCCTTCTGCTCGTCCCTCAACGTTCTCTTCCCACATGTTTCCACGCCTCTGCATATCCAAGTTGTTTTAACTGCATTCAATATATACAGTCAGCTCCTCGTTTACATCACTGCATATATTACTGATGAAATACTCCGCTATTCAATCAAAGTCGTCCTCACATGCCATTAGAAATTGTTCCAGCGCGCTCATATAAATCCTTTTCATTTCACCAGTAACAATACACCCATTTATATGCTTTCTAGTCTACTCACTTCTCTGCATAGCAGCGCCCTCTCCACCTGCGTTTTAACACAACGCTGTCTGCACCCTTTGCAATACCGCTCATATACTCTGGTTTCATATATTCTGTCATATACCCGCAGCTGAATTGCAATACCACTCATTGTTGTATATATACCGCCCTTTTCAACTGTCAATACCGCTCATATTCATTCCACGTACTGTCTGTCCAGCAATTAAATCGTGATATATAACGCTCTATCTCCAGTGGTTTAATAAGTTCTGTCTTTGTATATTCGCGATGTCCATATATATTCAATACGTTCTGTCTGGTGTAAACGTTGTCACATATTATAAAACGCTGCCCTGTCATCATTTATATGCTGTCACATACATTTTAATACCGCTCGGGCTTCAACACAGTTTTAAATACCGCTCCACGTTATATACTGTCCATTGTATATATTAATACAACAGTCCATTGACATGTAATACGCTGTGTTATATGCAATACCACTCCTCTAATCCTTAATACCGCCCCTCCTTTATAATATTACCCATTTTTTAATACGCCCAATCCAACTTTTAAATTTCGCCCCCTCCCATCCTTCAATACCATTCCACCCTTTACAATACCATTCCACCATTTTTTTTACATACAATTTTTTTTTTCCCAAACAAAAATAAAATATACATATATTTTTTTGTGCAGAATTCAGTTTATAGCAAAGAGTTTTTAAACTCAGAGTATTTTTCCAGAAAGAGTATTTTTTGTCCATTTAAATTCAGTCTTCAGCAAGAGTTTTTGAGCAGAATTAGTTTCCAGCAAAGAGTTTTTTAAACTCAGAGTATTTTTCCAGCAAGAGTTTTTGCCCCTTTATTTGAAATATTTCAAGAGTTGAAAGTTTTTATAGCAGAAATTTTTTTTCCTCTTCAGAAGATTTTTTCCAGCAATCTAATGCATTCTCTCATCTCAATTGTTGGGGTGGTTCTCTCCGGAAAAGAGAACTATCTTGAATGGTATCGGAAGATTAAACACACACTCATTTTTAATAAGCTGTGGAAAGGAATCTGTGAAGGACAAGAAGAAAACCCACCAACAAAGCCCACTTCAGACAAAGAGCTTGCCATTTGGGAAAATAAGAACTGCAAGGCCTATGCCTTGATTGCAGCCTCCGTAAGTGAAGAGGTGAGTTGCCATATTTCATCATTCTCAAATCCCTATGATGCCTTGAACAAGCTAAAGGAACTCTATGACTCACATTCAGAATTAGAAAATGTTCAATTGATGATTAAGCTGTTCAGTCTTGAAATGAAGAATGATGATCCCCTTGCTTTAGCTTCAGAAGTAAGATCTATAATGCATGACATTGAAAACACTGTGTAAAAATGGACATACCTCTCATAGCATATGTTAAGGCATTATATCCGACTTACTCACCCACTTGAGTCTGCAAAGCAAGTGGAAACTTAAAGATATCACCTTTGATACACTTTGAGAAAAGTTTACGTAGTTAGGAAAGAAAGCTTTGGAAGATGATAGTCCTTCATCTTCAAGAGGTCAGACATTTGGCATAGAGAAAATAGTCATGCTCCGTATTCATCCAGAGAAGAGGTGCAGAAGAGGAAGAGGAAGAAGAACTTCACAAAGGGCAAAGACATTTCACAGATCCAACACCTCATCAGACAAGTTGCAATAGAGATGGACATGACGCATCCAAATGCAGAACACCATGGGACAAAATTGAGCAGCACAGAAATCAAGACAAAGGTAAAACTAATGACAAATACAAAGGTAAAGCACCTGAATCCGCTCACTATGTTCTAGCACATTGTAACAATGGAGTAACTGAAAACCTCTTTGATGTTTCATTTACTTCATGGAGAGATGACTGGTTGCTAGATTCAGGAGCAACATGTCACATGACATTTAGAAAAGATTTTTTTGAAGAATTCACTGACAAAGTTGATGGAGCAGTATATTTCGCAGATAAATCCAAACTCAAGCCATCAGGGCTTGGCACAGTCAGGCTTAAACTGCCTGGTCTTCCTGATCATATCCTACATGAGGCTCTATACCTCCCGGAGTTGAAAGAGAAACTTGTTGTCCTTGATTGAAATCCGGCAGCAAGGACACTCAGTTCACTTGTTTGATGGCAAGGTAGAGGTCAGATCAGCATCAGATCACTCACTTGTCATGGAGGGAATAGAAGAAGGGAGACTTTTGAAGCTGAAAGGTTCATCTGCTCATGCTCAAAACTTTGCATTCAGTTCATATCATGATGAAGGTACATTTCCATCAAGTCTTTTATGGCATGCTAGATTTGGACACTTAAATTATGACAGCCTTCGTTTGTTGAAGAAAATGGTGTTGATGGACTGCCTACAATTCCTAGAAAACCTAAGGAATGTGATGCATGTATTCTAGGAAAGCATAGCAAACAGCCATTTCATGATTCACACTCAAGAGAACATAGGAAACTTGAACTTGTTCATTCAGATTTATGTGGCCCTATGCCTATTGCTTCTGCAAATGGAAACAAATACATGATGACATTTATTGATGACTACACCAGAATGTGTTGGATTTACTTACTCAAGAATAAGTCTGATGCTTTTCAAACTTTCAAGAATTTTCATGTATGGATTGAAAATGATGCACAAACACATATTGGCTCTCTACGTACTGATAATGGAAAAGAATACACCTCAAATGAATTTGAAAATTATCTTCATCAACATGGAATCAAACATCAAACAACAGTGCCATATAATCCACAACAGAATGGTGTAGCTGAAAGAATGAACAGAACCATCTTAAATATGGTCCGCTCCATGTTATTTTTCAAGTATGTAAAATTGATGTTTTGGGCTGATGCAGTTCTATGTGCTGTTTACATAAAGAATAGGTGTCCTTCAAGTTCAATTAGAAACAAAACTCCTATTGAAATGTGGCATGGCCACATTCCTTCGGTAAAGCATTTCAGGGTCTTTGGGTCCACCTGTTATGCCTTGATACCCAAGGGTCAAAGGAACAAACTTGGTGCTAGAAGCAGAAAATGTATCTTCTTGGGGTACTCCAATACCTCCAAAGGATATCGTTTCTATGATGAAGCAAATAAGAAGTTTGTGATAGCAAGAGATGTCATATTTCTTGAATCTTCCAAGAGTGACAAGGTTTTTGAGCGGCAACTTGATCGCCTGGATAGATTCACACATGCAAAGTCTTTCCAAGAATTTGATAATGTGATTCCACATCTTGAAGGGGGGATTCCGATATTGAACCAAACTGTGGAATCATCTTCCCCACATGAAGAAACAACCACAGATGACACATTGGATGATGTGATTGACAGAATTGGGAGATTGAATCTTGAATCAATCCCAACTCAGTCAAATGACCAGCCTGGGCCATCTCAGAAAGGTCCTCCCAAATGGTTGACAAAGACACTGGAGAATGTTCATCCCGATGAGGTTGGAAAAATAGGAACAAGAAGTTCCACTCAACAAATCGAAGGTGATGTAGATAATTCTGATTCCCCTGTTGATATGGATATTGCTTATAACTATGAATTGAGTTTGTCTACAGATCATGAACCAACTTCCTTCAAAGAAGCCGCTTCTCATGATGAATGGAAAGAAGCGATGCAGAAGGAGTATGATGCCTTGATAAAGAATGGCACTTGGAAGTTGGTTGATCCGCCTTTGGGAACGAAACCAATTGGCCGTAAGTGGGTCTACAAGAACAAGTACAAAGCAGACGGCTCACTTGACAAGCACAAGGCCAGGTTTGTGGCAAAAGGATTCGCACAGAAAGAAGGAGTCGATTATGAAGAAACTTTTGCTCCCACAGCAAAATGGACCACCATCCGGACTCTCTTTGCCTTAGCAGCTCAGAATGGATGGAAAGTCCATCAGATGGATGTAAAAACAGCTTTCTTGAATGGAGATCTAAAGGAGAAAGTTTATATGTCCCAGCCAGAAGGATTTGTGATAAAGGGTCAAGAACACAAAGTTTGCAAACTTGTAAAATCCTTGTATGGCCTTAAGCAAGCACCACGAGCCTGGTATGAGAAATTGACCGAGCATCTTCTGAAACTTGATTTCAAACATTTTGATCTTGATGATGCAACTTGTTTGTTAAGAAAGTTGGAAAAAAAGTTGTATATCTTGTGGTATATGTAGATGATCTTTTGATAACATGAAACAATGAGAGCTATATTGCATCCATGAAGAAAGAGTTGAAGAAAGGTTTTGAAATGACTGATTTGGGTCATGTTCATTACTATTTGGGTATTGAAGTAATTCAACATCCTAAATTCATATTTCTTTCTCAAAAGAAGTACATTAGAGATCTCTTGAACAAATTTGGCATGGATGATTGTAAACCCTTAAGCACTCCAATGGAACAAAACTTGAAGCTCACATCTATTGAAGGGAAGGAATTTGAGGATGCAACTAAGTATAGACAGCTTGTAGGAAGTCTTATCTATCTGACCACCACCAGACCTGACATTTCATTTGCCGTTGGAATCCTCTCAAGGTTCATGCAAAAACCTTGTGAAGGACATTGGTCTGCTGCAAAAAGAGTACTAAGGTACTTGAAGGGGACTCAAGACTTTGGACTCAAATATACACAGGTAGGCGACTTCAACTTGACCGGATACTCTGATTCAGACTTTGATGGCGACAAAGAAACATGGGTGTCTACTACAGGTTACACCATGAGTCTTGGATCAAGAGCTGTCTCATGGAGATCACGCAAACAGTCAGTTCCAGCAGATTCCACGACCAAGGCAGAATATGTGGCAGCAGCTGAAGCAACAAAGGAAATTGTGTGGCTCCGAAAAATCCTGGAAGATTTGCAGATGAAACAAATGTATTCCACACCACGCATGATCGACAACACTTCTGCAATAAAATTGGCCAAGAACCCAAAGTTCCATGATCAAACAAAGCACATCAATACAAAATACCATCTAATTCGACATCATGTTCAGGCCAAAACCATCCATCTACATCATTGTTCCACAAATGAGAAAACTGCTGATATCTTCACCAAAGCACTTGGAAGAGAAAAGTTTGAAAAGTTCAGATCGATGCTTGGGCTCACCAACATCCCTTCGGATTAAAGGGGGAATGTTGACACCTAATCCTATGGGATGGGTGTGCACATTTAATATTGTATATTATTTAATATTAGGAAATAAGGAAGGCCAAGAGTCATTGGGAGATGAATCCCAATAGCCTCACCTCCATGTATAAATCCATATGCATTCTTCAGCTAATACACATTCTGATTTTGAGGAGTTACCTCTTGGTTTGACATCCTGGTTTGACATCGACTACGCCTTTTCCAGCCTACTTTCACAGGTCTGGCCGCAAAATGGTACATTGAGTTACCTAGAGTTTCTTTTGATAATTTCACTGCCCTAGCTATTGTCTTTTTTACTCACTTCCAGTTACCCATCCGATATGAAACTGGAACATAACTCTTGACCAATTTCAAACAAACTAATGCTACTCACTTTTCTAATCATATTCATAAGTGGCGTCGTCATCGTAGAATGGTTAAGACATTTGTTCTGAATCAGCTCCTTGCTGAGTGGTTCATTAAGTTCCTGTTACCATCTATAACTGAGGATGTGGCTAAGGGTGGCGTCGTCACTGAAGATTAGGTTATCGCTCATGCCTAATATTTAGAATTGATTTATACTCAGTCTGGCACGCTCTATGAAAAAATTCCTAATGCGTCGAGATCTAATTTTACTGTTCCTCCTCAATTAAAGGACTCTCGTGTCGGACATGACTTGATTGGTATTGCAAGCACACATCATGCTACTACATTTGATCCTGCTCGTTCTTATGAAATTAATGTCGTGTTGTTTGACAAGAGAAAAAGTGACAAGCAACCTGGAAGTAGGAAAAAGGGAAAATCTAAGAAAAAGCAAACTTCTAACCCGGAGGAAAGATCATCTGATCAATCGTATGGAACTAGGAAACCTCGTTATCCATGCATAATCTGTACTAAGGAACATTTTTTTAGGGATTTTCCTCACCACGCTAAAGTCTCAAAAATCATCAAGTCTTCCCATGCGTCAGTTGTGTTAACAGACCCATTTCCAAATCCAGACACAAACTTGGTTGCTACGAATCCAGCTTCTAGTTCCCAAGTACTTATGTTATCCGTTGAAAAACCTTCAACAGATATTTTGGTGTCAATGTGCAATAAATATTATATTAGTGAGGCCACTGATCAACCTACTACCTCGACTACGAATCCATCTACGGAATCAGTACTGCCTACTGCTATTCCTGAATTGACAATCAAGCCACCAAAGGGAGTAATTCACAAATCGACATATAATCATGGAGCAAGAGCTACAAAAAATTATAATATAGTTGAAGTTTTGGCTCAATCCCCTTCAGCTATTTCTACTCTTGAGGTATTACAGAATTGTCCCTCCCAAAAACAATCTTTATTGTCAGCTATTGGTGGAATTGATCCGATTGATTCTAATCTTGTCATCTTTAATCATACGGGCTATGTGCCACAACTACCAGCAGAATTGGCATTCTCCATACAAGTAAATGTTCTCAATCGCCTTGTTCATCGTAATATTATTGATGAGGGAGCATCTATATGCATTATGTCTCTAAATTGTTGGAAGTCACTTGGCTCGCTGCACTTATCACAATCATCAACGACATTGAAGGCTTTTGATGGACAAACATATAAGCCTTGTGGTATTATTAATAACCTGCACATTGAACTAGGGGAAAAAAATGAATTTTGATGCCGAGGTTTTTGACAGACCCCTTGACTATAATATTCTACTTGGAAGGCCATGGGTATATGCAATGACTGAAATTGTTTCTACATATTTCAGAATGATTTCCTTTCCATATAAAGGTACTATCACAATCATTAATCAACTATCCTTCTTTGCTTCTGCTTCATAGGTAACTGGAAGTGCTCCGTTCGTTCATGCACCCCAACTAGCACTTCAAAAAATTGATGTAGGACTTTTAAAGGATTCCACTCTCATGGGAACCTTTGCGTTAACCCCGCCCGCGATGTCGGCAGAAATTACAAGTATAGAGACTTGCTACATGATCTCTTCCACTCCATCTGGCTTAAGGGAGAGTACGGATGATTCTGAAATTGTTACATTGGAGGTATTTTTGCCACTAGGCCCTATCGAGCTGGCATAGGAATCAATCTATCTGGCTTGGGCGGCGAATCTGAAATCAGCGTCGCCAATTGTTTGGGTTGATCATTCCTTAGAATTTAGTACTCTATCTGATCCATTTTCCTCAATTTTTTTGACACATGAGAATATTTTGGAAGCCATGATGTCAGAAGGAGAACCATGGGAAGATTATCATCATCACTCCCATCTTCTTGATTATAAAGAAAACTATCTTAGTGAACGATATCACCCATCGATCAAAAATTTCTTTTCAAATTCTTTACCTATAAATGAAATCGATTCCGAGTGAAATATATCAAATATTGAAGAAACCATTTCTATCAATATGTCGACCAAACCTAGCGTTGTAGAAAATATTCATGTCAGTGTATATTGTTCTCCATCAGAACTCGAATCATATCGCTCTCTATCTCGTGAATTTCGTGATGTATTTTCTTGGTCTTGCGAGGAAATGCTAGGCATAGATACTAGTATTGTTGAACACACTATTAATATATATCTTGATTTCAAACCGGCGCGTCAACGGCTTCGTCCTGTTCATCCAAAGAAATCCGCTGTCATCAAAGCAAAAGTTGAAAATTTTTTGCGTGCTGGCTTCATTTACCCTGTTCTGCTGACTGAGTGGGTTTCCAATATCGTTTCTGTCATGAAAAAACAAGGAACCATTAGAGTGTGCGTCGATTATTGGGACGTCAATCTTGCTTGTCCAAAAGACAACTATCCTACTCCCTTTATTAACCAGATTATTGACGATTGTGCTGGATGCGAAATATTTTCGTTCATGGATGGATTTTCCGACTACAATCAAATCAATATCCGACCAAAGGATCAACATAAGACAACATTCATTTGTCCCTGGGGCACATTCGCTTATAGGAAACTACCATTTGGTTTAAAGAACACTGGGGAAAATTTTCAGAGAGAAATGGATTATGCTCTCAATGACATTAAGCACATTGTTCAACCGTGTCTAGATGATTTACTAGCGCATTCACGAAATCGGACTGATCACCCAACGCATTTGAGAGTCATGTTCTTATGCTGCCGACACTACAAAATACACCTCAATCCACATAAATGTGTGTTTTGTGTTGGTTCTAGTCGTTTGCTTGGATTTGTAGCCTCAAAAGAAGGAATTTGAATCAACCCATTGAAGGTTCAGGCCATCAAATTAATGAAACTATGCCTCAACCAACCTCATGACAACAACGACATCAAATGCAATGCAACAACAGTGACATATTATCTCCCTCTATGGATTCCAATACCAAACCACTAGATTATAATAGTGTTTAGGTCTACCAAACTTTGATTGACCATTTAGGAAATGCATAGGTCACTCCTGATAGAGAGTCCAAGCTAATCTCATTCTAACACCGTATTAAAAATATACAGAGAACTTGAGAAAAATAATTAACTAGAAATGACAACAAAAACACATACATCATGCACACATGATTGACACAATTAGTTACCTTATGTTGAATTTTTTGTAGCTTTAGAAGGCCTTCTACAAATGCATGGTGTCTTAGCATGTAGAAGATATTTGATTGCATCTTTAGGTGCTTTCTTTGTGGAGTAAGTGATATTATGATTTATTTCCTAACGTTAACTTAAAAAAAGTAAAATAATTAATCTGATTAATTATCATGGACTATTAGGCCAAAATTCTAAGGATAGATAATAAAATTATTTAAGTGACTTAGATATAATCTCGGTCGTTGATCTTAAATGAGGCTTAGGATTTGATCCTAGCCATTGATCAATTAGGGTTATAGATTTTAGCTTAATGAAATTATAAGATAAGCCTAAGGGAGAGACGAAGATACACATGGTTATTGAGTTCAGGAAATTTTCTTTAGAGAAAAAAGGCTCAAGTAGACTAAAGAGAAGTAAGATAAGTGCAGTAGGGAACTTCTAAAGAAATTGAAGGAGGTCGATTTCACGAAAGAGGGGGTCGAGTTGTTGAAGAAGAGGTTTGAATTGTGGAGGAGGTTGAATTATCCAGGGAGGTTGATTTCTCTAGTGGACAGGAGTTGTACGAGACAGGGAGAAAGGGAGATTGATTTGCTAGTGTGACAAGTTAATTCTCCAAGGCCAATTTGCTTCAGGTGGTTCGATTTCCAAAGGATGAATTCTAAGGAAACTTTTCCTAGTGGTGTTGTGTTTCTAGGTGCCCAACAATTGTATTTTCTATGTATTTTTTGTGGGTCTAACCCAAAATTTTCATTGGAAATTTAATGAAGGAAGATTTTACTGGGTGTAAATTAGTTGTTGCGGTGTGATTGATCTCTTCATTTTTATCTCTGTTGCATTTTAAGTTAAAATACCAGGTTATTTATTTTTCAACAAATTAAGAAATATTTGAGATAAATAATTTTTGGGGTTTTAATAAATTGTTGAAGTAAAATAAATCAAATTTGGTATGAGAAAAATTAACACATTCCAAAATCCTTACGAGAAAAGCCAACTAAAGATATATTTGTTTCCTTGACCAAATCCAACCATAAGCCTTCACAACGAACCTCTACGACCATTACAATCATCTACATGTGACACCAATAAATGAGCAACCATCTACAATGTTAGAAGCCCAAGTTCATGTGACAATCCCACATTTATAAGTATAGTGAATTAGTTTAATAAGTTGGAAAGACTTGTTTTCAAGACAATATGTAATATATTTTACGCAGCATGTTATGATCGCTGTGTAAGGTTATTATTTGAAAACAACTTTGCTGATGTGCATCGTGTCATAATGTGAGACCTTAGATTATATGTTAGACGATTCAAACATTTTCAACCCTTGATCCAAAAGTTAGTTTACAATGCAGTTATGAAAGTAGGGCATTGGCCGACCTGGACATTCTCGGATTTCAAAGAGACGTAGGGTTTTTGTGCTGTCTGTGTGTTGATAACAGAGATTTGTTTCTTAGCTCGTTGTGAGCGTGAGCGAGAATGGCAAGGGCAGACAACTGCGCATCTTCGGTTCTCTTGAGTGACTGCATTCTGTTCTAAATGCTCTGCTATTGTTTTGTACTTCTATTGTCCGACAGTATGCTTGCCAGATTTAGCGTTTTTCTGTTGTTTTAGGGTTATCTATGAATCCCTTTGAATGTTATGATGTTATTTGTTATTGGTTCGCATGAAATCCCAGTTCCATGACAGGGCCGACAGTATGGTTGTTTATGGCGTTTCCTGATACAACAATAATGCGCTGATTCATGGACAATTGATTGCAGGATACACGCAGAATGGACATAATGTAGAAACCCTGGAACTTTATAGACGAATGCAGAATGCCTCCATGAAGCCGGACTCGAAGACATTTTCCACTGTTCTTTCTGTCTGCAGCAAACTGGAAGCTTTGGAACAAGGCTCTTCGAATAGATGCAGCACTCTGGTATAAATCCAAACCATGTCACTTTGCTTTGTGTCTTATCAACATTTTTCCATGGTCGCTTACTGGATGAGGGCAGACAATTTTTTGATTCCATGATTCGATGCTATAAACTCACACTAGCAATGGAGCACTATAGTTGCATGGTGGACCTTCTTGGCCGCTCTGGGCACCTCAATGAAACAAAAGACTTAATCAAAAAGATGTCAATGAAACCTGATGCTAATGTATGGGGTTCTCTGATTTTTTCATGTAGATTTCATGACAATGCAGATCTAGGAGAATGCATGGCAGATTTCCTTTTGAATTGAACCCTCAAAATTACTGCCCTTATGTACTTCTTTCAAACATTTATGCTTCTTCTGGCAAGTGGAATGGCGGAAGAAGCTGGAGAGACGAGATGTTCTGTTTTTGGGCATTTCCCAGCTGTATTTCTAACAAATATTCTTTCCACCATTGCAACACAAAACTTGCGGAACAAGTTTGAATCAGTCCGCTATAATTGCCTCACGACCGCCCATTTTTTGTAATTTTCTTGACTTTGAACCCACAAGCCGCCTCACCCATTACTTAATTCAATGGAGGTGGCTTTCATTTTCATGTTCAGACAATTATATAGCGTGACAAGCCTCCTGCTGCTGTAAGAATTTATTGTTTATTCACATACATCTATTCAATATTGACCAGTTCACAGAAAAAACCAGCCTTGCTTATCACACTAAAGAAACATTCCTGTTGGGTTCTGGTTCTCTACCACCATTGGCCAGGGTTCGATTCCCAGCATATTCCAAGAATGGGGGTTAGAAGTTTCAGAAGCAACAAATTAAAATTGCAAATTGCAAAATTGCTGGTCATTTGCCCACATGGAGAACTTTTGCGAGGAACATGAAATACCAAGCTCCAAGCGTGCCAAGTTTATGGTCCAGGTAGATTTCTAGTACTTGGCTAAGAATTTATTCCATTTATGGAGTTTTAGTTAATGCCCATTTCATTTTCTCAGGAGGCAAGTGTTGTATCGATTGATAAAATCAATGACTACAACGAATGAGAATAGCCCTCTTGGGTTGAAGCTGAGAAAGAGCCCTTCCTTGCTAGATCTTGCTCAGCTGAGCTTATCATGTCTGAAAAACCAGGAAAATTTGGGATATGTGCTTACAGTGAGATCCATCCAGGAAGCAGGGGAAATGGAAAACTGGAGGTGTGCAGTGGTTCCCACCAATTCAAAGAAGGCAACTAACTTCTTTGCCTCAATTCTAAGAATTGGCTCATGGAAGGTAAACATTGTAGATTTTGAAGAGTTGTGAAATGTCAGGGGTTTTTAGTAATAGTAAATTTTATGAATTTCATGTTTATTAGAAGTCATGGTTTTGCTCCTGGTAGTATATGGAATCTAGTTTATCCCACTTACCAGTAAAATCCCAGAAGACATCCTAAAACTTCTTTCTGTTTAGTGATCCTAACATGAAATCTACAGAGAACTTATCATTAGAGTAGATCCATGTTAAAGGGAGCTAAAATATTTTAAGCAACAAATCTTTTGATCCTTAATGGACTTGAATTTATGACTGATCTATGTTAGATCAAGGCCACTATAACAACATCTAACTTCTATGGATGCCATTAATAGCTTTTTCTGGTCACTTACCATTCATTCAAAAAGTTTTTTTTGTTTTTTTTTTTGACAGTGTGTTTCCAGATATGAAGGTGACTTGGTAGTAGATTTCATGACAATGCAGATCTAGGAGAATGCATGGCAGATTTTATTTTTGAATTGAACCCTCAAAATTACTGCCCTTATGTACTTCTTTCAAACATTTATGCTTCTTCTGGCAAGTGCAATGGCGGAAGAAGCTGGAGAGACGAGATGTTCTGTTTTTGGACATTTCCCAGCTATATTTCTAACAAATATTCTTTCCACCATTGCAACACAAAACTTGCGGAACAAGTTTGAATCAGTCTGCTATAATTGCCTCACGACCGCCCATTTTTTGTAATTTTCTTGACTTTGAACCCACAAGCCACCTCACCCATTACTTAATTCAATTGAGGTGGCTTTCATTTTCATGTTCAGACAATTATATAGCGTGACAAGCCTCCTTTTGCTGTAAGAATTTATTGTTTATTCACAGACATCTATTCAATATTGACCAGTTCACAGAAAAAACCAGCCTTGCTTATCACACTAAAGAAACATTCCTGTTGGGTTCTGGTTATCTACCACCATTGGCCAGGGTTCGATTCCCAGCATATTCCAAGAATTGGTGTTAGAAGTTTCCAGAAGCAACAAATTAAAATTGCAAATTGCAAAAATTGCAGGTCATTTGCTCACATGGAGAACTTTTCCGAGGAACATGAAATGCCAAGCTCCAAGCGTGCTAAGTTTATGGTCCAGGTAGATTTCTAGTATCTTGGCTAAGAATTTATTCCATTTATTGAGTTTTAGTTAATACCCATTTCATTTTCTCAGGAGGCAAGTGCTGTATCGATTGATAATTCACTCAGTGCAACGAATGAGAATAACTCTCTTGGGTTGAAGCTGAGAAAGAGCCCTTCCTTGCTAGATCTTGCTCAGCTGAGCTTATCATGTCTGAAAAGCCAGGAAAATTTGGGATATGTGCACACAGTGAGATCCATCCAGGAAGCAGGGGAAATGGAAAACCGGAGGTGTGCAGTGGTTCCCACCAATTCAAAGAAGGCAACTAACTTCTCTGCCTCGATTCTAAGAATTGGCTCATGGAAGGTAAACGTTGTAGACTTTGAAGAGTTGTGAAATGTCAGGGGTTTTTAGTAATAGTAAATTTTATGAATTTCATGTTTATTAGAAGTCATGGTTTTGCTCCTGGTAGTATATGGAATATAGTTTATCCCACTTACCAGTAAAATCCCAGAAGACATCCTAACACTTCTTTCTGTTTAGTGATCCTAACATGAAATCTACAGAGAACTTATCATTAGAGTAGATCCATGTTAAAGGGAGCTAAAATATTTTAAGCAGCAAATCTTTTGATCCTTAATGGATTTGGGTTTATGACTGATCTATGTTAGATCAAGGCCACTATAACAACATCTAACTTCTATGGATGCCATTAATAGTTTTTTCTGGTCACTTATCATTCATTCAAAAAGTTTTTTTGTTTTTGTTTTTGACAGTGTGTTTCCAGATATGAAGGTGACTTGGTAGTAGATTTCATGACAATGCAGATCTAGGAGAATGCATGGCAGATTTCCTTTTTGAATTGAACCCTCAAAATTACTGCCCTTATGTACTTCTTTCAAACATTTATGCTTCTCAAGTGGAATGGCGGAGTGACAAAAATAATTGCCTTCACTTTTATTTGAAATATCTCTATAATCTGTTCAACATCATTATTATTTAGATTCAGATTCCTAAATATTTCAAAGTTTTGATAAACATTAGTGCAGACATGAGTGAGATCAAAATTTAAATTGACTTTATTTTTGTCTGAAATGTTCTTAGAATCTGTTTAGGGTCACTAGCCACTCCAATTTCAGATGGGGCACAGTAGCAAGGCTAGTGTGGGTGTGGTGTTTCGATTAACCTTGGATACAACTAATGTTATTGTATCTGTTGGAATGGAAGTCCTGGCTCTAACATGAGGACGGAGCTCCTTGCCCTCTGGAGTCTGCTCTGGGTGGCTTTCAACCTTCAATTAGAAAATATGCATATCTATGAGGATGCAAAAACAGTGATCAAGGACGGAGCTCCTTGCCCTCTGGAGTCTGCTCTGGGTGGCTTTCAACCTTCAATTAGAAAATCTGCATATCTATGAGGATGCAAAAACAGTGATGGATGGGATCACTGGCCACTCCACTTTCCCTAGCAGCTTGCTCTCTTCTATTAATACAATAACTTCACAGTTGCCTTCTTGATACTCCCATCCAGCATAATTTTCGTGAGGCCAATGCAAAGGCAGACTCTCTCTCCAAACAGGGCCTGCTTCTTCCTTTTACGACTGTTCGAGTACAACATTTCAGAGGTGGTCATCTGGTCTCCTCCAATGTGCTTCTGCCTCCCTAGGAGCGTTCCTCTCTGGTTCATGGTTTACTGTTTTCTCTGTTGTCTGTTGACAATGTTTGATGTCTTAATGTTTTTATCGAGCATTTTGCTGAACTCTGCACAAGTTTTCCTGGCATTTTCTGGGCCCTTCGTGGTCTGAACAATTTGTTTTGGAGCTCATATGTATCTCATTGCCAGTTTATGCTTTTGCTCTTTTTGCTTTCATATGCTCTACTTTTTGCTGGATTCCAGCACCTTTGTTGTGAGGTTGATGATCTATGCACTGGTTTGTTTATCAATAATACAATTGTATTTTTTCTTCTGAAAAAAAACCATTCTTATTTAAATTGAGAATTTCTAAGTATTCCAAAAATTTAATTAACAGTAATCAAATAAACGGTTTAACTTCACTCCTATTTATCAATTTCTAAAATATTCAAAAATCTAACATTTAAATACACTAAAGTCCTGATTCCTCTCATGTTGATAATGAATTATTCTTATAAAAATTTTCAAAGCAAAAGTTTTTGAATCTTGAATTACTGAATTGTAGAACTTACAATTACAAGGTATAGAGTAACAGTGACCACCATTCATGTTGTTTCTACACACACCTTCATATGCTTGTCATAGACAACACAGAAAAAAGTCATGGCAATAATCCCAAACACCAACAACTCACCCACCACCATTGTTCACATTCTTCTCTGCCAACAAACAGACAATATTAAACATTTATGCATTTCATCCCAATACTTCAAACTTGGAAGCATGTTATAATTTATAATTTCAGTATTTGAAAAACACAGCCCTGAACAACTACACTCAAATATAATTTTTAAATATGAAAACCGTCATTCAACTTATATACCTGGCTTGCTTAAGGTAGAGCGAAAGCCAACGAGAAGAAGGCCAATGCCATTGACATTGACAGCCTTAACAACAATGTTATCTCAACAATTGAAGAGCCATATTTCATATGGAAGCCCTGAGAAACTCTGCATACTTTCCTTTTCTAATACCCCTTTGAACGTAACTTACTGTTTATGAATATTAACATTATTTATTGGTTATTGATGTTAGATTTTGGAATATTTTTAGAAATGGGATAGAGAACCAGCCAAAGCTAAATTATTGTTTGAATTCAATCATATTCTAAAATCTACAATTTAATTAATTTTAATTACTAATTTTTTTAGTTAATGAATTTATTATTTAATAAGAAATAAATTGGTTTTCAATATTAATCAAATTGGTTCTAGTTAATTGTCAATTTCACTCATATTCATCATATTCTAAAATCTACAATCTATTTAATCTTAATTGTTAAATTTCTTAGTTAATAAATTTATTATTCAATATCCAACAAATTGGTTTAGGTGAATGGTCCTTCTAAGTTTATGATTCTCATTGAAATTTCACTATTAGCTTTCAGATAGACACCCATGCAAAAGACTAAATGACATTATAAGAAAATCATAGCTGGTAAATAAATGACATTATAAGAAAATCATAGCTTGTAAATTATTATTTTATTTTAAATATATAGCATGTAATAATATTTTTGTAAAAAGAAATAACAACCATTTTACCCGGCTACCAAAACCCAATTACCCAATTAACAAAATAATTACATACTTGTACTTGTTTTCTCACTTCCAATTTTCCAATGTGACTTTATATCGCTGCACATCATATTATCTTCATACAGTCGAGGCCACAACAACACACAACGTGGCAACATAAGAAAAACTGAAAAGCTGACCCATTCGACCAAATTCCTGCCAACAAACAAACAAACAGGCACTATAGTTGCATGGTGGACCTTCTTGGCCGCTCTGGGCACCTCAATGAAACAAAAGACTTAATCAAAAAGATGTCAATGAAACCTGATGCTAATGTATGGGGTTCTCTGCTTTTTTCATGTAGATTTCATGACAATGCAGATCTAGGAGAATGCATGGCAGATTTCCTTTTTGAATTGAACCCTCATTTATGCTTCTTCTGGCAAGTGGAATGGCATTCAAAGGGTGCGAAAAATGATGAAGGACAAAAGGGTAAACAATACTCCTAGATATAGTTGGATTGAGGTGAGTAAACATGTGCATGCTTTTATTGTCGGAGACAGATTGCACCCTTGAACAACGAAAATTTATGAGAAGTTGAAAGGATTATCTATGCAGATTAAGGCAGCAGGATATGTGCCTGACACAAGTTTTGTCCTGAATGATGTAGAGGAAGAGTAGAAAGAACAACTTCTTAGCCACCATAGTGAGAAGCTGGCAATTGCATTTGGGCTTATCAACATAGACCCTGGTACTATTATTCGAGTTACTAAAAACCTTCACATTTGTGGCTATTGCGATTCGGTTGCAAAGTTCATTGCCAAGATTGTTTCTAGATAAATAATTGTAAGGGAAACCAACCGTTGCCATCATTTCAAGGATGGGCAATGTTCTTGTGGAGACTATTGGTGATACTAACTGGAAAAAATATACAAATATGATTAAAACAATATTATGTGGACAGTTTTGTAATGGTTCCATGATGGATTTCTTTCTAGCTTCTTCCTTACGGCGTTTCCTTTGCAACATTAGGTGCAATTGCTATTTTAGTCTTTAGAAGCTTAGGAATTTCAATGGGTTGGAAAGAGTTGTTTTCAATATAGTTAACTTCTACATTGTAACTCACTAACACCTAATGCTTAACTCACTAATTCCCTAATTCCCTAATTTGTTCATCCTAGTTGACCACCAAGTCATTAAACCCTTAATCTCTAGTTCACCAATACCATAAATTTAAGTTAAGCATAAACCACTAATCCACTAACCTCAATCCATTACCATAAACCCTTTAATACATAATTCATTACCCATTAAATCAATAAGCAAATCACTAATCTATTAAACCCTTCACCATTAATGTAATAACCAACACATTTTCTAATGATTGATCCTTAACTCACAATTCCTTAAACCATTAATCAACTAACCAATATTCCCTTATCACTAATCCATTAATTATTATAGTTTTAATTGTTCATTAACTATAATTAATTATAAATCAATATAAATAAAATATAACTATTTAATTATAATTCAACCTAAGTAAAATATAACTAAATATAACTATTCATGATGATGCCAACTATTTCTATATAACTTAGAAGCCATTGAAAAATAAGTTCATAAATCCTTTACGCATTATCTAACCCAATACTAAAACTAACTTCAATTTGTAAATTTAAGAAACATGAAATCATCCCTCATTCCTGAGAAAACATCCCAAATTCAGAAGTCTTCGCCGTTCATTTTGGCAAGGCACAAAGGGAAATCAAGATAAGTGAGCAAACTATCCTCAAAAGCTGGCAGTGGATACTCTGCCAGCTTATAAGACTTCAGCGCTCGTGGTACCCACTATTTCTAAATTCTATCAGACACTTAGATGGTAACAGAATAGTAAAGATGTAACTGGATGCACAACAGGCTGCCCATGTGCAGCGAATGCAAGAGATCAACGGTAACAGTGATCCTATAAATCTCCCTGCAGAACATGATGGGCAACGAAATTAGTTACCAAATATATGTTTTTTTGTTTATTCTTAAGGAAATTTTGCCTATCTAATACGAAAACACAGAAAATTAGAGGCAACAATGATAGTTCTAAACAGATTTCATTTATCTTGATTTACCTTATATCCATTGGAATTTCTATAAAATTTTACCTCCAGGTTAGGCCAGCGCCCTTTTTAAGATGTAATGCAAAATATATGTTTCTGTAAAAAAATCAAGCTCGCAGTGTAATATCCAGATCAATCATGGTTAAGAAAAGCATAAACAAGAGGTGGGATCTTGATAAGACTCAACAGAATCATGGAATAGTGTCGGAGCATTGGAAAATTGTAAGATGATAAAAAGTAAGATTTGTAGGATAATTATTAATTTATTTCTGGAGGGTGAGAAGATGAATAATCAAAGCAGATTATTGTAGATATTACAAAACACACCAAGCCAATAGCCTATGGCCTCTGCTTTTTTATTTGGCTTGGGATTCTAAATCAAGTGTGCAGTGGAGTTCCTCCAAGGGATACTTTAACATTGATGGGCAAGGATTGCAGGCAGGAGAAGAAGGTCAAGGGCCAAAGAGCACAAGGAAGCAAATTGTGAAGATTTTTTTTCAAAATAGTTAGCAAATATATGTTTTTTTGGGTTTATTTTTAGAAGGATAATTTGTCCGTCTAATACAAAAACACAGAAAATTAGGGACAACAATGATAGTTCTGAAACAGATTTGATTTATCTAGGTTTGAACCGGGTACTCGGCACCTTCTATCCATTGGAATTTCTATAAAATTTTGCCTCCAGGGTAGGCCAAAGCCTTCTTAAAGAGGTGATGCAAAATATCTGTTTCTGTAAAAAAAATCAAGCTCGTAGTGACACATCAAGATCAATCATGGTTAAGAAAGCATAAACCAGAATTGGTATCTTGGTGGCACTCAACAGAATCATGGAATACTGTAAGAGCATTCGGAAATCGAAATATGAGAAAAAGTGATCTTTGTAGGTTAATTATTTCTAAAGGAAGAGAAGATGAATAGTCAAAATAGATTATTGTAGATACAAAGCACACCAAACTAATAGCCTAGGGCCTCTGCCTTTCTATTCGAGTTGGGATTCTAAATCAAGTGTACAATGGAGTTTTTCCAAAAGGGTTGGGTCTTGCATTCCTTGATAGTTTAACTCTGTGCCCAGTTGTTTTGAAGATTCAGATTTTAAAGGTAGGTCCTATTGTTTATCCAGTGCAGCTTCATAGTTTTAACTCCACTTTTGAGGTGTCTTTCCACCTGGTGTTGCTTCACAGTTTTTCTATATTGTATGATCCTTCCAATTGACTGGTCATTGTTTATTTTTTTTTAAGTTCAGACCACTCCATGCTTCATCTTTCCTTTACCTGACAAGCCTGAGGCTTTGTGCTTTTCTTTGATTGCTTGAGCCTTGTCATGAACAAAAGGGAAAATTTCCTTAGTGCGAGAAAGGAAAATGTGTAGAGCCGGACACTTTGATTCTCAAAGGGGTTGCAAAGATCTCCTCCAAAAGAGGAAGATATGAGGAGCAACCTACGAAGCAGGTGGTAGACAGAATAGGCATCTTGCTGAAATCTATGTTTAAGAATCTTCAAGACTAGGGGCAGAGTGGGAACCCAAATAAAGAATAGGAGAATCCCCAATGTATTCCTCACAGATGCACTCCCCGGAATCCTAAACAGAGACTCGAGAGGTATTTGTATTGGCTACATTGGACTCGGATTCACATTCAAGATGTTCTAGCTAGCCAGTGGTATACTTGGCTGAAAAGGTATGATGATGCACAATACAAGCACACTGAATGGAGCATCAATCCTGCAAATGAAATATTGGAGAATGGAGCTCTAATCAAGGGACTAGAAAAAAGAAGTGGAATCAAGGTTGTACAACTTGAGGAATCCCCAGTATCCCACTGTGATGAGAAAGACAAAAAAGCCATCCAACAAATTTTGGGAAAATGGCTGCAAAGAAGTCAAGGAGGGATGGAAAAGGCAAGGAGAATGAAGAAAGAGAGACAAAACAGAGTACATACATTGCAAATACAGCAGTGATTGAGAGAGAAGAATGAAGCAAAAAGGCCCAAGGCAACAATCCAGGGAAGGTTTTGCAGTTGTTTAAGAAGGTTTTCGTATGTTATCAAAATGTTTATCACGGATTGCAAGATGGCACCATCCAAGATAATAAAATCTTAAAGGCTATCAATCTGATCTCTAGAAAGCAAATCAGTCCAACTATAAGGAGGTCAAATTTTATTACAGGGCAGAAATATATAGTGGAGAAAGTCATATCATGCCATTGGAAAGATGTCTAGAATATAATGCATTAAAGCTCTAAAGGCCACTTCCAAACCACAACAGGGGATTTGGTTGTGGGCACTCCGGTTTTGTATCAAGAATTTTGAATCAATAAAAGGAACATCTTTTAATTACCAAAATAAAACAAGCTGGTATCACTATTGATATCAAAGAACATTGCAACTGCAAAGCAAGGCAACTTTGGAGAGACCAATCTAGACCTAAATAAGAGAGAAATCATGTTTAAAAAGAATGCATACCAGGCTTCACAGAACCTTCATGTCTGGACTTGGTTCAAAGGCCATACAACTGCCTTTCCATACCATGTGACCAGTTCCATAAAAGCTGTTAAGACTGATCCATGTCTTTGTTTCCTCATCTAGATGAAAGCTGGGAAGACTTTTCCATGTCTTTTCACCAATATTGTAAACAACCACCTCTATCACTGAAAAATCATTAGTTACAAAACACGCACGATCCCCAACGCCTACGCAGCTCACAAACGGGTATTCGGGCTCAATGAAAGTCGGGTTTTCTGGCACATAAACGGGAGGCATTCTGGTAATCTCCTTGAACCCTGATGATGAGGACTCCACCTTCAACTTCTCCTTCTCAAACTCCCATATAATGAAATCTTGTAGGAGCTTCTCCCCTTCTTTGAATGTGCCTTCTTTGACTATGCCCCTTGACACCAGAAGCCGCGATCCACAGGCTAGCAGATAGGGGTAAGTTTTCTGTCCATCAGCCATCTCTGGCAAAGGTGTAGAGAAAGAAGTCCCCTCTCTGAAGTTGAAGCCCATAACGTTCCAATCATCATCAGTACTTCTCATGAGACAGTACATGTAACCTTCACAGAAAACCATTTGGGTCCCCCGACCCATCATTATGGCATTCTTCTGTGGCACTTGCTTTGCTATTCTCCATGCCCTGTCCTTGGAGTCATATATTTCTATTAAATGTGCATTCACAAGACTTGAGATGCCCATCACTACTACCTTGTATGTGTCACTGCTTTCGCCCTCCTCTGCCATGATCCCTGCTACATCAATTGTTGTGCATTTGGTAGAGGGGAGTTGTAGCAGAGTTTTTGTAAGAGGATTGCATACAAATAAAAATGGTGAATTTCTTAACAAGAACAGGCCTGCCGCTGATCCCAAGATTTGGCTTCCTCTATTATTTGTATTTTCTATGAAAATGGAGGAGGTCGTCTTCCAGGTTCGTGTGAAGAAGCAGTAAGTCAAGCTGCTATCATAATTTACAGGATGCACAACGAGCCATGGGTTCACGTTAGGAGGCTTCTTTCTCCACATTTTTTTGATGAAATTGTGTGATGACAGGAGATTATTCCACTGCTTTGAGACGCTACGAAATCTGCACACACATTCCAGTGGCAGCAACGACAGTATTTCTTCTTTCAAATGATCATGCAGATCATTGTAGGTCGTTGAGCAATTTTTCGACTGCACCATTTTCAAACAGGTCGTTGAACCGGGAAAATTGTAATTCAAGGCGTTGTAGTTAGAATGCCTTTGAAGCGAGTTGTAAAGAAAAAACTTAGTAGGGGTTAATAAGAGTGATATATATAGATAAAAGTATTTTTGGATAAATCACATTATTAGGATTAGGTCGGTTTTCGAACTCACTAATGTGGTTTATCTTTAGGACAAGGTCGAGAGACTAATCGATCTCGATGAATAAATAGTGAGATGCATCATTGCCCGGAAATAACCATTGAGAACTAGTTGTTAAGAATTAGCCGTTAAGACTAGCTGTTAAAAATTAGCCGTTAGAAAGTTAGTTAATTAGTTTTTAAAATTAAATTAATTAATTAAATAAAATTTTTATTACAAACCGGTTAATAAAGTGTTAAGTAATTACAAATAAATATAATAGATAAGAATTTAAAATATATAATTAATTAATTAATTAAATGTAAAAAAAAAATCAATAATTTAATAAAAATAAAGTAATTCAAATAAATATAATAGGTAAGAAAGGATTTAAAATATATAATTAATTAATCAATAATTTAATTAAAATAATAAAAACAAAACTCCCTAGGAATAGTTTAATAAATAACTAAATAAAGAAATACGTAAATTAATTAATTAATTAATTAAAATTTTAAAAACAATTATAAAAAATGTAATAGAGAGGGGTACAAAATATTGAAAATTTAATTAATTAATTAATGAAAAAATTCAATAAATTAAATAATTACACATTTTATATATATATATACCTTTAATAGAAATAATTGTACATTTCAATTATATACGTTATATACATAAATTTTGATATTTTAATATTATTTATCTTATAGATTCTAGTATCAGATATTTAATACTAAAATATTAATATTATTTATCTGATAGATTTTAGTATTAGATATTATTTTTATATTTTCATTATATTATTTAGATTATTCTAAATTAGTAGTATTATTTATTTTTATTTTATTATAAAAAATGATGATGATGATGATGGTTAACATCCACTCAGACCAATCTTTGGTCTATCGGACCTAAAGAAAAGAGTTATTTAGTTTGATTTAAGATTTTATTCCTATGCTCAAAAAGCTTGGAGAGAAGTCTCCCGAGCTCACTATAATTTTGACATCTTAAAAGGCTAGTGAGGTCAGTATTGCAACAAAGATGATGAAATTGAGCTCTAATATGGTTGTACTCGGGGCACTCTAAGAGGAAGTGTTTTTCATCCTCGATGTTCATATTCTCACAAAGATGTCAGATCCTTTCCATCCATGGTGTTTTAGGAACTGTCCAACGACCTGTTTCACTGTGGAGCTCATGAGAGTTCGTTCTAATCTTGGCTATATTAATTTTCTTCTTTGAGCTAGTTAAAACAGAGAGATACTTTTGATCTTCTAGGGTGGGGTTGATGACCTCCTTATAATATCTTAATTTTCTTTTAGATGTTAGATCTTTCTCACACCACATTTTTTCTTTGAACTTAGAAGTAACAATTTTTTTAATGTTATTAATGTTTTGCAATGCAACATTCTCGTCGATCTCCCAATGGTTTAACCAGGCCCTTGTGTCTTTATACCAACCTCGTTTAAGCCTTAGGTGGTTTTGGCTAGAATTGAAAGCTAGCTTAGGAAGTCTATGGTCTCCTACGCTATTGAGCTTGTGCTTGTACAACAGAAGCCTAGTCATAGCTAGGCTCTCGATAGGGGAAAGACCCACTTCTATAAGGAGAATAGGATAGGGTGTATTACTTTTAATTTTAAGGTTATAAGTTATAAAACGCTTCTAGATTTGCTTAACCTTTCTCCAGGATTCTCTAGAGATGCTGCAACCCCAAAACCTCACATCCATATAAGATAACAGGAGTGACTAAAGTTTCAAAGAGGAACTTCTTTCTATCCCACATTACGAGGTTTGTAGTTTTACAATTATTTTCAAGACCAAAATAAGCTTTCCACCCCCCATTAATCCTTTTCTGAATGCTATAGTTCCAGTTGAGCTTGTGATGAATATCAATTCCTAGGTACTTGTAAGAAGACACTTCCTCCAAGTTACTATTGTCATACATAAAATTAACGTAAGTGTCCTTCTTGGATTTGATAATCATAACTCTTTTTTTTGTCAGTGTTAATAGACATACCCATGGTAGAGCAAAAATCCTTAAGAAGTATAAGTTGCTTATCAAGATCAGATGGGCACCCTGTGAGAAGAACAATATCGTCAACATAGAGAAGAAGGATGATGACTATCCTAGCTAAGATCGTGCCAGCACACCCTGCTTCCTCTTAAAAACCTTCTAGCTTATCGATGTAAATGCCAAATAGGGTGGGGGAGAGGGGGCAACCTTGTTTAACTCTGATATTACACTTAATATCTTTTGACCACCCCTCATTTCTCTTTAACTTGGCAATTATGTTCTCGTATAACCTTATAGCGGCCGCTCTTAGCTCAGAAGGAACATTTAGCTCTTTTAATCTATTCCATAGGTTGTTTCTAGGAACCGTATCAAAAGCCTTTCTAAAGTCCACAAAGCAACAGAAGAGATTGGATTTATCATTGCGGCATTCCTCAACAATGATCCTAAGCGTAACGAGGTGGTTCGTTGTTTTGTGCTTCCTTCTAAAACCCGCTTGGCCTTTAGCCCGCTTACCTTCACTTTCAAGCCAAATGCTCAATTTCTTTTCCAAAATAATACCATATAACTTGGCTAAGAGAGGGCTGATCATAGTTGTCCGATAATTAGAGGGGTTATTTGTATCCCCACTTTTAAAAATAGGGATAATGAGGCTCTGAGTCCAAGGTTTACGGAACACTTGCTTGACCGCTTGGTTGAAAAGCTTGTGGACGTGGGGGATGAGGACAGGACCTCCAATTTTTAAGATTTCTGCCTGGTAACCTTCAATGTCTTTAGCTTTCCCATTTGCCAGGCGTTTAACCCCAAAATCAATGTCTTCTAATGAGAAAACTTCTTTCGTTGTGAGCAGGGTTTCAAAATCCCCGACATTTGGAGATTCATAAAGCTTTTTAAGATATGAATTCCTGTCGTGTAAAGAAATTTTATTATTATCTTTAGTTTTCCTAGCTAGAATCTACCTCCAGAATTTCTTAGGAGCCACCTTAGAGAGGTGTAAGAGATTCTCTTGTCTTTTACGAATATATTGCCTTTTTTTCCTTTTAGCTAGGGCTTTGTAGATTTTTATCTTGTCAATTTTGAGAGATTCATCAACTGCTTCCTTAATTTCTCTCCTCACACTTTTACAATATTTGTCATACCATGGGTTGGTTTTTCTATTTCTTTTATTACTTGAGACTTCAATTGAGAACTTGTTAATAGAATATGAGAGGGTTGTAGTAAAATTATGATAGAGGTCATCTATGTTGTCTATACTAGATAAAGGAAGCAAATTAGTTTTTAATTCATTTAGAAAGAGATCATTTTAATTTCTATCAAAGATTAAGTTATTTTGACTATAAAGATTATCTTCTATGGGATCTCTATGCATGACAAAATTGAGAGTTATGAGTAAAGGCCTATGATCAGAGTCAAGCTTGTGGTCGTCTAAGATGTCAAAATTTATTATTTCGTTGTATAAAGGGAGATCGGAAATAACATAGTTTACCACGCTGCTACCAAACCCATGGATGCAGGTCATCTGGCTAGAATTGGGTCACTTCTTTAGACCATTGCAAATTATGAGATCATGAGCACTACAGGATCTTTAAAATAGATATATTTAAAATTAGTATAAGTACATATTTTTAGTATTACTTCTTTTTCCTCATCTTTATTTTGTTACAATAAATATATTTTAAATTGTATTGAATCATAATAAATATATTTTATTTTTATTTTATTAGAATAGATATTTTTAAATTTTTATTGTATTATATAGATTTATTTTAAATTAATTTTCAATTTATGGTGAATATATTTTAAATTTTTGGATTTATAAATATGAATAAATAAACTAAAATATAAATATATATTTTTCATATTAAATATAACAAAGAAAAACATAAATTAAAACACAATTTTTTCAAGTGCAAGATACTGGATTTTATATTAATTTAAACTAGTTTATTTATAGGTAAATTTGTTGTAACATCGAGTTAACAAATGTAAAGTACTATTTTTTTAAAAACAAAAACATTTTTTTCAATGGGTAAAATTTTGAAAATTTGCCCTTGTAAAAATTTGGGCTTCTCTCCATGAGAAATTTGAATGTTTAGACTTTTAAAGATCTAGTCCTTCTTAGTAAATGTCACTTTTAAAGATTTAGTCCTTCTTAGTAAATGTTAATTTAAGATGGACATCAACTAATGTCATTTTATTTTTCTAGTTATTATTATACTTACTATATTATTAAATGTTATTATTTATTTGTATTATACTATATTATATTATTTACTTATCACCTTCATTTAAATTGTATCACATGTTGAAAGTCCAACAATAAATTGTAGCACACACACTAGTGTGGGACCACAGGTCCTAGTGATACATTAGTGTGAAGGCCAATTTAATTAAATAAATTGGTGCAAGGTCTAATTTAATTTTCCCTTAATTAAATTGGACAATAATATGTAATCTTATCTCATAATCACTTGTAATAGTTAAATGAATGTGATAAACTCAGTTAGCTCATGTATTTCGAGTTGAGGGTGGTTGGTGAGGCATGTAAAGTGATTCTATTAGTTATCGAGTTTGAATTGAAGTTGGTCCATTAGTTTAATGCATGAGTTATTAGTTAACTCAGTTAGGTGAGTTAAAGTCAGTTGAACTAGTTGTAACCGTTTGTTGCACTAGTGAGAGATCAAGTGAATTAAATCATATTTAATTCACATGCAGTGATCTGCCATGAAACTAATGGTTTACTATTAATAGTTGCATGCATGTCAGTTCCAGTGGAGACCCAGTTGAGACAAAGGTTAAAGGGATGTTAACTATCAGTTGTGTGATTAGTAGGTAGCCTGCATGCAACCAGACATCCATTGGATTGCCCATGATCCTTGCACCGTTTTGGAAGGTTGAAGTTCCTAAAGAATAGGGATTGCATTCCACATGAATTGCGCAAGCAAGGTAGGCTGATTGGATGCTGAGAATTGGCTTGGTCGATTTTGTTTGGGTCAGTGTGAGATAGTTGTGAGAGTGCATGAGACTCTTGTGAGAAGAGTGCATTGTAATTTTTTCATGATTCCATGGTGAATATACAACAGAAGATAAAGGGGTTTTGAGCAGTAAGCTTTCCCCGAGAAAATGTCTATGTTGTGGTTTGATTTGATTCTTTCTTTACTTGTTGTGATTGGCGATCGTGTTTAAATTTCACAATTGATTTGTAGAAGGATTTAGTATCTAGCTTTAGTACATTTCTTGATCGGATTGAATACATTGATATACATGTGTTTGTATAATTTCTACATGGTATCAGAACACAGGAAATCAGTATAGTGGAGGAGAAGCTGAGCTTGTGACTGAATATAATTCGAATTTGAAAAAGTGTTCTTGGTGTCACAGGAAGATCAGGATTGAAACATAGCTTTCAATGGCTTGAGATTTGAGTATGCACTTGAGGGTATTTCCAATTATATTTTGTGGAAAGATAGGATGGAGGCAGTATTGGAGGACAATGGGTTCAAATCATTCATTGACATGACATTCCCAAACCCGCTGCAGCACATGCCACAAATCTTGATGCTTGGAAAAAGAAGGTTGCAAAGGTGAGGAGGATCTTACTGGAGGGAGTACGAGACCACATTGTCTCAAGTCTCCATGGAAAGCGACACCATATGCAATGTGGAAAGTTTTGACAGATCTATTTCAGAGCAGCAGTGATCATAGAAAATTGGCACTGAAGGACAAGCTCAGGAAAATCAAAATGGAGAAAGGTGACACCTTTCTGAAATATTAATTTTTTCCAATGTCGGGATGAGATTGGGAGCGTCATAATTACATTCGTGGATGATTAATTGGTGAGCCTAGCTCTTCTAGCACTTCCCAAGAGTTGGCATAGTTATCAAGACTGTCAATGGGAGGGAGAAGATGCTAGATTGGGAACGAATTTGGTCGGATTTGGTGCCAGAAGAATTCAGGAGGAATACCAGGGATGGATCATCATCTAAGATAGATGATGAAGAAAATTGTGCTTTGGATTCCAAGGTGAAGAACGGGAAAGGAAAGAAATTCCATTCCAAATCTATGTCCGGCAAAGATGGAAAGAAGCATGACTTGTCTAGAGTGAAGTGTTTTCACTGTCACGAGCATGGACATTATGCCACTAATTGTCCACAAAATAAGAAGAACAAGAAGGCTTCATGATCTGCAGCTGGTGAGGCTTTGGCCTCACAATTTGAGCTTGACTTCTCACTCATTGCATGGATGGTGTCAAGTGTAATGGGATCGATGTGATACTTGGATAGTGGTGCATCCTTTGACATGATGGGAGAGAAAGAACTTTTCAGTAGCTTGGAGGAGAAGGACATCTAGATGCATATCGAAATGGGTGATGAAGGGCGGTACGGTGCTACTGGGATTGGTACAGTTACCTTCCAAATACATTCAGGTAAACCCTTCTTATTAAAAGATGTAATGCATGTACCAGGCTTGAAGAAAAATTTAGTCTCAGTCACAATGTTGGAGGATAGAGGCTATGATGTTGGTTTTAGTGAAGGAAAATCTTTCCTTCGACACAAAGCAACAAGACAAGCCAAGAATATTTGGATTCGTGTGAAGAATCTCTATAAACTTGATGTAGATAGTTGCACAACATTGATGGGTAAGGCAGACAAAGTGGTGAGCCAGGATGAGGGTGATTTATGGCACAGGAGATTGGGTCATCTACACCACGGAGCCTTTAAGGTCATGCAACAAATTTCTACGGGTCTTCCCAAGGGTACTCTTTCACAGTTAGACACATGCAAGGGATGTACTATGGGGAAGTATGCAAAGTCCACTTTTCACGAGAAGGAGAACCGAGCTTTGGAAATCCTTGAGAGAGTTCACTCAGACATGTGTGGACCATTCTCTACTGCTTTGACAAGAAAGAATGAGTACTATGTTATATTTTTTGATGATTTTTCTAGAAAGTGTTGGATCTACTTCATGTAGAAGAAAGATCAGACGTTCTCAAAATTTCTTGAGTTCAAATCACTGGTGGAGAAAGACACGGGGAAGCATGTGAAGGCTCTCAGGAGCGAAAATGGTGGTGAGTACATCTCCAATGAATTCAAGAACCTTTGTAGCAAAGAAGGAATTTAGAGAGAGTTGATTGTGCCTCATAACCCACAACATAATGGGTTCACAGAAAGAAAGAATAGAAATTCAAATTCTCTTCTTAATAATTACTTGTGAGCTTACTTGAGTTACTTATGTATTCTCTTCTTTAGCTTATTTAGTATTTCATCAAGTCAATTATCAAAATACACGAGACACAAAAATTAGACTCCTAGAGCTAGGGAAAAACCTCTCCCTCTTGGAGAGGAAAACCCATGAGAAATTCTTCTTATAAACTTTCAAATGACAAGTACCATGACCGAGACTCAGACCCTTAACCTATGTATGCTTCCAAGACCTTGTTATGATTTCTTTGTTGTCCTCTAATGCTCATCCTTCTTTTCTACACCAATATGCACCAACACTCGGTCTCTATCTTCTATGATCCATTTGTAGATAGGAAGGTAAACCACAGATTTAACTTCCTTCTATTTTCATATAGCAATGTATTCTTGTGAGAAATGTGTAGAAGATCATAGGCATACTTGGACTGAGAGAGGGTAATGCCTTCCTTGGATTGCAAGGCTTGAAGACCAAGGAAATAATGCAAGTGTCCTAAGTACGTCATTTCAAACTTCTTTTTGAGGCTATACTTCACATGGTTTATATGGTTGGGATCGATACTAGTAAGGATAAGATCATCAACATAAAGAACAAGGATGGTGAAGGACTTACCCACTTTCTTGGTGTAGACAGTGTTGTTACAATGACTCCTATAAAAGCCATTATCTAATAGAAATCTATCCATTTTGGCATACCAAGCCCAAGGAGCTTGTTTGAGACAATAGAGAGACTTCCTAAGGTGACAAACAAGGCTAAAGTCATTTTGGATAAAGCCAGGGGGTTGTTCCATGTAGATTTCTTCATGTAGCAGATTTAACATCCATCTGATGGACTTCCCATTTTAAGGAGGCAACAAGGGAAAGAACAAGGCGGATAGAATTCATTTTGGCAACAGGGGAGAAGGTTTCAGCATAGTCAATGCCTTCAACTTGTGAAAATCCTTTAGCGACAAGACGAGCTTTATGTCTATCCATTTTTCCATTTGTTCCAAACTTTGTTTTCTAAACCCATCTACATCTGACAAGTTTTCTTCCTTTTGGAAGAGGGACAAGATCCCAAATATCATTCGCTAATAAGGAATGATATTCTTCATTCATAGCTTCATCCCAATCTGGATGACTGAAGGCTTCTTCAAAGGTTTATGGATCAAGATTTTCTGGAACTTGAGCCAATAAGGAAGAGGCTCTTTCGAACTGAGAACGTGTACGTCATTGATCGACAGGGTCACCTGCAAAAGAACCTGTTGCATCCTGAGTAGAGCAGACCCATCTTGGAAGCGGTGGAGTAAAAGGAATAATTTCAAGAGGTGGAGGAGGATTATCATCCTCTCTGTCATCATCTGAACTAGAAGGAATGCTATTAAAAATAGAAGAGAGAAAGAGAGGTGGCACATATGCCGAATCAGGCTCGTAGGCCAAAGGTGGCACACCTGCCGAACTAGGCTCGCAGGTCGATATATTTTCATCAAATTTCACATCTCTTCTAATGATTATCTATTTGTATTTTGGTTGAAGAAGTATAAATCCTTTGACATCTTCAAAATATTCAACAAAAGTGACTTACATCTGGTTTGATTGAGCTCCAACCTTCTTCTGGAGTTATATTCTTTAAAACCTTAGTAGGAGTGTGATTTACTATGTAGTTTGCACAGTTAATTGCTTCTGCCCAAAAATTGAGACCAAGTCCTTTAGATTGAAGCATACAATTATCCATTTCTTTTACGGTGTGATTATTCCTTTCAGCTACACCATTTTGTTGTGGAGTATATGGAATGGTATGTTGCAATTGAATGCATGCTCAATGCAGAAGTTGATAAATTTGTTATTAACATATTCTCCTCCATTGTCTCATCTTAACTTAATAATTTGATGTCCAGATTGTTTCTCAACAAAGGCCTTAAAGGCCAAGAACATGTTAAAAAATTCACTCTTGAGTTTTAAGAAGTATACCCAAGTGCGTCTGGAAAAATCGTCAATGAAAGTTAAGAAGTACTTGCAACCAGAGAAAGAAACAACAGGAAGTGGACCACATAAATCACTATGCACAAGCTGCAAAGGGGCTGAAGCATACCAAGAGGCACATTTTTCAAAACTATCCCGATGATGTTTTCTGAGTACACATCCAGAGCAAAAACCATCTCGACAAGATACCATAGGAAGGCCCGTCACCATATTTTCCTTACATAGAGTGTGAAGAGAGCGATAGTTTAAGTGACCAAATCGCTCATGCCAAAGTTTGCTCACATCATCATTATGAGCAATAAAAACGGAGGGAAGACATGATGACCCAAATTTTTCAAACTTATACAACCTTGTGGAATCATCAGCAGTGCCAGTAACTAAAATATGTTCAGGATCTTTGAGGTCCTTGATTACAACATCATGAGGTGAGAATTCCACTATTTTCCCTTCTCCTGAATGAGTTATTTGATAAATAGAGAGAAGGTTGCATGACAAGGTAGGAGCACATAGTACATCATTAAACTGACCATTATCGAGATGAATGGTTCCAGATCCTACAACACTAAGAGATCTATCATCACCAACATAAATATGTTTGGTGTTACAATCATTTAAAGAAGAAAACATGGCTTTATTTTTGACCATGTGATAAGAAGCTACAGAATCAATGAGCCACTCATGAGAATGAGAAGAGGAAGATACATTTAATGCATAACCATATCTTGATGCTTGACAACCACAAGCAGAAAGTGCCATTCCTGAAGATGAAGCCGAAGAGTGCTCCAAATTTATGTTGTGCTTCTTCATTGCTGCTTCTAAGGCTTCCATCTTCTTAAAACATTTAGACTCTATATGTCCATCACGATTGAAAAATTTGAAATGTATATCTGTCTTCTTCCCTTTGTTTTTATTTTCCTGATCATTTTAGTGAGTTGATTTTTCAGTTTGCAACTGAAATTGCTTAGGACCCTTGTTTGGTTTCAGACCATACTTTTTAGGATACTGCTTCTTGGGATTCTTTTGATATGATTGTTGTTGGGATGCTAAGGCTTTCTTATAAGCTTTTCCAGAAGTGATAAGACCAATGTGTAAGAGTTTTTTTTTTTCTCTTATCAAAGAATCACAAAAGGCATCAAAAGATGGGTTCTTGTAGGTGGTTCCTGAAGAAATTATGGCTTCTCTGGTGGAATGGAAGGAGGAAACAGATACAGAGTATGCAGGGCCAAGCTTAGTAAGAATGCAATAGATGAGGCTACCATCTTCCTTTTTGACCTTACAACCTTCTAAAAGAACTCTAAGGGTATTGAATTTGGACAAAGAATCTTCAATAAAGGAGAAATTATTGGGGTCCAAAGTAAGCAACTACTTTTCAAGCTGATGGGCCCTGATTTGATTTTGAATGCCAAAGACAGTATTTAGCTTGTCCAGGGCTTCATGAGGGGTGTCAATGTCAAGGATATGAAATCGAAGACCTTGAGAAATTTTTTCGGGAAATAACTCCCTAAAGGTTTTTGGGTCGGCAACCTTCACAGATCAGGGGCATACCATTCAAGAAGGACTCACTTAACCTATATTTTATGCTGAAAACTAGATTCAATCAGTTGCGGAACTTACCCAAAAGTCCTATGTTTGATGTAGATCTCGCGGGGTTCAAACCCCTAGCAACTCCTCGTGCTTCGTAACCTAGAAATCAAGAAAGAAAGAACACAAAACACTAGTTGTACATCATATATTGTTCCTATATGTCAGTATAATTCATGTATAATATCATATAAGCAATACTCAATTTTCAAATAACAATATTTACACATATATAAAGAGATATAAACATGTGAATATTCGGGAACAAGATGGTTCTTCTAATTATAAATGGCATGTAAAAGAATAGAAAGTGGAGAGATCACTTGAATCCTTCCACGGCCTTCGAGTAAACCATTCTCTGGATCCGTCTAGCCCTCACCTCACTAGGATTCTTCCAAGATGTGTGCACAGTAGATGTCATATAGGATGATGATCATCTTCAAGGAAACAAGGGTTTCTTGAATATATCTGGGAAGTGCAGGAGGCACAGGAATATCAAACTTGAAATAGGGATCCAACAGAGTATAATGTCTATAATTTTCTCTCTCCCTTAGGCCATACACATGAGGGGCTTTTATACTCCCTCCAAGTAGTTTCAGAAGTTGGAAACAGTTGGGCCACGGGTTGGGGTGGTTGAATTACGGGAATAACCATCACCCTGCCTCGAAAATAAGGAATTTATATATATTTTTAATGATTTAAATGGCATATGCAGAAAAGTATGAACGGACTCGCATATATACGCGAAAAGTCTAGCCATAACCGCGTATGGGATTTTTAACATTGTTTTTTATGAATTTGTTCAAGTCTGGGGGGAAAGGTGCCTAAGGCCAAAGAGACAATCATTATTCACATGAGGGTGAAAAATGATGCTATAACAGATGCCCCCTAATATATGAGGTCAGAAGGGGTACATGATGGCCGAAATATATTATGTGCATAGAAATAACCTTGCGAAGACAAGAGAGGACGTCACCAGATTTCAGCCTGTCAAAAAACCAATGAAAGAAGTCAGAGAGTCAACTCATGTCTGAGGCGGGCATACCCATGCTCAGTGAAAGAAAAGCATGTCTTGAGATCCAAAATGTATACAAGTATAGATGAACTGGAAAGTACATAGTGAATCATCTGAGCATTGCCCGGAGGTACAAGTCGAAAATCAAGTGCAAGTATCACATATAGAATACTGATAAATGATGTTGTAATAGATATTTGATCACACAAGTAACTGAGTCTCCAGGTACCAAATCATAAGAGGTGGAATACATGGTACAATCACGCAACTCCGGAGCCAACATATAAGATGCTGTTGTACTGAAACTACAACATATAAGAGTGGATGACGCACAAGGGAATCACACAATGAACTTCTAAAATATCACGTGCGATCATAGAATATTAATAAATACCTTAAAATTTTGTGAACATTGGAAAATACCTCTAAAAATCATATTATTTAACCCCCTACCAATATAAACCCAATACACCTTCCCAATTTAAAAGGCCCCTACTTCACTATATATTGTACGCATCTAATTTTTCATTAACATTTTTTATACCCCTTTATATTTTTTCATTAACTTTGAGCTCCATTTTTTATACGTGCCAATTTAAAAACCCTTTACCCCCTATATATCCCCCAATATTTTATGTCATTTTTTCCTCATTATATATCCCCCAATGTGAACCCACATGCTATGGTATTGCTCCTATAGTGAAGCCCCTGTGGGACGACGTCACTGGCATAAACTGAATGAACTATCAAAAGTGAATCGGAGCATGCTGATGCAAACCCGAGGTATTCACCGATCACTATGGCACAATTCTACACAATGGGAATAAATGAGTTGAAGTCGACCATGTGAGAAATCGTTTGATTACCGGTCAATAAGGTAAATCGTTAACAAACACGAGACAACCCACCGATAATGATAATGAGTGTCTGATGCAGGAATTCTGCTAGAAAGTAGAACCCACATATAAGAACACAACTCCTTCCTGAACTCTGAAAAATACTCAAAGTTTCTACAATAAAATCATGGAAAACATCTAACTTAATTAAACATGACGGCGAAAAAGAGCCATACAAATCAACTCCCTTAACTATATTAAAATTCTGTGGCCAGATATTACATTGGGCGGCCTCTTGGCTCTTTTCTCGTTAAACCACTCCTCACTCACTCCCCTCAGCTCTTCAACTATTCAAGTGTGTTCTCCTCACAAAAACCACTCATATTTATAAATAAATAATGAATTTAATTCACTCCAAAAATCTCTCCACCTAATCCTCAACTAAATCTAATTTAAATACATTTTGGTTGTGGACTCAACAAAGTCCCGTATATAGCATTCCTACTCCCTAATTTTTCTACTTAATTCTATTTTCTCTCATATCCTTTTAATTAATAAAAGAATATTTACAAAATCCTCACTTTTCTAATTTATCTCCTATTTTATTTAAAAATGACAAATTAATTAATAAAACAATTAAAATATCACACCCCCCTTTATTACATATTTAAAAATGAAAATTGGCCTTGATGCTCCTGCATCAGTGTCAAGGTGCCCTAGTACAATCTAACAAGTGCGAATAAATGAGTTGAAGTCGAAAGCTTGTAAGAATCTATCTGTTGTGTAACCAGCTCCAAAAATAGAAGAAAAGATATATCAATGCCTTAGAAATAAGCCACTTCGAGGGGGAAACCTCCAATACATTACATGAATGAATAATTTTTGGATGATACAAATTACAAAACCTTCTTTCTATATATAGGAGTCCATGGGGCCACAATGTAATCCTAGTGGGGCCACAATGTAATCCTAGCTGACCTAAAAATAATAACTTAAGGGCACAATAATAACAATATGGGGGTTACAAGGGTACAATAATAACAATAAGGGGGTTACACTAACAACAATAAGGGACTATACTAGTAATATAGGGACCTAACATGCCCCTCTCCTTGAAAAAAGTGTTGTCCTCAACGCTTGAGTAGCTCTGGGTGCTTCTGTATAAAATTCTCATCCTCCCATGTAGAATCTTCAGTGGGTAAGTTCTTCCACTTGATGAGATACTCCGAAATTGATCGATTTCGTAGCTGTCGAGTTCTTGTTTCGTAATTGCTTCAAGATATGATTTTCCTTCTCATCAAGTTACGGCATGTTGTTTGAGCTGGAAGATTTTCACCTATAACCTTCTTTAAGCATGAAACATGGAAAATTGGATGCACCCACGAAGAAGCGAGCTCCAATTTGTATGTCATATTACCAATCTTTTGCAACACCTTGTAAGGACCATAGTACTTTGGCGATAATTTATTATCCTTCTTAGCTTGCTTGAGGGACATTTGTTTGTATGGTTGTGGCGAAGTAAAAATACCCAATAGGCCGCATCAAAACTTCGATGTGATCTTCCATGTGATCTTCCTTTACTTGAACCTTCAATTTTTCCCTTAAATATGATGTGATGGATGGTGGATGATATCCATAAGTGCCATAAATGGGGTCATTTTTGCTGCAGTATGGAAGGAAGTGTTATACCACCATTCAGCAAGAGGTAACCACTTGACCCATTGTGTTTGTTTATCAGATACAAAACAACGAAGATATCCTTCCAAACATTTATTTACTATCTCATTTTGACCATCGGATTGAGGATGATAAGATGAGCTATGAGCTAATTGAGTACCCAAACAAGAAAATAACTCCGTCCAAAAATTTCCAGTAAAAATGGGATCTCTGTCGCTCACAATAACCCTTGGACTTCCATGTAGCTTTTGAATTCTATCCATAAATGTAGTAGCAACTGTACTTGCTTTAAATGGATGAGATAATGCACAAAAGTGTGCATACTTGGTAAGTCTATCAACTACCACCATGATGAAACTCTTTCCTTCGGACTTAGGTAAACCTGTGATAAAATCCATTGAAATCTCCTCCCAACGTTGACTTGGAATGGATAAAGGTTGTAGAAGTCTTGGGGTCTTAATTGTTTCCACTTTATTCTGCTGGCAAACCAAACATTCCGCCACAAACTTTCGAATATCAGATTTAAGGCCATCCGAAAAAAATTCTTTCTTCACCCTGTGGTAAGTTTTAAAAAATCCTGAGTGTCCTCCTAAAGGAGAAGTGTGAAATTCCAGAAGAATATTTTGTTTTAGTTGGGAATTCTTACAAAGATATAAGCGATCTTTGTACCATAAGGAATCATTTTTCCAACTAAATGTATCAGATGTACTAGGATCTTGCTGCAACTTTTGAATGCGTGTCCATACATCTTTGTCCTTCTTCCATTCATCTCTTGCTTCAGTTATCCAATCTGGTTGGATAATAGAAATGGCACAAAGCAATGCTTCCACCTCTTCATTCTTTCTTGAGAGTGCATCTGCAACAACATTAAGATTTCCTTTTTTGTAGATTATTTCAAAGTCATAACCCAACATCTTTGTGACCCATTTTTGCTGCTCTTCTGAAGATAGTCTTTGTTCCAAGAAGTGTTTAAGACTATCATGATCAGTTTTTACCTTGAAGTGTCTTCCCATTAGGTAAGTTCGCCATTTCTTTAGTGCATGCAGTATTGCTAACATTTCCTTCTCATAAATAGGTTTCTGTAAATACTTTCCTTTGATTGAACGACTTTCAAACGCAATGGGTCTTCCTTCCTGCATTAAAATAGCACCAATTCCATTTCTTGAGGCATCACATTCCACAATAAAGGTTTTTGTGAAGTCTGGCGTAGCTAAGACTAGTGCTCGACACATTGCCTCTTTAAGATGTTCAAATGCCTTAGTTGCTTCAGGAGTCCATGAAAATGCGTCTTTCTTCAATAATGTTGTTAGAGGTGCTGCTATTCTCCCATAATTCTTAACAAACTTGTGATAATACCCTATTAACGCGAGAAATCCTCGCAACTTCTTTATGGTTATGGGGACTTTCCATTCCTTAATGGCTTTAATTTTGTTAGGGTCTACCTTAAAACCCTCGTGAGATACAATATGACCCAGATATTCCACCTCTTGTACTCCAAAGAAACATTTGGATGTTTTTGCATATAATTGTTTCTCCTGCAATAGTTGGAGCACCCTGTCAACATGTTCAACATGATCCTTCCAAGACCTGCTATAGATTAGTATATCATCAAAAAATACTAGCACAAATTTTCTAAGGAAGGGTTTGAAAATGGAATTCATCAACCCTTGAAATGTAGAAGGTGCAATGGTAAGGCCTGTTGGGGTTCCCATGTTTTGGCCAGGTTGACAAGACCAAAATATGAGACAACATAGAACCACTTTCGGACCTTAGGATCTAGCCCTCCTAGGTCCATAGAGGGATCACTCTATGATTGTCAAAGTGTATATCTTTGAAGCTCTGAGTTATGATTTTAGGCTAGTTATAGGCTCATGGTTGTTTGTTTGATTGTTTGTGTTTGGTTGTTGGGAATCGGGAAAGAAGGACCCAATATAAGACAAGGATGAGCAAAGAGGAAAACTAGACAAAGATAGATAACTCAGGGAACATCAAGGCCATTGGGAAATGGAGTCAAGAAAGGATTTACTTGTGTTCAATGTGCAAGCTTTCAGTTGGGCTAGTCGTCTAGAGCATTTGGATCTTAAAGATGATATTTGGAATGGGACATTAAGGACTGAAAATGAAAGGAGGAGAACCATCCAATACTGTCTATAGATCAGGTCAGAGGTCATTTAACTCCAGGCCTGCTTGGACAAAATCAGAGGCAAAACCAGGGATCTTAGAGAGGCTTAATTGGGATGGAAAGATCCTAGTGAGGCAGAGACAGGGTTCTAGACCTCCCGGTGTTCTCAACTCATCCAACTAAATCCTAACAAGAACATCTAAACATAGATTTCATTAATTCATACATCAAAGAGCAGGAAATAGCATCCACTACACTGGTTAAACCAATTGAAATCAATATTCAGATACACATATAAGCAGAAAACATAAAAGGCTGGGAGAGCATCAACATAAGGTACCTATCAAGGGTAAATCTTATGCCAAACTTCTGATGCGAGCCAGTAGAAATGGAATGAATTGAAATAAAACGCAGAGATAGGAAAAAATCACCAGCTGCTTTAGATCAGGATCCAAAGAAACATGCTTGTCATATTAAAAGCAATACCAATCAGGTACATTCATTGCCCACAGCTTGAACATTCAGTCTGAATACATCAAATATCAGCCTATCTTACAATATTACACAGAGAACTTGTCTCAAGAGGAAAATACTTACATTTCTCTGATATCTCATCAACAACCAACCACCATTACAATGTTTCTTTCTGAGATTTATAGCTGAAGGAAAACAGAAAGGGTAGATGAAAAACTAAATGTTGTATTAACCCCTTGAAACGAAAGAGGGCCGAAGCCCATTCTATTTGACTGCTGAGTATTTAATCTCTGTCACCTCTTTGTGCAGAAGTGATCTTCTCCGGATATGATCTTGACATCTTTTGGCTGTAGTATTGTATTTGTGGTAAATAAACAAAAGACGAAAGAACTACTGAAAATTCTGCTTCATAAATGTTTTAATTGTTTTGAACTGCTGTTTGGTGGAAATTCCTTTAGGGACATTGGGCATAATAAAAGCTGCATGGGTGCCCTGTACTTTGATGAAGAAAAACATTCTGCTGACGATCAAACCCTGATGTTACCTTTTACTTGTGTTCAGGGCCTTCGATCGACCCTCGGGGTCTTCACACCGGTGCTTTGCCTCTTAAACTACAGATTTAGGGCTCAAGATCTTCATTAGTGTGCCCTAATCTCCTTTGCTTGTACTGAAACCTTCTGCCACTCTACTTCTACCTCTGACAGGTTAGCTCGGGTTTTAATGGTGCTGGAAGGGTTTTGCAGAGTTTAAATCTGTCCTTTGATGGAGAAAACCACTCTGCTGATGTATAAAACCTGCTATTCATTAACTCTGGTGCACAAACTCCCTGTCGCTGTATTTAAACACTGTAAAATCGTGACAGACTTTCCCACCTCTCTGTAAACCTGCAAAATACGCAACCCGTTAAGAAATCCATGGATGGGGGTGATGGACGCAGCGAGATGATGAGAATGGACGCGTAGATTGGTGACATGGCGGAATGATGCGGGGTTATGGTGGAAACAATCATGGCATGGGGAAAGGTGGCGGAATGCAGTCGCAGGTGGAGAAAATGAAAAATCAACGTAAAACATATAAAAAGGCCCCTTTGGATGAATAAATATGAATGTGCGGGGAGATTGTATGGTGGGCACACGTGGAGATGACGTGGCGGGATCGGGAGACGGAGGAAAAGTCAGCGGCGGGCAAACAAATTTGGACCGTCGATCGTGGCGAAGATCAATGATGGAGGACAACGGACGGCGGGCCATAGCATGGGTTACCGCAAGCGCAACTCTGGCGAATGATGGCCATTGGATGAATGATCTGAGATCTGACAGCTGACAGCAATTTCGCTGGGTGACCTGGGCCGAAAGATAACGCGCGGGGAGAAAGCGGTTTCGCCGTCGCACAGGGGACAGGTGGCACACGACGAGTGGAATCGCTGGGTGATCGGAGAAAACCACCAAGCGCGCGAGGGTGGTGCAGGAAAAATCGACTGTTTTTGAACAATGTGTGGCGGGGTCCACCGGCAGGAAAGGTTCTGGACCGTCGATCTGGCGGGGAAACGGACGACAATGACCCGTCATGGAAAATAGGCGGGGAAGACGCGGGCGTTGGAGATTTAACGTCTGCCATCCGATCAATTGAGATCAACGGCCGACACTGCGCCTGATAAGGCTTGAGATAAGCGCTTTTTGCTTTGGCGAGTGGTTACAGCGCTGGGCTAGATGGAGGAACAGGGCACGGGCTATGGCTGAAAGGAGCTAGGCCCCTATAATATGAAAAATATGGTTTTTAGGCCATCTTTAATGCAATTGGAGGGCGGAATTTGGCAACGATAGAGGGGAAAAGGGGGTTTTAATCAGACAAAGGGGAAGGGAGGGATTCGATGGAGATTTTTGGAGGAATTTGGGAGTGTAAGGGGAACTTTTAGAAAGGGAAAAAAGGATAAAATGAGGCATTCTGCGGGGATACCAGGGGAAAGTGTAGGCCTTTTGGAGCGGCTTTTTTGTAATCAGAGGGGTTTAATGATGGAAATCAGCAGAGTGGATTCGTATAAGGCAAAGCACAGGGAGACCTCAAGGATGATGTGTCTTCAGGGGAGATGCATTCCTTGAAGGTCTCCAAAATAATGTAGCCCCCAGCTTGCTTGTCAAGAATTTCATAGGGGGGCTAACATTGGCTCCACATGGGGATGGCTTCTTCTTGAAGGAGGCAAGAAACTAGAAATGATCTTTGGAGTAGGCCAGTTGCCTGCTGCTTGGCACATCCCTCTCTTTGATCAGCTGCCATAATATGGACATGTTACATAAATCAGCAGAACATTTTCCCAACCAATCTACCTACCCAAACTACAGTCCTAACATTTCCCTTTGGGTGCATTTGAGCTAGCGGACCCTTTACCTTTCATTTTCAAAACAAAAACAACCTATTCTAAATCTACCCTTATTGCTCCATGAGACCATATTAAACAGTTGGCCTCATATGCTTCTCTACCTAATCTAACATCTGCTGGGATTAAACTGTCCAACAGATTTCTTCTCCTATATTCTAAGACAGGAAATTGAAAAACATCCAAGCCAGGATTAGACTGTCTGACTTGTTGGAGTGAAGACTTGTAGAAAACTGCAAACAAAACTTGTGAAGGCATGAAATCTGCAATTTGAAATATCTTTCTTTCTTTGTGACTCAGGTTTTGAGCATATTTGAGTCACCTCCTTTCTTTGATTTCAGCTCTGATTTTGGGCATATTAGAGCTGATTCTTCTTTTTCCTTTGTTGGTCCAGGTTTTGAGCGTGTTAGGGCCAGCTTCTTTACTTCCTGTATGGTCTGATCCTGAGGTGGGATATCTTCGTGAGCCTCATCTTGAGAATTTTTCTGAGCAAGAGCAAACTCCAGACCAAGTTCATAGTACATGTCTTGCTCGTTCAATTGGTCTAGAGGAGGCCCTTACTCAGGAAAATGCATGAGCTTGTCAGAGCCAATCCTTATGCTACAAAGGTTCATGATTTGAGCGTGTCTGAACCTCTTCTTTTCACTGTTTTTTTTTTTTTTGGAAACATTTTCTCTGTTTTATTGAAAGTAAAACTGCAATGGTATGTGCAATGGAAATGGAAATTATCAGAAGTAGTGTTTGAGCATCCTGCCATTGACAGGACCCCCAAACAGCTCTGTACCATCAAGTTCTTGTAAGAAAAATTCATTAGGACCCACAGTGGCTTGGATAATATATGGACCTTGCCACAAACTATCAAACTTTCCATGTTTACCTTTGTCCTCTCTCCTTGAATCCCATTTCAAAACCTTGTCTCCAACTTTGAAAACTGAAGCTTTGGCTCTTTTGTCGAATTGTCTCTTTACACCTTCCTGAACTCGGATGGCTCTGCTATAAACCTGCTCCCTTGTTTGCTGCAGATGGATAGTTTCGTTGATCCTTCTCACCATGCTGCTTTCCTCTGTCTGAATCTCTTGGACAAGCTTAATCACTGGCACTCCCAGGCTGGTAGGAAAAACTGGTTCGGTTCCATAGACAAGCTGGAATGGTGACATGCCAATAGACTTCTTCGTGGTGAGCCTGTCAGCCCACAAAGCATGTACCAACTTTCTATGCCACGAATTTTTGTTCTCTTCCAGCAGCTTCTTGATGATTGTAACCAGTATTTTATTTGTTGATTCAGCTAAGCCATTACCCTGAGGATAGTAGGCAGTTGAATGACCAAGGGCTATTCCATACCTGTGACAGAAATCAATCATTCTACTTGGATCCAAAAGCAGCAGCGTTGTCAGTGATTATTTTCCTTGGATAGCCAAACCGAGATAGGACGAAGTCTTCTAGGAACCTAATGATGACAGAGTCAATGGCATTCCTAGTCGGTATGGCTTCTATCCATTTAGTGAAGTAATCTGTAGTAGTTAGGATCCATTTGTGTTGTCCAGAGGAAGAGGGTTGAATTTCTCCTATGAAATCTAGGCCCCATTGCAGAAAGGGACCTTCTACAGTGATAGGTTGCAAAGGGAGGTGGAGGAGCTTTTTCCTGCCCTCAAAGATTTGGCATTTATGACAGGCAAGAATCATTTTATGGACATCATTGAAGAGTGTAGGCCAATAGTAACCAGCCCTAAGTATTTTATTTGCAGTGGTCTTCCAACTCAGGTGGCCTCCACACTCCCCGGCATGAAATTCTTGTTGGATTCTTTTAGCTTCAGTTTCAGACAAACACTTCAACAATAGGCCATTTGGATTTTTCCAATATAGGTTTTCATTCAGGATTCAATAATTTCTAGCTTTCAGTTTTATGAATCTAGCCTTAGTTTTGGACAGTTCTGGAGGGGCATTGAGACTGGTGAGCACGTAAAGGATATCAGAGTACCAAGGAGAGCTCTGAAACTGCTCCTCAACAGTTGGATGGGGCAATCCTTCCTGCTCATCTAAGGCATTTATCATGTTAATGTCAAGGGCCTGCAAGTTTGATTCATCCATTAGCTGGGCCAGGCCTTGACCTTTGATTTGCTTGGTGGGTTTTATTTCAAGGTCGTATTCCAAGATTGTAGCAATCCATTTGCCCCTTTTCCCATCAGGGTCCTGGGACAAGATATCTTTGACCACTATATTGGGCACATAAGCAATGGTGTGAGAATGTAGAATGTACACCCTAAAGTCTTTTAAGGCCTTTACCAGGGCATAGCCCTGCTTTTCCATAATGTTGTACTTTAAGGGTGCGTCTCTCAAGGCTTTGCTGAAAAAGGAAATTGGTTGTTCATTACCTTCTGAATTATTTTGCAGCAAGACTGCAGCTACTGTGTGTTCAGAGGCAAAGGAAAAGATCAAAAAATATTTTGAGAAGTCTGGGCTGATAAGTACCGGGGCCTGAGTGAGTGCAAGTTTTACTGACTCAAAATATTTCTTGGCTTCAACAGTCCACCTAATTCCTGCATCTTTCCTCAACATGTCAGTCATTTTCCTGAGATGCTTAGCAAGATTGGGAATGAATCTCCTAAGGAAATTGATCTTCCCTATAAAGGACTGTAACTCCCTGATGTTTCTCAGATGTGTAATTTGAAGTATTCCCTCAACTCACTGTGGATCTATCCTAATCCCCTTCTCAGATATAATGTGACCAATAAGTTTTCCTTCTTGCAGCCCGAACACGGTTTTGTTAGGGTTTAGAGACAGACCATACCTTCTACATTTTTCAAAAATCTTTCTCAAATGTCTCAGGTGTTCTTCTTCAGTTTTAGAAAAGACAGTCAAGTCATCCAAGTAGATAACTATAAAGTGTCCTATCTCATCTGAGAAAGCTATATCCATCGCTCTCTGGAAGGTGGCTCCAGCATTCATCAATCCAAAAGGCATCTTCACATACATAAAGGTACCCCATGGAGTGGTAAATGCTGTTTTGAGTTGATCTTCTGGGAGTACAAGGACTTGATTGTATCCTGAAAAACCATCAAGCAGGGAGATTCTCTTAGAGCCCACTACCTTCTGTAGGATATGTTCCATTCTAGGCAAAGGGTAGTTGTCTTTCAGGGAGGCTCTGTTGAGGTTTCTGAAGTCTATGCATAGCCTGATCTCCCCTGTTTTCTTTCTCACAGCCACTAAGTTTGACACCCAATCAGGAAACCTTACATGGGCTATTATGCCTGCATCATACATCTTTTTGATCTCTTTCTCAACTGCAGGCAATTGTTTCAGATTGATTTTGCGGAGTTTTTGTCTGAAAGGTTTCTGATTTTCCTTCAAGGGTATCTTGTGTTGTATGATGTTGGTGTCATAGGCCTTTAAGTCTTCATAACTCCACACAAACACATCAATGAATTCCTTAAACAGGTCAATGTATTTCTTCTTCATGTTTGCAGGTATAGACTTAGCCAGTTTAATCATTTTGGGCTTATCTTCAGTGCTTATGTTGCATTCTTCTACATCTGAGTCTGCATGTTCTATAGTGGGCCTTTTTGCTACGTCATCAAAGTCAAAAAGGTCCTCTAGGGGTGCCAGGCCTCTGGGTATGTTCCTATGTTTGGCCTGCAACACCTCCATTTCCTCATTTTCTGCGTTTTCACACCTTGTGGTTGGACTTCCAGTTTCCTTAGAAAAGATGTTTATTTCTATGTTACAGGGTGTTTCTTTTTCATCTGGGGGATCCTCACTTAGGCAGGTGTCATCAGATTTTGAGTCCGAATCAGTAAATTCAAACTCATTCCTGCCCACTAGGAAATATTTGATCTGTTTATCTCCTTCAAAGACCTGCCAATATTTTTCGTTGTCTGGCACTGCAGGTCGGAACTTGGTCTGAATGATGATTTGTTGGTTAGGGGGAGTCTTAGGATATGAACTAGCCAGGTAAGCTAATCCATTAGCAATAACGTTTTGACTCCTAGGAACAAACACCAATTCATATACCACAAAGGTTTTCAATAGGTCCATAGTGTCGGTCCTATATGCCCTCAACCTAGGGTGTTTCGCTGCGTATTCACCATTCATATGTTTGATTACTAACTCAGAATCTCCTCGCACAGCTATCCTATGGGCTCCTGATTTTTTTAACAGATTTAAACCAAGGATAAGAGCCTCGTATTCTGCAATATTATTTGTGCATTTGAAATGTAGATTCACAGCATGGCTCTCAGCGTGATCATTTTTTGTGTTGCGTAGCCACACCCCTGCTCCAGCATTTTGCCTAGTACAAGAGCCATCGAAGTTCATTTCTCACAGGGGCTCGCCATTATGTTGCGTTAGGGGGTCTGTGCTAGGTTGTGGGTTGTCTTGTTCTTCACGTGGTGTATTAGTTTGAGAGGTGTGACTAATAGGCTGACTGCATTGTGTCTCTGGTTCATTCTGAGTTTCGTTTTCATTATCCTACCCATGGTTTTCTTCATCGTATTCTTCTAGGGTGGCCATTATGCTAAAGTCCATGGGCTTTGCGTCCTTGCTTGTATTTCTGCATTCAGACTCTGGCTCTTCTAAGAATTGGTCGTTGTAAAGAATGAAAGAATCAAGGTCTATGTGTACAGAGTATACTGGTGAATTTTTAGGCTTCTCGGGGCTACTGACTAGGAATTTCATCTGGGACTCTCTATACAGTCTTCTAAGTTGGCCAAATATTGGGATAGCGGCAAATGAGCCATCCATCTGCATCGTTCCTTGTAGCTTGGCTCCCCATGATCTTGACAATAGCATGTCATACTTAGGTGGCACATCTGCCACCACCACATCCATGACCATACACTTAGCAGGAATCTGGATCAAGCTCACACATAAGTCTTTGATTAGGCCTAGGCATTTTACCCTGCTAGAATCAAACGAATATAGATCTTTGTAAGGCCGTGTTATCTCTAGGCCTAGATTTTCCATCACTACCTTAGGCATTAAATTGTGTGATGCTCCAGATTCATGCATGGCATTATGGAGTATTTTGTCATGAACGTTGAGACTGATATAAAAAGGTGGAACTACCCCTTCCTGAAACTTTCCCTCAATCTTTGGACCAAACAGGAGGGCAGGTTGATCATCATTCAAATTTACAGTGTCATTGTTTTCCCCCAGATTCAATGCTTTCAAAATTTGGCCTTTATATACATTCTAAGTGGCCAGCTCAGAGAGTGGGACAGAGATTTTGATTTTTGCAATCTCACTTTCCAAATTGAAAGTGGATTGTGTCCTGGAAATGGTTAGCTCTGTCTTATTAGCCACCTTGGTGACCGAATCAGTTTGTAATTTCTCATTATGTACAGGGTTAGGAATAATTGTATCAGGAGTACTAACTGAAATGCTAGTACTGTTAGCAGATTCACCTCGTTTTTCATTCTTCTGGTTGTCTTTTTCTTTGTTCCTCCCAGAACTTTCAGCTGCTGATTTGCTATTTACAACAGATGCTTTAGAAGTTTTATCAGGTCTTTTCTTGATGGTAACCTCAGGAGTCTCAGTTTTGGGAATTTCTTGGTTCTTTTTGCTCCTAAGTTCATATTGTTCTTTGACCTGCATCATGGCATTTTCAAATCCTAATCTGTAATCTTCAGTTTCTAACCGTTCCTCATTCCAGTATGAAGGTGAGGGATGATCTTCCCCTGAATCACAGTTAAGGACTGAGTCTTTTGTTTCAAACATGTTTATCGCATTCCCTTCAGACTCTTCTATGATTCCCTCATCTTCATCAAGGAATTTTTGGAATGGGGGAATAACTTGTTGATCTGATTCTTTTTGTCTGTTGGGGGTATTGTTGTTCCTCCTAAAGTTTTGGTTTTGATTTTGGTTCTGGTTTCTGTTCTGATTGCTAACTGTGACAACCATTTTTTCCATCATTTTTTGCAGCTTATCCACATTTTTAGATAGTCTGTCATAGTTTGGATCTGATGTGGAGGATATAGTGTCATCCCTATATGTTACCCTCTTTTCAGACCTCAGTCTTGCTCTTTTCTCAATCAGGTTTGCCTTTATGTTCACTGCTCCTTTCTGCATATCCTCCAATGTGGTGTACTCTTTATCCCTAAGCTCATAGGCCATGTCAGCATCAAATCCATCAGGATATTTAGCCAAGGCCATCCCTTGTGGAGGTTTCATGTGTGGGGGGAGAGCATTGTAAATGCTGTTGAATCTAGTGGTGTAATCGTGGACGCTCTCTCCTACGTTCCTCTTAAGGGACATGTAGTCTGCTAGGAGTTGGCGAGGGTTTGCTCTTACCTCCCATTTGTCTATGAAGTTTTGATATAACGCGGGGAGATCTTGGATACTGCCAGGAGGTAAACTTTTAAACCATTTCTTTACATCAACCCCCAGGCTTTGGGCAAAGATTCTCATTTTGATTGTTTCATCATCAATTTCCATATAGTCGAAAGAATCCTCCATCTTATCTACATGTTGCTGAGCTGTGATGGACTCTTTAGCAGTGAAGTGTGGGATTTTTCACTGATAATCCTTGGGTAAGGGTAACAAGGGTTGAGGTAAAACTAAAGGTGCATACCAAGCTGCCATGATAATATTCTGATGGGGTAAAGGATTGATTTGAGCAGCTGGTATTTGGATGAAAGGGATACTAGGACCAGCAGCGGTTTGCTGAGAAAATCTAAGGTGACAGAGCCCCAAGTTTTGAACAAAGTGTATATCAGGTGGTGTAGAAAGAGGGGTTCCTCTGTCCCTAGTGTGTTGACCACTATGAGATGGTGAACTGTGAAACTCAAGGTCTGGCTGGTCTAGATGATTGAATGACCTAGCTCTTGGTAAACTATCAGGTTGGTCTAGGTCAAGGAGGGAATGTGATAGAGCTGCTAGGTCTTCTGGTGCAGAATTAGCTCTATGAATGTGGCTGGAAATAGTTGGTCTTTTGGGTGTAAGAGCTCCTTTGAGGATACTCTCCAGATTGTCAACTATTTCAGGTGGATCAGGGTTGGGATAAGCTCTTGTGTGAATGGTTCTGAAAGCCAGAATGTAGTTTTCCTAGCCAAGCAGCTTAACCCTACTTGTTACTTCTACTGTGGTTAATGTTGTCTAAAAGGATGGTCTCCCAGTGGAGTATAATTGTGAAACTAAGATAATCAGCAGGCCTACTGATCACCAGTGGAGTCCCTTCGTTTAGGAATAATGGAGTCGCCAGGTGGAAGGTTTCAGGGTATATCTAAGGGGTTACATTGTCCACCGCAGTGCTCAGGCACTATCACCTTTCAGGAATATCCTCAAAAAACAAACTCCAACCAGAGATTGACTGGGAGGGCATTTACCAGATATGTCACCTCCGAAGAGGGTGAGATTCGAAGGCTACCTGGCCCTTTCCAGGCTCTATCTAAGAGTGTGGCGGATACTCGATAATGGAGGTCGGTTCAAGAAAGGAGTGACTGATGTCAACCTAACCAGAGTTCTAAGCTTCTGAAGTTGTTGATGTAGTGAGATGAAGATCATTCAGATTATCCCCAGCGGAGTCGCCATGTTGTGAATAAAAATTATATGAAATGGGGGGGTTGTTGTAGACAACAAGCATAAGACCAAAAGATGAGACAACATAGAACCACTTTCAGACCTTAGGATCTAGCCCTCCTAGGTCCAGAGAGGGATCTCTCTATGATTGTCAAAGTGTATGTCTTTGAAGCTCTGAGTTATGATTTTAGGCTAGTTATAGGCTCATGGTTGTTTGTTTGATTGTTTGTGTTTGGTTGTTGGGAATCAGGAAAGAAGGACCCAATATAAGACAAGGATGAGCAAAGAGGAAAACTAGACAAAGATAGATAACTTAGGGAACATCAAGGCCATTGGGAAATGGAGTCAAGAAAGGATTTACTTGTGTTCAATGTGCAAGCTTTCAGTTGGGCTAGTCGTCTAGAGCATTTGGATCTTAAAGATGATATTTGGAATGGGACATTAAGGACTGAAAATGAAAGGAGGAGAACCATCCAATACTATCTATAGATCAGGTCAGAGGTAATTTAACTCCAGGCCTGCTTGGACAAAATCAGAGGCAAAACCAGGGATCTTAGAGAGGCTTAATTGGAATGGAAAGATCCTAGTGAGGCATAGACAGGGTTCTAGACCTCCCGGTGTTCTCAACTCATCCAACTAAATCCTAACAAGAACATCTAAACATAGATTTCATTAATTCATACATCAGAGAGCAAGAAATAGCATCCACTACACTGGTTAAACTAGTTGAAATCAATATTCAGATACACATATAAGCAGAAAACATAAAAGGCTGGGAGAGCAGCAACATAAGGTACCTATCAAGGGTAAATCTTATGCCAAACTTTTGATGCGAGCCAGTAGAAATGGAATGAATTGAAATCAAATGCAGAGATAGGAAAACATCACCAGCCACTTTAGATCAGGATCCAAAGAAACATGCTTGTCATGTTAAAAGCAATACCAATCAGGTACATTCATTGCCCACAGCTTGAACATTTAGTCTGAATACATCAAATATCAGCCTATCTTACAATATTACACAGAGAACTTGTCTCAAGAGGAAAATACTTGCATTTCTCTGATATCTCATCAACAACCAACCACCATTACAATGTTTCTTTCTGAGATTTATAGCTGAAGGAAAACAGAAAGGGTAGATGAAAAACTAAATGCTGTATTAACCCCTTGAAACGAAAGAGGGCTGAAGCCCATTCTGTTTGAATGCTGATTATTTAATCTCTGTCACCTCTTTGTGCAGAAGTGATCTTCTCTGGATATGATCTTAACATCTTTTGGCTGTAGTACTGTATTTGTGGTAAATAAACAAAAGACGAAAGAACTACTGAAAATTCTGCTTCATAAATGTTTTAATTGTTTTGAACTGCTGTTTGGTGGAAATTCCTTCAGGGACATTGGGCATAATAAAAGCTGCATGGGCGCCCTGTACTTTGATGAAGAAAAACATTATGCTGACGATTAAACCCTGATGTTACCTTTTACTTGTGTTCAGGGCCTTCGATCGACCCTCAGGGTCTTCACACCGATGCTTTGCCTCTTAAACTACAGATTTAGGGCTCAAGATCTTCATTAGTGTGCCCTAATCTCCTTTGCTTGTACTGAAACCTTCTGCCGCTCTACTTCTGCCTCTAACAAGTTAGCTTGGGTTTTAATGGTGCTAAAAGGGTTTTGCAGAGTTTAAATCTGTCCTTTGATGGAGAAAACCACTCTTCTAATGTATAAAACCTGCTATTCATTAACTCTGGTGCACAAACTCCCTGTCGTTGTATTTAAACACTGTAAAATCGTGATAGAATTTCCCATCTCTCTGTAAACCTGCAAAATACGCAACCTGTTAAGAAATCCATGGATGGGGGTGATGGACGCAGCGGGATGATGAGAATGGACACGTGGATTGGTGACATGGCGGAATGATGCGGGGTTACGGTGGAAACAGTCATGGCATGGGGAAAGGTGGCAGAATGCAGTCGCAGGTGGAGAAAATGAAAAATCAATGTAAAACATAGAAAAAGGCCCCTTTGGATGAATAAATATGAATGTGCGGGGAGATTGTACGGTGGGCACACGTGGAGATGACGTGGCGGGACCGGGAGACGGAGGAAAAGTCAGTGGCGGGCGAACAAATCTGGACTGTCGATCGTGGCGAAGATCAACGATGGAGGACGACGAATGGCGGGCCATAGCATGGGTTACCGCGTGCGCAAATCTGGTGAATGATGGCCGTTGGATGAATGATCTGAGATCTGACGGCTGACAACAATTTCCCTGGGTGACCTGGTCCGAAAGATAACGAGCGGGGAGAAAGCGGTTTCGTCGTCGTACAGGGGATAGGTGGCGCACGATGAGTGGAATCTCTGGGTGATCAAAGAAAACCACCAAGCGCGCGAGGGTGGTGCGGGAAAAACCGGCTGTTTTTGAACAGTGCGTGGCGGGGTCCACCGACGGGAAAGGTTTCGGACCGTCGATCTGGTGGGGAAACGGACGGCGATGGCCCCGCATGGAAAATAGGCGGGGAAGACACAGGCGTTGGAGATTTAACATCCGTCGTCCGATCAATTGAGATCAACGACCGATGCTGTGCCTGATAAGGCTTGAGATAAGCGCTTTTTGCTTTGGCGAGTGGTTACAGCATTGGGCTACATGGAGGAACAAGGCGCGGGCTATGGCTGAAAGGAGCTAGGCCCCTATAATATGAAAAATATGGTTTTTAGGCCATATTTAATGCAATTGGAGGGTGGAATTTGGCAACGATAGAGGGGAAAAGGGGGTTTTAATCAGACAAAGGGGTAAGGAGGGATTCGATGGAGATTTTTGGAGGAATTTGGGAGTGTAAGGGGAACTTTTAGAAAGGGAAAAAAGGAAAAAATGAGGCATTCTGCTGGGATACCAGGGGCAAGTGTAGGCCTTTTGGAGCGGCTTTTTTGTAATCAGAGGGGTTTAATGATGGAAATCAGCAGAGTGGATTCGTATAAGGCAAAGCACAGGGAGACCTCAAGGATGATGTGTCTTCAGGGGAGATGCATTCCTTGAAGGTCTCCAAAATGATGTAGCCCCCAGCTTGCTTGTCAAGAATTTCATAGGGGGGCTAACAAGGCAAAAAGGCATGAACAAAAATTCATAATGACTCTCATGAGTTCGAAATGTTGTTTTTGGAATATCTTCAGTCTTCATTCTAATTTGATGATATCCTGAACGAAGATCCAACTTGGTAAAATAAATTGCTTCATGTAATTCATCCAATAATTCATCAATCACAGGAATGGGAAATTTATCTTTAATGGTGAGCTTATTGAGCTCCCTATAATCCGGACACATTCGCCATCATCCATCCTTCTTGTGTACCAATACTACAGGAGCAGAGAAAGAACTTTGACTAGGTTGAATTATACCCGCCTCTAACATTTCTGCAATCATACGTTCAATTTCGCTCTTTTGGACGTAAGGATATATATAAGGCCTGATGTTTGGAGGAACACTTCTGGAATCAAATGAATAGCATGATCATGATCACGAATAGGTGGGAGTCCTTTGGGAGTTTCAAACACCTTGGAATGATTGTCCAAGACTTGTTGGAGATCTGCAGAAATAGATGATTTTGATGTTGAAACTTCTAGTGAGCATAATTGTGCAATTACGCCTCGTTGTTCTTTCTTTAGAAGCTTTGTCATGACATTAGAGCTTATTATCCTTCCTGGCTTCCCCGCAATACCCAGTAATTCGACTTCCTTTCCTTCTGAAAAAAATTTCAAGAAAAGTTCTTGAAAATTAAAAGCTACCGTCCCCAAAGATTGTAACCATTGTACTCCTAGTACAACATCAGCACCTCCCATAGGAATGGAAAGCATTGGACTAGTCAATAAATATTCCCCCATGGTTAGCTTGATATTATGGAATTTTCCAGAGCAATTTATAGTTCCTCCATTTGCAACCATCACTTGACATTCTGGTGCTGGGTATAGGAAACAATTTAATTCCTTGGCTACCTTACAATGAATAAAATTATGGGTGCTACCTGAGTCAGTCAACACTATTATTTTTTCTTCCTGATATGTCCTTCTATCTTGAGAGTTTGAGGAGTAGTAATTCCTGCCAGTGCATTACACGATATGGTCGGATTCTTTTCTTCCCCTTCTGTGGCTGGTTCCTGGTGTATATCCTCTTCTTGTTCATTTTCTTCTTCCTCTTCAAAATCTATGTAAAATAATTTCTTTTCAACACACTTATGACCTTTAGTGTATTTTCTATCACAACTGTAGCAAAGGCCTTTTGCTCTTTTTTCTTCCAATTGTTGTGGTGTCAACCTTGTAGGTTGTGGAAATCTAGGCATAGCAACACTTCCTTCTTTATAGAAGTGAGTGGTAGGCATCCTTGTCGCCATAATTTTACATTCAATTTTTCTTGCCAACCTGAATTCCTTCTCCAATGAATTAGGTTCCAAAACGTGAACTTCATGTTGGATGTTATCCTTTAAAGTGCCTATGAAGAGATCAATCCTATGTTCCTTTGGAATATCAGTTACCCTTATATTCAATTTTTGGAAGTCCTCAATGTACTCCCCCACTAAGCCCTTTTGTTTGAGATTTATCAATTGGCTAAAGAAGGTGTTGCCAGAAAAATGATAATGAAGAAGAAGAAGAATGAAGCTTCAACAAATAAGTCATGGCAAGACTAAAGAGGACTCCCGAGCCTACATAAAGTGCAGCATGGGAAACAAGTACTAGCGAGGAAATAACTAGGAAGCCCATGTAAAGGGAGGCTCCACCACCAAGTCATGATTAAATAATCGGCGAGTGAAATGGGTTAAGTACTCATGAAATGATGGGATCGACCCTATGGAAAGTGATCAAAATGGAGGATAGAATGTAGAATGCAATGGAAAGTGGATTCCCTAACCTATATGCCAGTTAAGATCATATACTGCCATGACAGGTCAGCGATTATGGATTCAAAAACTGGAAATTTTTTTTTATCAAAGTCAACAAAATGTACCTGAAAATATACGCATCCTAACACTTACAAGCAACAGGGTTATGCAGCTTAATACATATGTGAAAAATAAGCATAATGAAAATTTGCAAAAAAATTCAATTTCTGGGCATAAATAAACATTTTACCTCATATTTGGTTCATTCTTGCTTTGCTGAATTGGAGAAAAGAGCTCTGGAGAAAAAACCTCTTTCCTCAAATCAGGAGCAAACAACCATCAAACTTCGTCGGATTAGTCAGGTAAGCCTTAGATTCATATTTGTGATTAATTTCATCCTTTAATAGATTAAAAATTTCGATTTTTCACTGTTGAAAAGATTTGTTTTGATTTATCATTCTGCGCATACACGGGTTCATGTGAATGAACCTGCATATGATACATGACTGTCCACAAGGGAAGTCGCGTATGTGCAGACCATAATTGTAAAAAATGAACCTTATGATAAATTGAATGATTTTTTGTAGGATGACTATCTCTTGGAGAGAACGTGAGCACAGTGCCAATGACCAAGAAGTCATGGGGGACCAAAATCCGCTCAATATCCTCTAAAATTGTGGTTTACTCAAATTCTTCAAAATGCCAAATATGAAAAGTAACGTTCAGTTACTTGAAATTCTAGTGAATCATTGGGAACTGGAGGAAGATTGTTTCATGATTGATCAAATACCTATACACACAGAGGTGGAAGACATTTACTTTATTACTGGACTCTCCCGACGAGGAGATCTAGTAGATTTACTTGGAAATCCTTTGGGAGGGCTTACAGTTGAGGATTATGTCCACATCTATTGTGTAGAGGGGTCTCGAAAATTCGGGACTCAAATTGCAATCAAAGATTTATCAGAGTTGCATATGAAAATTCTCCTCTTTACCATTGGCAGGGTGGCAGGATCTGCTTCCTTTCACCAGGCATTGAGAACAGAAATGAGTATAGTTGTGGAATGTTTAATGCATCTCTTTGATTGGTGTACAGTTCTTCTGACAAACATAAAAAAAAAACTGTCCTCCATCTAGAAATCTAAAACAAAGCATTTCGGGTATGAAACCATTTTGATGACATTCTTATTTGAGAATATTCCTTGGCTTCAACCCAAAGTGATCTCATCCATCAGCAGCCCTAGAGATCCAAGAATAGCCCGATGGGATGATCTGATGAAGGGGATGGGGGGAGTGAAGTTCCCCAAATGACATGGGACAAAGAGTTCTTCTAATGGTGGGAAGAACAAATTATTGCAGTAGATGACTATCCCTATGCTATGATGGATTTTCGCGGTGATCCAGATTTATTCCTTCCAACCGGCGCAGCATGGGGTGTTATTGGTAAGACTGCAATATTTGATTGATTTTTTTTTTTCAATATATGTGAAAAATGAAAAAAAACATGTTTTTGATTGGATTCCAAATGACTTACAAAATTATATGACCATGAAACAGATATGGGACTAGTTCAACCTGAAGGATACCCACGACACAAATTTCGTAGAGGCGAAGTGGATGCTGAAGACCCTGGTAGGACACTACATGCTGTTCAGAGAAACTTGGAGAGTTTAAATCACCAAGTGCCTATATCTGCAGTAGAAGACTTACCAGAGGCTATCCAGAGATGGGTAGTCAGGGTACCGCGAGACTGGGTGCTGTTATTCCGCCATGTGTCTACTGCGATCGTGTTCTATAGGAAAACGAACATTGGACATGGACCATAGACTTTATTGGATGAATGTATTATATTTTTGAGACTGAACATGATCTAGCATGAGCCCTAATTTTGTAGGACAGATGGATCCAAATTTTGGTATAGTTTTTTGTACATTCTGATGATATATACATATATACAGCAGTTTATGATGCAATGAAACAAATGTTTGAAAATGTATGGTGATTTTGATGATTTTTTTTAAAGTATTGAATGAATAACATGCAAGTCAATTACTTGATTAGCTAATGAATCTGCCATGTGATTGTTAGCTCGAGGAGTATGAATAAACATTATAAATTTAAATGATCTTTGTAATAAACGTACCTTAAAAAACAATCGAAATAGGAAATGATTCCGGACCCAATATATATTGTTTAACTGTGACACCACTAGCTGGGAGTCCTAGAATACTACCTGTTGTACCTTAAGAGACAATCCCTTAGCTGTGATAATGAATCAGTGCTTAAAACATTTTATAATTATGTCACGAATTTTATGTCTCTGTTTTATTAACCTTCAAGTATTTATAATCACACCCTTAAGTACCAAATACTATGAATGCTTTGCAATGCTACCACCTATTAATATTGAATGAACTGACTCGAAGAAAATGTGAGGTGAAGCTCAAACTGATATTCCGCTTTATACAGAAAATACCATCCCAAACTTCAGAAGACACATGTGAAAGAAATAGTTAAAACAAAGGAGCGCCTATTGAGGTTTTTAACTCTTATACACAAAAGTAAGAAGAGACCTGCTGCTCATAAATTTCTTTTATTCATACTAGGAAATACATAATGAAAACTAGAATACATTTCAACATAAACAAATTGCCAGAAACTTGCTTACTCATTCATTAATCTTTGAATCTTTGAGTACAAAATATTTTTTCAGGAGGTCCAAAACTCAGAACCTTCCTTCCTCTTGGAAATTACATTAAATACAATAAAAAGCAGTTTGGAACTGCTGTAACCAATTCTAACTACCAAAACTACTTCATGACTTCGAAGGCTGTCTATTACATGCTTTGAAAATGTCTTTTAACAATTACATTGACTTTAAAAAATAACATAAAGTAAATATCCTAATCTATAGGAATTGCTGACGAAGTGGCTTCTTTTCCTTGATTAACTGATTTGTATTTCTTTGTTGCTGATCCCTTTGGCAAGTCAATAGTCTAGGCTCTGCACTTTTTCCATATTTCCACCTTCGTCTTGGATGAATGTGTCAAACTGTGATACTCCAATCTGAATGCAATAATTCGGTCATAAGATGGTCTTTCAGAGAAAAGAGTTTCTACCATCCACAAAAGTTGAACATGTCTTTGAAAGAAGTTGACCATCGTCTCTCCTTTTAGTACTTGAGTCTTCTCATGCCTATTGTCAATATTTCTTTTGTCATCACCAGTGAATTCTCATAAGAGCTCCATGGCATAAGATTCCCCCCAGCTCCCCAACATGATGGCAAGCCTACCCTTGTAATTTTATCAAAAGATTCATCAAATTCACTTACTGCTTCTTTGATTTCTATTAATTTCTTTTCTGCAGCCTTTCTGTGATCATTCCTGAAAATCATTTTATTAATTTCCACTGCATACAACATTCTATCCAGCATATCATTCTCCTCTAATTCCTCATCTGATTTGGAATTGATATAATCAATAAATATTCTAGCCCAAATGGCTCTGTTAATCCCTTTCTTCTTGTTAGACATAATCGGTTCTTCACATTCCATAATAAGGCTCTTTTCTTGTGCAATAATCATCAGGAAGCACCAATTTGACTTCATTTATGAGATGATATCAGTCCAAATGAAATCATTAGCTTGTATAAATGACACATTACCTTTCATTCTTTCTTTGAGATTCTTGATCTCAGCTTCAACATTTCTGAAATCCATTTTGTACTTATCTCTTTTGCTTTCCATGACCTTCATCAATTTTGTAACAGCCTCCAAATATGTTTGAGCATTATTTCTATCTCTCTCAGCCATCTACAACTCAGTATTTATTTGAATAAATTGTGCTTGAGGATCTGCATCACCTGTAGGAAAAACAAAAGTATAGTTATGATTATCAATGTGATTTTGTAAAGAAATTGCAGTCTGCTTCACTTTGGAAAATTATTCATCCTTCTGCATAAGTTGCTGCAACAACTTCTCTTTTTCCCTCTCTACCTCTGAAATCTCTGTAACCATTGAGTGTTCACCAGTAAGTAACCTCAATTTCTACCTTAATGTAGATATCTCTACTTCAGCACTTTGCAAGAATTTTTGCACAACAGTCTTGTCACTAGGGTCTACACCAATCTTAATAATAATCTTCTTCAACTCTTCATTTTGGACTGTTAAGGCTCTTGAAATGGCCTTTTCTAGCTTCAATTGTTTGATAAATTCCCTAACATGTTTTCAGCTTTAACTGCCATTGCATTTGTCTTTGTGAGATCATTAACAATCAATTTCCCAGTCTGCATATGCAAATTCATTTTGTCCATTAGTGGAATCTTTTTTACATCCATAGTCACATTTATAGTATTGAAACTGTTTGAGGACCCAATTGACATTCCTGTCGAATGTGACAGAGCAATCTTGAATTGATCTTTTTCAAGATCCATTACGGTCAACAGCCTTGTCTGATTGTTAGTAACCTGATGTTCTGCTTGGGCCTCCATACTAACCTTCATTCTCTGATTTCTCTATTCAATTTGAGAAAACACCTGTTTTATTAAGGGTACCTGTTCATGAGAGGATTCTTGACCTCCAGGGGAAGAGGGACCATTCTTCTCTTCACCCAAATGCAAGGAAAAACCAGGTGAATTAGAGGAATGATCTTCAGAAAATTTTGTCCTTTTCTCATCTCTTGGTGTCTCATCATCCAAGTCAATAACAACTTCTTTACCTCTTTTATTTGTTTTCTTAGTTATAACAGGAGTTTGAATGCTTGTATTTACTGAACTTATTTCTCCTTTGTTTGCCACCTTTTCCTGCTCAGGTCTACTTTCATGAATGAAAGCCGAGTATCCATTCTCAATTCTTCTCTCTGAAATTATACCAGGGGGATCATAAGCCCATTTTTATCCTAGTGAAAAATGTGTTTCCTCCAACAATTTTCTTACTTCCTCAAACGCCTGCCTCATATTAGCTATGAAAGGTCCCACACTCATAGGAAATTTATACATATGGCTCTTCTTCATAGGAACAAAGTGCACATTATCAACATTCGGCCTCTATCTTATAAATTCTAAGGCGAAAAGCCTCATTGGTACAAATGTTGGGAGCCTGTAAGGTTCAACAGCTGCTCCATACAACATTGTTATGAATATTCTTCTGACACAAACTAGTCCCCAAATTTACAGCTAGTTCCCAATTGTAGAACTCCTAGGCTTTGGGTAAAAAACAAGGGGGGATGAGCTCCATTCAAAATTTTATATGCAATGGGCATATACTGACTAGCAAAATCAAATAACCCCTCTTCATTTTTCTCCCTTCTGATTATATCTGGCCAAAATACAACTGACTGTCATTGCTTGTTTACATCCATTATATTTAGACCTAACTGCATGAATTCTTCAACATTTTGGTATTAAAATAAATAGACAATCAATGAGGGAAATTTAAAAGAACCTGTCAGTGAGAGACTCATCAAATGCGAATTGACTGCTTCTTGCCAAAAGGATGGAATATCTAGGACCGTTATTGGCTTCATCATCATGGCGAACATTCCTAGGACTGACTTTTCCACTATAACGTCCTCTTATTTGCCCAAGATTTTAGCAATACTGCTTAATATGGGTCGAGTGTCCTCGTTGAAAACTTCCATAGCGAATTCTCTACATTCTGGCTGAAACTGCTTCATATTGGGCTTCAAATGGAACATAAATTGATTGAATTCTTCTCTTGCAAGGCTTTCATAGTAAGTAACCAATGAATCTTCTAAAAATTGAACTAATGAATCAGCTTCAGGAAAACACAAGGCTTGGTGGATTAATTGGGTAGACACCTGCAAACGTTTTCCCCTTGGGAATTCATTACGAAACACTTTCCGGGATACAATACGAAAACCAACCAATAAATAAAATATGGGAATAAATGTGTCTTCGAGATGCATGCAGAAAGGACCCTGGATGTTTTCATGGCAGAATAGAAAGGGGAATTATCATTGTTCAATACAACTTTTTGATGGAATGGAAGATGAATTACTGAGGTTTCAGTGTCTTGAATGTCTCTCTCATTATCCATGAGAGGAATGTGACTCGATGAACCATTCAAGGAAGACCTTTTAGCCATGATTAAAAAAGGTGCTAAAGGAATACTCGTGCAAGGTGACTAAAACTGAAAGGTGACGGGAAGGAGCAGTAGGTAAAAACATGATAAACTACGAACTATTTTGAAAATGAAATGAAAAACACCCCTAAATAGGTGGCGCGGTTTTTGTGTTAAATGTCTATGCAACGTGTCACCTGACTGTTGGACTGATTTGACATGGAAAACAGTTTTTCTCCATTCAGCATATGACGTCTCTCGGGGTATGGCTGCAAACTCTGGCTTGTGCCCCCGCAGTCGATATCCACCATTGATCTTCATCGCTTACACAGTCAACCCAGTCAACTACGGGGGCACCCCTTTCCATTATCTCTCGTGCTATTAGTGTCCGCGGGTTGGATCATCCGGTTCATACTTTTAATAACAACACTCTTCGCCTTATGAATTGATTGATGTTTAAACTGATATGAAACCCACCTGTACAAAGTTTAAAACAATTAAAATTTAATACATCAAACTTAAAACATTTTTCTTTTTATGCCAAAGTATAAAACTATAATACTTTAACATATTTTATTTTCTTTCAATTTCATATTTTTTTTTTGTATTTTTAATATAAAATTAAAAGGATATGCAGATGGTCCACAACATTTGGCTCCACCAGGGGATAGTGTTTTTTTCCATGAAACACTAAGAACCTGCAGATCAGTGCCTTCACTTCGGGCATGGAGTCAAAAATTGCTTGATGAAAAATACACAATGATAGAAAACCGGATATGTATAATGATGAAATAACTGCTTCTAGTGTTGGAAATAGTGTTTCAAATACTGCCCATTAATAGGCAGTTCTACTACTTCTCTGTCAAGACTTTCCAACATGAAAGTGTTGTTTTCTCTGGCTCCAATGATTTTATATGGACCATACCATAAAGGATCAAATTTTCCATGCTTCCCTTTATCCTCTCTTCTTGTTTCCCATCTTAGTACCGGATCTCCATTCTGCAACATGATTTATTTTGCTTTTCTATCAAAAATGGACTTCATTTTCTCCTGATAAGTGACCAGATTGTCCCTAACCTTATTTCTGCTTTCACTTAATTCCATCACTTTATTCATTCTTATAATTAGGGCATTAGGTTCCTCTTGAGCATCTTGAAGGAAATATATAACTGGCCTTACTAACTGAGTAGGAAACAATGCCTGGGTACCATATACTAATTCATAAGGTGACTTACTAGTGGATCTCCTAGTATTCATCCTCACTGCCCATAAAGCAAAGACCAGCTTTGAATTCCAATTCTTTTGGTTTTCATTTATTGTCTTCTTCAAGATTTTCACCAACACTTTATTAGAGGATTCTGCTAATCCATTTCCTTGAGGGTGATATGTTGCAGAATGGGACAATATCACATTATAATTTTGACAAAAGTTTATAAACCTGGTTGAGTTGAAGACTTGAGCATTATCTATAACAATATTCACTGGACATCCAAATCTGCTGAAAATATTTTCTTCCAAAAATTTCATTACAACCAAATCATTTTCTTTTCTGGAAGGGACTGCCTCTACCCATTTTGTAAAATAATCAGTTGTAGTCAAGATCCATTTAAATTTCCCACTTGATGGTGGATTGATTTCCCCATTGAAATCCAATCCCCATTGTCTAAAAGGTTCTTCAACAAAAAGAGGTTAAAGAGGTAAAGGAGCTAACCTTTTCTTTTCTGCAAACAACTGACATTTTTGACAACTTCTAACCATCCTGTATACATCTGCAAATAAAGAGGGCCAATAAAAACCTGATTTAAGAATCTTATGAGAAGTTACCTTCCAACTGTAATGACCTCCACATAAGCACTCATGATACTATTTAATCACTTCTATGGTTTCTTCTTCTGTTAGACATAACATCAACACACCAACATGATCTTTCCAATACAACTTAGCTTCAATTATAACATAAGGCTGAGCTTTAAGTTTCAAGGCTCTGTACCTGGCTCTGTTAATTGAAGGTGGACAAGAAAGGAAACACATATAATGAATAATATCTTTGTACCAGTTTGAACAGAGGAATTTATACTTAATTGCTTCTTTTTTCTGAATGTGATTTGATTCTTCAGTGACTTCTTCTATAGGTGCAAGTAAAATGATTCCCAAAGCTTGAAAATTAGATTCTGTTAACAATTTAGCTAGTCCTAGTCCTTTGACTAGCTTTGTTGGTTTGATGTCCAAATCATACTCTTGGATTTTAGCAATCCATTTCCCTCTTTTCCCTTCAACATCACTCTGTACTAATACATCCTTTACAATAGAATTCGGCACATATGCTACAATTTGAGAATGAAGTATATAAGTTTTGAAAGCCTTCAATGACTTAACCAGAGCATATACTTGTTTCTCCAAGATATTATACTTCAGTTCTGTATCTTGAAGCACTTTGCTGAAAAAAGCTACAGGCTGCTCACTTCCTTCTTCATTTTTTTGTAGTAGCACAACAACAATTGTAGAAGAAGATGCAAATGAGAAAATTTGAAATGGTTTCAAGTAATCTAGACTGATTAAAACAGGAGCTTCTTGGACAAATTCTTTAATTCTTTTGAAATATTCCCTTGCATCTTTATCCCACTTTACTTCAACATCATTTTTCAACATATCTGTTATTTTCTGGACAATCTCAGCATAATTTGGGACAAATATTCTCAGAAAATTGATTTTTCCAAGAAATCGTTGAATATCCTTCTTACTTCGAGGCAGTGGGATTGGCTATATGGCTTCAACCCTTGCTGGATCAATCTTCACTCCTTGCTTTGAAACTATATGGCCCAACAATTTTCCTTCTTCTAGTGAAAACAAGGATTTTTTAGGATTCAATGATAATCCATATTTCCTACATTTAAAAAGGGCTTTCTCCAAATGTTCTAGGTGTTCATCATCAGAACTTGAAAAAATTGTAACATCATCAAGATAAATAACTACAAATTTGTCCCCTACAAACGCAATATTCATTGCCCTTTGGAAAGTAGCTCTTGCATTCATGATTCCGAATGGCATCCTGGCATACATGAATGTTCCCCAGGGTGTAGTGAAAGCAATTTTCTTTTGATCTTCCTTCTCCACAAAAACTTGATTATACCCGGAAAAACCGTCAACCATGGATAACCTGTATGCTCTAGTTACTTTCTACAAGACAAAGTCCATCTTTGGCAAAGGATAATTATCCTTTAGTGAAGCTCTATTCAAGTTTATGAAATCTACACATAGTCTTATCTCTCCATTTTTCTTCATGACTGGTACAAGATTAGAAACCCAATCTGAATATCTTAGAGGAACTATAATCTTTGCTTGTAAAATTTTTTTTACCTTTTTTTCAATTGGAGCCAGCAATAATGGGTTAATTTTTCTGAGCTTCTGTCTATGAGGCTTAATCCCATCTTTCAATGGAATTTAATGCTAAATAATAATTTTATCATAAGTTTTCAGATCTTCATATGACCATGCAAATACATCGATAAACTGATTGAAAATATCTACCTACCTCTCTTTGTATTCCTTTGGAACTCCTTTGGACAGTTTGACTATTTTAGGCTCATGTTGATTTCCTAAATTATAGTCCTCCATTTCTCCATCTTGGGCTACCTTTTTCTAGTTTACTGCCACATCGTAAGCATCAAATAGTCTTTCAAGAGGTACTAAACCTATGGGAAAAATATTATCTTTCAACTGAATTATCTTCTGCTCTCCAATTGTCTGCTTTAGATTTTTAGACATTTCACCTTAATCACTTTCATCCACTTCTAAATCAATTTGATTGTCTTCAAAATTTCCAATCATCGTCAAGAACTGATTAATCTGCTCATCATCCTCAAAGACCTGCCAATGCTTTACATTATCAGGGATTGATGGCCTATGTCTCAACTCAATCTCATAACTCAACCTTGGATTGATTGGTGGTTTGAATGTACTAGCTGCAATCGCTAACGAATCTTCCATTCTATTCTCCTCTCTTGGAATAAACTGTAAATTAAAGGCCTCAAAATTATTTTCAACTAGATCCCATACCTCATTTCTATAGGAGCTCAATCTAGGATGCTTAGTCTGACACCAATTTTTAATTTGCCTTATGATCAATTCAGAATCACCAAAAACAGAGATAGACTGAATTCCCATTTGTTTAGCTTTTTTCAGACTTAAAATTAATGCTTCGTATTCAACTAGATTATTATTGGATTCAAATTCCAATTTGAAAGAAAAAGGTACAAGCTGGTTACCTTCAGGAGATACAAATATGAATCCAGCTCTGGTGCCCTCCTTTGAAAATGCACCATCTAAATAACAGTTCCAAAGCTTATTTGACTGCAGCTCCTTACGTACAATGGCTGAAGGGAGCTGCTTTTGTGAATCTTCAGCAAATTCTGCATCCTCATGTAGCATGAAACAAGATAGATCCTCCTTCTCAAGAGCCCATAAATGGGGGAATTACCTGCATCTTTCTTGGTAGTAGTTTTCAAAAACCTGGTTTCTTTGTATAACCTCCTTTCCTCCCCATTAAAAATAGGAATGATGGCATATGTGAAATCTAATTTCAAAACTCCTCCAAGTTTTCACCCCAAAGATCTAGACAACAACATACCAAATTTGGCTGGAATGTCTACTACTATCACATCCATCATACTACTCTTAGCTAGAATTTGGGCTAAGGAAACAACCATATCCTTGATAAGACCCACACACTTTACCCTTTTTGAATCAAAGGAATAAAGGTCTCTATATGGCTTGGTAATTTTCAAATTTAACTCTTTCATCACAGACAATGGCATTAGATTATGTGAGGCACCAGAATCTAGCATACAATTATGTAAAATGAAGTCATGTAACAGAACTGATATATAAAAAAGTGGAACAGAAGAATCTACCTCTTCAACATGAGGTCCAAAAGTAACCACTGGTTTTTTCTCTTGCAGGTTCACTATATTACCCACCTCGTTAGACTGAGATAAATTAATAAACTTTGCAATTTCTTTCTTATAACCAGGGGTTTTGACCAACTCAAGAAGTGGTACTTGAATCTTCACTTTTTCTAACTCTTTTGACAAACTGAAAGTTTGATTTTGTTTTTTCAACTTTTCAGGTTCTTGGTTTCTATTTGAATTTGCAGCTTGATCAGAAACAGTAACAATCTTCTTCAACATATTAGGATCATTACGTTTTATTTTGGAAGCATCAGCTTGCTGTTTTTATTTTTCTTTTTCTTGATTCATGGGCTATTTCCCTTGTCTGATTTTTTAATTTGGTTTTTCTGTAGTGGAGTCGCCATTGGATTAGGTACTGATTCTGACTCTTTCTCTTCATCATCTTGAGTTCTCAATCTCTTTTTTGACCTCAAATCATATTTTTTATGCAGTTCGGATTGCATAAAATCAATAAATTGTTTACAGTAATCATCCATTTCTTCTTGATCAAATGAGATATCAGTTACTTACCTTTCCTCTTCATATTATTTTTCAATTTCTTCTTCTGATTCGCCATCCTCCGTATACACAACACAAATTTTATCTTCATCTTCCTCTTCATTATCATCAACAGAATGTGATGGTGCTGCCTCTATATATAAAGGTGCTTGCACTTGATCCTGATCCTTTCTTTCTCTTTGCAAAATCTACAGGGGTTGTTTTCTGAACTGAGGATTAAAAACCCCTATGTTCTGTTTTGCAGGTTTATTGTTGTCTATTTCCAACTTTACTAGTTTATTTGACAAATTTTTAATGACCTTTGTCATATCATCTATCCTCTGATCTTGAGATGAGGCTCCTTCTTTATCTTGAACTTTCTTAGCAACAAACATATTTGCCTCAATATCTAAGGCATCAGTTTGAATCTGTTCAAGAGTGGGGGATCTTCTTTCTCTCAATGTAAAACTAAAATCCGACTCAAATGCTCCAGAAAAAACAACCCTTGCTCCAACAAGAGGAGGTTTCATTTCCACAGGAAAACTATTGTACAACTTATTAAATCTTTTCACAAAATCACTCATACTTTCATTTGATTTTTTCTTTATAGCATTAAATTCTGTTAAAGAATAACCATGGTCCCTTTTTTCTCCCCACCTTTGGATGAAATGTCTTTCTAATTCATCCCAATCATTAATTGAACCATTAGGTAATCCTTTGAACCATTTTCTTGCCTCTCCACTTAGAGACTGTACAAAAAGTCTCATCACAACAGTTCTACATTAAAATTCTCAGCAAATGTGTAGAACAAGGGCAAGTGTTGTTCTGCAGTTATTTCATCTTCACCAGTAAATCTAGGGAGAAACTTGAGGTACTCCTGAGGCATTGCATTCATTGGTTGGGGTAGATTTAATGTTGCATATCTATTCATCAAGAAAGCAGGGGCTGCCATGTTTATGCCTTGATTAATTGCTCCTTGAGTGAGGTAAAATGGATACCAGTAGTAGGTGGGGATGAATGAGGTGGAACAACTGATATAGGGATAGGTGTATGAATAATAGCAGAAGAACTGGAAACTGCAGGAGGCCGAGTTTTTGTAAGAGGAAATGATACAAACTCAAAAGATTGTTCTTTTAACGTTGGTTCTTGGAAATGAATGGGTGAAGGTGAGGATTCTTTTTCTAGGAAAATGAGTTTTCAAGAAATATCCTTGGATGAAAATGTATGTGAACTGTTGCCTGGTGCAAGCAGTGTGGCATCAAGTGTAGAAAATATTTTTGTTTTCTGGCCCTTCTTTGAAACTAGATTTTTCGGATCAGACAAAATAGGAGCTTTTTGCTAAGAGGTATCTGACCTTGTGTGAGGCCTCTTAGGAGCCAGAATTATTTTAAAGAAGCACAACTTAGTATTTCCTCCTCTCTAAACAACCAGAGGAAATATGAACAAAACCCAGGGAAAAATTCGAATCTTTTCTCCCCGGAAACGACGCCAATTAATGTTGTACCTTAAGAGATAATCCCTTAGCTGTGATAAGGAATCATTGCTTAAGACATTTTATAATTATGTCACGAATTTTATGTCTCTGTTTTATTAACCTTCAAGTATTTATAATCAGACCCTTAAATACCAAATACTATGAATGCTTTGCAATGCTGCCACCTGTTAATGTTGAATGAACTTACTAGAAGAAAATGTAAGGTGAAGTTCAAACTGATATGCCGCTTTGTATAGAAAATACCATCCCAAAATTTAGAAGAAACATGTGAAAGAAATAGTTAAAACAAAGGAGTGCCTATTAAGGATTTTAACTCTTATACACAGAAGTAAGAAGAGACTTGCTGCTCACAACTTTGTTCTATTCATAGAAGGAAATACATAATGAAAATTAGAATACATTTCAACATAAAAAAATTGCCAGAAACTTGCTTACTCATTCATTAATCTTTGAATCTTTGAGTAGAAAATATTTTTCCAGGAGGTCCAAAACTTGGAACCTTCCTTCCTCTTAGAAATTACATTAGATACAATAAAAATTAGTTTGGAACTGTTGTAACCAATTCTAACTACCAAAACTACTTCATGACTTCTAAGGTTATCTATTACATGCATTGAAAATGTCTTTTAACAATTACATTGACTTCAGAAAATAACATAAAGTAAATATCCTAATCTATAAGAATTGCTGACGAAGTGGCTTCTTTTCCTTGATTAACTGATTTGTCTTTCTTTGTTGCTGATCCCTTTGGCAAGTCAATAGTCTAGGCTCTGCACTTTTTCCATATTTCCACCTTCATCTTGGATGAATGTGTCAAATTATGATACTCCAATATGAATGCAGTAATTCGGTCATAATATGTCCTTTTAGAGAAAAGAGTTTTTACCATCCAAAAAAGTTGAAAATGTCTTTGCAAGAAGTTGACCATCATCTCTCCTTTTAGTACCTCAATCTTCTCATGCCTGTTGTCAATCTTGCTTTTTGTCATCACCAGTGAATTCTCATAAGAGCTCCATGGCAGAACATTCCCCTCAGCTCCCCAACATGATGGCAAGCCTACCCTTGTAATTTTATCAAAGGATTTATCAAATTCACTTACTGCTTCTTTGATTTCTATTAATTTCCTTTCTACAACCTTTCTGTGATCATTCCTGATAATCATTTTATTAATTTCCACTACATACAACATTATATCCAGCATATCATTCTCCTCTAATTCCTCATCTGACTTGGAATTGATATAATCAATAAATATTCTAGCCCAAATGGCTCTGTTAATTCCTTTCTACTTGTCAGACATAATCGGTTCTTCACATTCCATAATAAGGCTCTTTTCTTGTGCAATAATCATCAGGAAGCACAATTTTGACTTCATTTATGAGATGATATCAATCCAAATGATATCCTTAGCTTGTATTAATGACACATTACCTTTCATTCTTTCTTTGAGATTCTTAATCTCAGCTTCAACATTTCTGAAATCCATTTTGTACTTATCTGTTTCGCTTTCCATGACCTTCATCAATTTTGTAACAACCTCCAAATATGTTTGAGCCTTCTTTCTATCTCTCTCAGCCATCTGCAACTCAATATTTAATTGAATAACTTGTGCTTGAGGATCTGCATCACCTGTAGTAAAAAAAAATTACAGTTATGATTATGAATGTGATTTTGTAAAGAAATTGCAGTCTGCTTCACTTTGGAAAGTTCTTCATCCTTCTGCATAAGTTGCTGCAACAACTTCTCTTTTTCCTTCTCTACCTCTGAAATATCTGCAGCCATCGAGTGTTCACTAGTAGGTAACCTCAATTTCTTCCTTAATGTAGATATCTCTACTTCAGCACTTTGCAAGAATTTCTACACAGCAGTCTTGTCACTAGGGTCTACACTAATCTTAATAATAATCTTCTTCAACTCTCCATTTTGGACTGTTAAGGCTCTTGAATTGGCCTTTTCTAGCTTCAATTGTTTGATAAATTTCCCTAACATGTTTTCAGCTTTAACTGCCATTGCATTTGTCTTTGTGAGATCATTAACAATCAATTTCCCGGTCTGCATATGAAAATTCATTTTGTCCATTAGTGTAATATTTTTTTACATCCATAGTCACATTTACAGTATTGAAACTGTTTGAGGACCCAATTGACATTCCTGTGGGACGTTACAGATTAATCCTGAATTGATCTTTTTTAAGATCCATTATGGTCAACAGCCTTGTGTGATCGGTAGTAACCTGATGTTCTGCTTGGGCCTCCATACTGGCCTTCATTCTCTGATTTCTCTATTCAATTTGAGAAAACACATATTTGATGAAGGGTACCTGTTCATGAGAGGATTCTTGACCTCCAGGGGAAGAGGGAGCATTCTGCTCTTCACCCAAATGCAAGGAAAAACCAGGTGAATTAGAGGAATGATCTTTAGCAAATTTTGTGCTTTTCTCATCTCTTGGTGTCTCATCATCCAAGTCAATAACAACTTCTTTACCTCTTTTATTTGTTTTCTCAGTTATAACAAGAGTTTGAATGCTTGTGTTTACTGAACTTATTTCTCCTTTGTTTGCCACCTTTTCCTGCTCAGGTCTACTTTCATGAATGAAAGCCGAGTATCCGTTCTCAATTCTTCTCTGTGAAATTATACCATGGGGATCATTAGCCTAGTAACAAATGTGTTTCCTCCAATAGTTTTGTTACTTCCTCAAACGCCTACCTCATATTAACTATGAAAGGTCCCACACTCATAGGAAATTTATACATATGGCTCTTCTTCATAGGAACAAAGTGCACATTATCAACATTCAGGCTTTGTCTTATAAATTCTAAGGCGAAAAGCCTCATTGGTACAAATGTTGGGAGCCTGTAAGGTTCAAAAACTGCTCCATACAACCTTATTTCTAAATATTCTTCCAACACAAACCAGTCCCCAAATTTACAGCTAGTTCCCAAATGTAGAAACTCCTAGGCTTTAGGTAAAAAACAGGGGGGGTGAACTCCATTCAAAATTTTATGTGCAATGGGCATATACTGACTAGCAAAATAAAATAACCCCTCTTCATTTTGCTCCCTTCTAACTATATCTATCCATAATACAACTGATTGTCTTTGCTTGTTTACATCCATTATATTTAGACCTAACTGCATGAATTCTTCAACATTTTGGTATAAAAATAAATAGACAATCAGTGAGGGAAATTTAAGAGAACCTGTCAGTGAGAGACTCATCAACTGGGAATTTACTGCTTCTTGCCAAAAGGATGGAATATCCAGGACCGATCTTGGCTTCATCATCATGGCGAACATTCCTAGGACTGACTTGTCCACTATAACATCCTCTTCTTTGCCCAATATTTTAGCAATACTGCTTAATATGGATCGAGTGTCTTCGTTGAAAACTTCCATAGTGAATTCTCCACATTTTGGCTGAAACTGCTTCACATTGGGCTTCAAATGGAACATAAATTGATTGAATTCTTCTCCTGCAAGGCTTTCATAGTAATTAACCAGTGAATCTTCTGAAAATTGAAATAATGATTCGGCTTCAGGAAAACGCAAGGCCTGGCGGATTAATTGGGTAGACACCTGTAGAACATTTTCCCCTTGGGAATTCATTACGAAATAATTTCCGGGATACAATGTGGAAACCAACCAATAAATAAACTTTGGGAATAAATGTGTCTTCGAGATGCATGCAAAAAGGACCCCGGATGCTTTCATGGTGGAATAGATAGGGGAATTATCATTTTTCAATACAAATTGTTGATGGAATGGAAGATGAATTACTGAGGTTGCAGTGTCTTGAATGTCTCTCTCATTATCCATGAGAGGAATGTGACTCGATGAACCAGACAAGGAAGAACTTTTAGCCATGATTAAAAAAGGTGCTGAAGGAATACTCGTGCAAGGTGACTAAAATTGAAAGGTGACGGGAAGGAGCAATAGGTCAAAACGCAATAAACTGTGAAGTGTTTTTAAAATGAAATGAAAAACACCCCTAAATAGGTGGCGCAGTTTTTGTGTTAAATGTCGATGCAACGTGTCACCTGACTGTTGGACTGATTTGATGTGGAAAACAACTATTCTCCATTCAGCATATGATGTCACTGTGGGGGGTCTCAGGGTATGGCTGCAAGCTCTGGCTTGTGCCCCTGCAGTCGATATCTGCTGTTGATCTTCATCGCCTCTGCAGTCAACCCAGTCAACTGTGGCGGTGCCCCTTTCCATTAACTCTCGTGCTATTAGTGCCCGCGGGTTGGATCATCTGGTTCATACTTTTAATAACATCACTCTCCGCCCTATGAATTGATCGACATATAAACTGATATGAAACCGACTTGTACAAAGTTTAAAACAGTTAAACTTTAATACATCAAACTTAAAACATTTTTCTTTTATGCCAAAGTATAAAACTATAATACTTTAACATATTTTCTTTTCTTTCAATTTCAGATTTTTTTTGTATTTTTAATATAAAATTAAAAGGATAAGCAGATGATCCACAACACTACCAATGAATCAACACCCAAAGATATTTCTTCTGAGAGTAGATAAATGACTGTAGTGTATTATGCTATGTTATTGGAAGCAGGACCAATGCAGAACCCTCTTGAAACTAACAGCTGACTAGATGGATAATAAAGTACCCAAGCTGTGGAAGCTAAGTTCTGGGTGTGTCTACAAGCACCATCGGTGAAACCATAATGACTCATGATATCCAATACAACCTGCCAAAGAAGATCAAAAAACATCACCATCATCTCATAGACCGAAAACTCAGACATGTACAAAAACAAAAACTTTTCTTTTCTCAAAAACCCATACGCTACTTTACAGAACAAAACTAGCGTATATACGTGGATATCCTTAAGGAAACTCGCGTATTCTCAAATCTCTTATTATCCAGATAATTCTTATGTTAGATTATTGCATCATTCGTTCATTAGATGTTTAGTAAGCAGTAGACATGTGCAGTAAGAACAGAATAAATCAACACACATAAGCATCACACATGAACACCAGGATTTTAGGTGGAAACCCAATTCGGGAGAAAACCACCGCTGTTGTCGTCTCAGTCTTCAATATTTATTATAAGGAAAACATCTTACAACTATGTACTGGCACAGACTCATACCAGCACGTAGGTACCCACCTGCAGAAGGCTACTACCTTCTCTCGTTTACCAGCCTCTCCTGGAAGGGAGCTACAACCCCCTGCTCTCATTGACCAACCCCTCCTGGAAGGGAGCTACAACCCCCTGCTCTCATTTACCAGCCTCTCCTGGAAGGGAGCTACTACCACCTGTTGAAGGCTTCGACCCTCAGCACCACTGTAGACCACGTTTCATCAATTTTCAAACTGGATCAAACAGCTTCAACACAACCCTTCACTTATCATCAATCATACTTTGCCCAATAATTCAAACAGAACAGTGAAACCACTATAACCAGAATATCAGAGATAACCCAAACTTCAGGATAAATATGCAGAAACACATTCAAACTTGAGCAACCATAAGTTCAGATAGCATATGCGCTTTTATTTAATCAGACCCGCGTATACACGCGCTTTTTATGAAACGAACCCACGTATATATCTGTGCATTTTGCAAAAAAACCCTAACTGCCCATACGCACTTTTATTTAATCAGATCCGCGTATACACGCGCTTTTCATGACACGAACCTGCATATGGATCTATAAAAGATAAACTTTGCAGACAAGACCAGATCTATGAACTTACCCAGATTTCTTCAATTTCTTCAACAGATTTACGCCAGGTCTTCATCACTTCTTTTCAGATCATCCTAGAGATTCACCATTTTCAGATTTAGAGCTTTCGAACATTCATCATATTCATAAGTGCATCATAGATTCAGATCTATCAATTAGGAACAGAGTTCAACCATGCAGATATACTTCAGAGTGAAGTATTCATTAAAGCCCATGCACTTTTTTTCACCCTTGCATTATGATTCTCTTCCCCTTAAATAGATTTAGCCTTTATCAATACCATGAGCTAAAACCACACTACTTCCAATGGTATTCTTGTACGGGATCAAATAGATAATCAACCGCTCAATACTTTGGGTCAATACCATGGTAATGTCCCCTGGTTTCATAAAATTAGAGCACAAATGGGCATACGCGACTTGGCACGTACTTTTCCATGTGCATACGCTACTTCTCCTTAACAAACCCGCGTATGCTTTGTGACATACCATTTTTATCATTATTCTGGCACTTACTGAATTTCCTTCTTCTGTTACTTCTGAGCTGATCTGAGATACATCATATTTACATCATTGCCATCAAGTTCAATAGGTTGCATTCAAGAACAACTTCATCAAATAGGTTGCCATCAACTTTATCAAGTAGGTTGCCATCAAGGACAGTACTCTGCATCATATTGCCAACAATCTCCCCCTTTGGACTTGATGGCAACCATGATGGTGTTTGATCATCACAACATATAGATACATTGAATATAACCAGTATGCAAACACCATGATGCTGTCCCCTTATTCAAACACCATGAAACTCTCCCCCTTTGACATCAAGGGCAAAGGGCGGACCAAAACAAGGTTTTCCTTCTTATGTAGAAAGAAGAGCTCTGTAGATCTGATGTGCACTGAAGTTACCAAGCTCCCCCTGAGTTCATGGTGAATCTTCAAACATATCTTTCAATGAAGTACATGACTTTATGACCTTCCTATCACCAAGGACTCATAATTACATCAATGATCCAACTAAGTGGATTTACATATGTGACACAAGTACCCAACCAAGTGGGTTTACACATTTTGAATCAACTACCCAACCAAGTGGGTTTACAAATTTGAATAAGCCCTTTACATGACTGAATATTACAAATTACATCATAGGTCTCAACATAACCTTTTCATAAAATTACAAATATGACCTTTTATAACCAAGACCAAAAAGACCTCAAGAGAGAGATCATATTTAAAAACCATCATAATTCCAACAATGCATTACATTCAACAATGCTAATGCTCCCCCTGAAACTGTGCATCCAATGCATCCTTTCCATAGGAACAAAACTCCTCCTTAGCTTGTGCAATCAGAACACTTTCAAAATAAGAGAGTTGAAACATCACTAGAGATATCATACAACATCAGAGATACCAAAAAACACTATAGCTGTGCTGAAGAATGCTGACCCCAAACAAAAATTGTCAGCAACCAACCATACGCGGTTTTCTGTGTATAAACTCGCGTATATACGTGACTATATTTCAGGAAACCCGCGTATCCAATTTAATCTTCTGAATTTAAGCAGTTCTGATTTTCTGCAAGGCAAAGACTACTCCTAGCTTCTGTCTGAGATATTCGAACGCTTCCCTGGGCAGAGGTTTGGTAAATATATCAGCAACTTGTTCTTTGGAGGGAACATACTCCAACTTCACCTTTTGTTCAAGCACTTGTTCACGTAAGAAGTGATACTTGATGGGAATGTGCTTGGTCTTGGAATGCATAATAGGATTCTTTGAGATACTGATGGCGCTTGTATTATCACACATAATGGAGATAGGAGGTGAACATTTAATTTGAAAGTCTTGTAAAGTTTGCATCATCCAAAGAAGTTGAGTGCAACATGATGCGACAGCTACATATTCTGCTTGTGCTGTAGATAAGGCAATAGAGTTTTGCTTCTTGCTGAACCAAGATACTAACCGGGGCCCCATATAGAATGCACCACCACTAGTGCTTTTTCGATCATCAACATTTCCAGCCCAATCTGCATCAGTGTAAGCATGAAGAGTAAGATCAACATTCTTTGGATACCATAGTCCAAAGTCTTGAGTTCCTTGTAGATATTTTAATATTCTTTTGACAGCCTGAAGGTGAGACTCTTTTGGATTAGCTTGGAATCGTTCAAAAATCCCAACTGCATGCATAATGTCTGGTTTAGTCCAAATGAGATAAAGTAGACTTCCTATCATAGATCTATATTTTGGTTGATTCACCGTGGGAGAATCATCATGAGAACTGAGATTACATCCGGTTATCATTGGTGTACTTACAAGTTTGCACTCTTCCATGCCATACTTCTTCAAAATTTGCTTAAGGTATTTTGCTTGTGATAAGAATATACCATCTGTAGTTTGATGCACTTGCAAGCCAAGAAAGAATGTTAGTTCCCCAAGTAAAGACATTTCAAATTCTTGCTGCATGACAGAAGAAAATTTCTGACTCATAGATTCTTCATTACTTCCAAAAATGATATCATCAACATATACAATCACAATCAATAGTTTATCATTTTCAGTTTTTGTGTATAAGTTGCTATCAGCAGACCCCTTTGAAAATCCTTGTTGATGAAGATATTTGTCAAGACGATAGTACCATGCCCTTGGAGCTTGTTTGAGACCATATAGAGCCTTTTTAAGTCTACAAATAAGTTTTTCATCATTTCCCAAAAATGAATCCTTCTGGTTGTTCTATATAAACTTCTTCTTCTAGATCACCATTGAGAAAAGCAGATTTAACATCCATTTGATAAACTTTGATTTGTTGGAAGCTTGAAAAAGCAAGAAACATTATTATGGCTTCAAGTCTAGCTACAGAAGCAAAAGTTTCTTCAATGTCTATACCTTCTTGTTGAGCATACCCCTTGCAAACAAGTCTAGCTTTATTTCTTATAACATCCCCATTCTCATTTAACTTGTTTTTGAATATCCATTTAGTTCCAATGAAATTTTTGTCATGAGGCCTTGGTACTAATTCCCAAGTGTGATTCTTTTCAATTTGATCAAGCTCTTCATTCATGGCTTGAATCCAACATTCATCTTTGCTAGCTTGATTGACATTTTGTGGTTCAATAGTGGATAGAAATTCCAGATAGCTAGAAGATCCCACAAGAGTCCTTCTTGTTTGTACACCTGATCCCTTATCTCCCAAAATTTGAGATTCTGGATGATTATTTTGAACATATCTGGATGAAGCTTTTTCAAACAAATCATCTTCAGGTTCTTTATTGGGTTCACTGTCTATATCATTGCTATTTGATGTAGAGGGATATAAGTCACCATCGTCTTCATTTGTTGTTTGTTTTTCTTCTCTTGGGGCTGCAAGAGACTCATCAATAACAACATCAATACATTCAAAAATCTTCCGAAGTCTTTTATTGTAACATTTATATGCTCTACTCATAGAGGAGTAAGCAAGAAGTATTCCTTCATCTGCTCTAGGTTCAAACTTGCCAAGTTTTTCATCATTATTTTTGATAAAGCATTTACTTCCAAACACTCTAAAATGCTTCACAGATGGAGAATTACCATACCAGAGTTCATATGGAGTTTTTTCACTATTTACACGAACATGTGCCTTGTTGAGAATGTTTACCGCTGTATGTGCTGCTTCTCCCCAAAATGTGTCAGGTGTTCCAGAATCATCAAGCATAGCTCTAGCCATTTGTTGAACGGTTCTATTCATTCTTTCTGCTACGCCATTTTGTTGTGGAGTGCCAGCTACAAAGAACTGTCTTTTTATGCCATGTTTTTCACAAAATTCAAGGAATTCGTTTGAAGTATATTCTCCTCCTCGATCAGATCTAAAACATTTGAGTTTTAGATCTAATTCATTTTCAACCAGAGCCTTGAAGATCTGAAATTTCTCAAATGCTTCGTCTTTGTGTTTAAGCAACCCAATCCAACACATTCTAGAGAAATCATCAATAAATAAGATATAGTATTGTTCACCACGAGGTGAATTTTTCCTCATAGGTCCACATATGTCAGTATGAATGAGTTCAAGAGGCCTACTTGATGATCCTTCCTTGGCATTAAATTGCACTCTGGTCTGCTTGCCGAATTGGCAAGATTTTCATATGATACTTTCAGGTAGAGTAATATTGGGAAGACCACGAACAGCATTAAGTCTACTTGATTTGTTGATTTGAGAGAAGCTTAGATGCCCCAACCTTCTATGCCATAGCCAGTTTTCTGAAGATTTACTCAAGTAACATTGTTCTTTGCAGTTCTTCAATACATACAGGTTGCTTGGAGTTCTTTTTCCTTTTATAATTGTTTTACATGTATCAAGATCACGTACCACACATTCTTTTGAACTAAAGACAACTTCAGTTCCTTGATCACACATTTGACTTACACTTAACAGGTTATGCCTTAATCAATCCACATACATGACATCATTAGCTTTCACCTTTTCTTTTAGAAACACAGACCCTTTTCCCTTAATTACCGCAGGAGTATCATTTCCAAATGTAACCTTCTTTTCCTTTTCTAGAGCATTATATGTAAGAAGTTTGTTTTTGTCACCTGTCATGTGTCTTGAGCATCCGCTATCAATGTACCATTGATTTTCTTCACCTTCTGCAAATAACGCTATGCCACAATTTTCAACCTATAATTCCTTCTTTTTCCATACTTTGGAACTTGAAGGAAAATGCTCTTTTGGCTGAACTTTGCTCGTACATTCAGATTCTTCATGCCCAAAGTTATTGCAATAAGCACATTCAACTTCATTTAGAAGAGGAGAAAAATTGTTATAGGTATTCTTCTTTGTTTCAATATCAATCCTTTTCTTTCTAGCTTCTCTTGTCATGATGGTTTTATATGCAACACATTGAACAACTTTGTGACAAAAATTGTGACATGAGAAACATTGTCCATTGAAGAAGAAATTTTTGCGATCATGAAATATTCTACTTGAATTTACCTGTTGATTGGTGTTTCTTTGAAAGATATTCCTGTTAGTGTTATTTGAATTGATATGATCATGCTTTACCTGTAAAGATTCTTTATTCCCTTGCTGAGTGGCAAAATTTTGTAAACCAGCTGTAGTTGCTTTTAGATAATTTGGTGCTGACGCCTGAGAAGATTCTCTGGTATATCCAAGACCTGTCTTTACAAGAGGAGAGCGTTGTACCTTGATAATCTCATTTAAGGTTTCTGATCCTTTAGTAAATCTAAGATTCAAAGTCTTTTCTTTCTCAAAATATTTTCTTAGACTTACCACTTCACATTCTAATTTCTCAATGTATTTCTTTGCTTCTTCAAACTACCTTTTCAGAGTCTCTATGGTTATTTTCCTTTCTTCTAAGAGTATTTTGCTTTCTTCTAAGTGTATTTTGAGTTGATTGTTTTCTTCAAGAAAATCATTGTCCTCTAGAGCATCCACAAAAGTATCATTTTCTTCTCTAGATTCAAATGCCATGAGAAGTCTAAGATCTTGTTCACATTCTTCCTCACTATCAGATAACCCATCACTATCTTCATGAGTATAGTAAATTTTTCTAGTGCTAGACTGGTTCTTATTCCTTCTTGCTACTTCTTTCCCTTTTGCAGATATTTCTTTATAAGGACACTTAGCAGCATAATGACCAACTCTTCCACAATCAAAACATTTGAAAGGAAGCTTACCTCTGAACCGTCCTATGCCAAGTTGAAGTTTCTTTACAAAATTTACCTCATCTTCTTTTAAGATATATCCTGATCCTTCTGCTTATTGCACTTCTTTCCCTTTTGTAGAAGCTCTAAAGATGGCTTCTTTGACTTCAGATGGTCCTCCTCTTCTCATTTCATATGCAGTTAGTATCCCATGAAGTTGCACTACAGTAAGATTTTGAAGATCCTGTTTTTCTTCAAGAGCAGAAAATTTTGACTCAAAGTTTGTCGTTAGAGATCTTAAAATTTTCTCAACCAAAGTAGATTCGGTTATTGTTTCTCCCAAATTTCTCATACGATTTACAACATCATCAAGACGTAAAAAGAAACTGGCAATACTCTCATCATTATGCATATTCAAATTTTCATATTCAATTCTGAGAGTTTGGAGTTTTGCACTTTTTACCTTTGCATCACCTTCATAACTTAGAATGATTTTTTCCCACATTTCCTTTGCGGTAGTCAGCTGCATGACTTTGACAAATTTAGATTCAGTTAGACTTCCTGTTATAGCATTGACTGCCTTTGCATTTGATTCATAATTCTTCTTTTCCGTCGGATCTGTTGGTAATGTGGCTAGATATTGATATCCTCCTTCAACAATGGCCCATACATCTGCTCCCAGACATTGAAGATAGGATCTCATCCTTATTTTCCAGAAGATTAAATTGTTTCCGTTAAAGAGCGGAGGCTTGATAGATGTTATCCCTTCTTGATTGCTCATCTTGCTTGATCTTCCTTCTAGCGGCTAAGCTTTTTCAGAAGGACCTGCTTTGATACCAATTGTTGGGAAAGATACTGAGAGGGGGGGGTGAATCAGTATCTTGATCTGTCAATCAAATTTTTACTTTTCTTTTCTCAAAAACCCATACGCTACTTTATAGAACAAAACTAGCGTATATATGCGGATATCCTTAAGGAAACTCGCCTATTCTCAGATCTCTTATTATCCAGATAATTCTTATGTTAGATTATTGCATCATTCATTCATTAGATGTTTAGTAAGCAGTAGACATGTGCAGTAAGAACATAATAAATCAACACACATAAGCATCACACATGAACACCAGGATTTTAGGTGGAAACCCAATTCGGGAGAAAACCACCGCTGCCGTCATCTCAGTCTTCAATATTTATTATAAGGAAAACATCTTACAACTATGTACTGGTGCAGACTCATACCAACACGCAGGCACCCACCTGCAAAAGGCTACTACCTTCTCTCGTTTACCAGCCTCTCCTGGAAGGGAGCTACAACCCCCTGCTCTCGTTGACCAGCCCCTCCTGGAAGGGAGCTACAACCCCCTGCTCTCATTTACCAGCATCTCCTGGAAGGGAGCTACTACCCCCTGCTGAAGGCTTCGACCCTCAGCACCACCGCAGACCACGTTTCATCAATTTTCAAACTGGATCAAACAACTTCAACATAACCCTTCACTTATCATCAATCATACTTTGCCCAATACTTCAAACAGAACAGTGAAACCACTGTAACCAGAATATCAGAGATAACCCAGACTTCAGGATAAATATGCAGAAACACATTCAAACTTGAGCAACCATAAGTTCAGATACCATACGTGCTTTTATTTAATCAGACCCGTGTATACACACCCTTTTTATGAAACGAACCCGCGTATATATCTGTGCATTTTGCAGAAAAACCCTAACTACCCATACACGCTTTTATTTAATCAGATCCGCGTATACACGCACTTTTCATGACACGAACCTACGTATGGATCTATAAAAGATAAACTTTGTAGAACAGACCAGATCTATGAACTTAGTCAGATTTCTTCAATTTCTTCAACAGATTTGCGCCAGGTCTTCATCACTTCTTTTCAGATCATCCTAGAGATTCACCATTTTCAGATCTAGAGCTTTCGAACATTCATCATATTCATAAGTGCATCATAGATTCAGATCTATCAATTAGGAACAGAGTTCAACCATGCAGATATACTTCAGAGTGAAGTATTCATTAAAGCCCATGCACTTTTTTTCACCCTTGCATTATGATTCTCTTCCCCTTAAATAGATTTAGCCTTTATCAATACCTTGAGCTAAAACCACACTACTTCCAATGATATTCTTGGATGGGATCAAATAGATAATAAACTGCTCAATACTTTGTGTCAATACCATGGTAATGTCCCCTGGTTTCATAAAATTAGAGCACAAATGGGCATACGCGACTTGGCACGTACTTTTCCATGTGCATACGCTACTTCTCCTTAACAAACCTGCGTATGCTTTGTGACATGCCATTTTTATCATTATTCTGGAACTTACTGAAATTCCTTCTTCTATTACTTCCGAGCTGATCTAAGATACATCAGATTTACATCATTGCCATCAAGTTCAGTAGGTTGCATTCAAGAACAACTTCATCAAATAGGTTGCCATCAACTTTATCAAGTAGGTTTCCATCAAGGATAATACTCTGCATCATATTGCCAACATAGAGCCCATTTCTGGGCTTTGCCAACTCATTTCCCTCAAAATCAACCAAAGTATAAGCTCCTATATTGAGTCCACCTGATTATAGCAGGGATTTCCTCCTGTATCTTGCGGTAGCATAATGTACTATCGGTATGGTTCTGGTTCAGGAGGATGATTCTCTTGCAAAGCATGTTATATACTACCTTAGTCGAGGTTTGGTAGGGCCTGAACTCTGGTATTGTCCGATAGAGAAGCTTGCTTTAGCAGCTATCCATGCTGTGCAGTGGCTCAGACATTATATTATCCTACACAAAACTTATGTTTTGGCAGCAGTCAATCCATTTTAGTTTGTTCTCAGTAGGTGAGTGATTGGGGGAAAATAAAATCGGTGGATTTTGATCTTGCAGGAATTTGATCTCGAGTTTATGTCTGCCAAGTCCAAGAACTCATTAGTTTTCGCAGAGTTAATTTCTCAGTTGCCCTGTGGAGAGGAGATAGTTTATGATGAATCCTTTCCAGATGAACATATTTTTCTCATATCTTCACAGGATTCTTGGTGTGGGGATCTTATTTTATATCTTCAGACTGCGAAGTTTCCTTCAACTTTTTTGAAATATGAGCATCGTAAGTTGCATCACCTGGCTAAAAATTACTTGATCATCGATGATAATTTATACTGTCGAGGAGTCGATTCAATCTTAAGACAATGCTTAAGTCTCGAAGAAGCTAAGGTTGTGCTGAATGATTGCCACGATGGATCTTGTGGTGGTCACTTATCCAGGCTTGCTACAACCCAAAATATCTTGTGTGCTGGATACTTTTGGCCTTCAATTTTCAAAGATTGTATAGATTCAGTCAAATGGTTTCATCCGCGTCAAGTGTATACTTGAAAGATGTGCACTCATCCAGCTCCGTTGTTCCCATTTGTCACTTTTGGTCCTTTTACAAAGTGGGGTATTGATTATACTACTTGTAACCCGCCTTCAGCTAAAGGTCACACGTACATTATTGTAGCAGTAGAATACTTTACATAGTGGGTCGAGGCTATGCCTACTTTTGGGAATGATGGTGAGACACCAACTCTTTTTCTCTTTAATCAAGTTGTTTCTCGTTTTGGTATTCCTAAAGAGATTGTCACTGATCATGGTAGTCATTTTCAGAACAACATGATGGCTGAGTTAGCTCTCAAATTGGGTTTTCGGCAAGAGCATTCATCTCATTACTATCCTCAAGCCAATGAGAAAGTGGAAGGCATGAACAAATCCTTGAAGACTGTTCTTCAACGGACAATTGATCAGGCTAGATCTAACTAGCATATTATGTTGTATCCTGCGCTTGGGGCATACAGCATGTCAGTAAAAATTGTAACTGGTTTTACTCCGTTTCAACTAGCTTACGGGTTGGAATCAATATTTCCCATCGAGTGTGAGATTCCTTCTCTTGAGTTGGCTATAGAACTTCTTCCTGACATTTCTTGTCTCGAAGAACGCCTCCTTCATCTGGAACATCTCGATTAGCCGCGTCTAGATGCTGCCATGATGAACGAAGCACATAAGAAACAGGTACAAGTTCAGTACGATAAAGTGGTCAAACCTAGGATTTGATGAACACCATAGATGAAAAGTGGTGATGTGACCTGCTAGATCCTCTCCATTCTTTCCTTCAAACTTTGGAATGTCGAAAGGTAGTTTGGCGGGGACCTGAGGCCACCCCGGACTATATCGAATTGGATCATTAGTCAATTTCGACAAATCTGGCAAGTTTAACGTTGTTAGAAATGGTAAATGAGGAGGAGCCTGGGAATTCCATCCCTGATAGGATGAATTTCCCACATTTTGAAAAGAATACCCTGGATTTGATGAGGCACCAGGTTGCCAGAAAGAGTTCGTAGAAAAATTTGGGCCATAGGAAAATCTTTGTGACCCAACATTCGGAGAAGGACCCCCTCCCAACATGGAGTTACTATAAACCAGACTAGTTCCCCCCACTAAAGTAGTGAATGAAGAAGAAACCCCCTGATAAGGACTCCAAGCATTTGAAAAAGGAGAAAAATCCTGATAAGCACTAGACGAAGAGACATGAACATTTCCTTGGTGACCAACGAGAAATTGATTCCCTGCCCCTACTGCTGTAAAGATAGGGTTCCAACCCATGAAGGTAGTAGAAATTTTACCTCTAGACCATGGATTAAAATTCTGAGTCTGGGAAGTAAAAGGAAAATACCCTAAGGAAGGATTTGAGTGAGGAATATGCCCACTTCCAAAGGGGAACCCTTGAAAAGAAGCTGATCCACTAGCCATAGAGGAGATGGGTGTGGATGCAATTGCAGTAGTAGAAAATAAAATGGAGGAATTCCACTAATGGACATTCTGAAATAAAAGTGACCAGATTGAGAAGCTTGTGCTTGGGTATAACCAGAGCAAACACAACAACACTAGAAGCAATCGAAGATATAGCAATAGTGCCTCCTCCTTCAACTTTAGAAGGAGTCTGAATACTTGCAGCACTCATAGCCGAAGCTGTGTTCCCAGTCGTGGCTGTCAAAAGGTAAGAATGTGATGGATAAGGACGCTTAGGTCTTTTAGACTCGGGTTCGATGTACTCAATGATAAACGGAGAACTAGAAGGAAGAGGAGATGGAAGCAATTCAGGAGATTGAGGTACTTCCTCTACCTCTAATTCTTCCTCTAGAAATAAAACTCTCGAGGTGGGTGGAGTAATCCTCTCAGTACTAACACCAACACAAAAACCAGCTATAGAAACTTCAAGCCCTAACGGAGGATCTCTCTTCGTTGCGTCTGATAATACCGGATAATAACCACCTTCTGAATTATCCTACGCCTTCTTGAAGAAGGCTCACCACTTGCGAGAGACAACCCACGAAGCCATCTCGATCAACAAATCGATCAATCAGCCACTTTAAAATATTGATTAGACTCAAAAAATTACAAAGCTAAGCAAGCTAGGAGCAAAGAGCACTCACTACAAAGTCCCTAAGATACAACCAACCAAGCAGCCTTCAAGTATTTCCGCTCCAGGTGATTAGGACTGGACACCAAAATACAAGAAAGCAAAAAATAGGACCTCCCGACAGTAGCCTGGGGTAATTATGACCTAGATCCACTAGCAAAGGTAATAGAGGCAGTTACGCAGACCTCCTAACAACAGCCTTTACCGGTGCAAGTACCCAAGCTTCGCAAGGGCACCTTCCAAAAGTACTACTGTAAGTGATACAAGGTCTACCTCAGGCACCGCAGTATTCCCCCCCCCCCCCCCCCTGTAGTCACCTGTGTGATACCTAAGATGGGCTACTAAGGACACCAATCCGTATCAGCAGCCGGGCGGAACAGTCTTAGGTCAAGATTCAACAAATCAGAGAGGGGGTATCTATCTTCTCTGCCTGCACTTTCCCTCGCGCTTGACTCTTTGGAGGAGAGCTTTCCTGGTCCGCCTAATAGTGTTGGATTTCGCTCATTAATAAACTTCTATGTTTCAAAATCTGAGTGGCTTTGGAGAGTTAACTCTCCACTAACCTAACCCAAGGCCCTACAACCTAGCTAGTTGATGTATGACACTTAAAACAAAAATTTCTAGTTGTTTTTAAATTATATCGCTTATTTTATTCGACTGTTATTTTATGTCAAGGGCATATGGAAGTGAAACCAATGATGTTTGTATGATGCAACAAGAAACCAATGAAAACCAAACTATATGCAAATGCATTGATTGCCTTTCTATGAAGAGTGATTTCTACACAGGTTCTATGACACTATATATTTTTTTACTTTTATTTTTTGTAATGTCCAATAATAATTATAAAATAATAAATAATCATAAAGTAGTAAATAATATATAAATAATATAATTTAATTTAATAAATAAGTAAATAAATAAATATTCAAGAGAATAATAAATAAATAATAAATAAAACATTAAACAATAACGTGAGTACTAAATAAAATAGTAAATAATAAACTGGAGTCCTAAAACAATAAACAATAAGTAAAGTTAAAGAAAGAATTAATTAACAAAAGTAAATAAATTAACAAAGAGTTAAACTAAGAAACTAATAGAAAGAAGGTTAAATGAATAATTAATTAATAAAATTAAATAAATTAACAAAGAGTTAAACTAAAAAACTAATAGAAAGAAAGTTAAACTAACAGAACAATAAATTAATTAAAGCTAAAAAAAAGTAAGAGAACACTAAATTAAGTAAAACTTAAGTTGCATGTTGACACAGTGAATGTGTGCATGTGGTTCCCATTCCATTGTTTGGTCTATTTAATAGACATTGAGGAAGATTCAAGGCATTTATTCTTTCATCCATTCTCTGGAGGGAAAGGTATGGTGAGGTAAAGGATACCCTGGCAGTAGTACGTTGATTGAGGGCTCGAGGGTGGCTAGATGTGGAAGGATTAAATCAAGCTGAGCCTATGGTTGGGTGGAGAGTTGTCCCCAAAATTTTGTTGTGGTCAACATGATTCAAATAGCGTGCAACTTTGGAGTCTCAAGTAAGGAAAATCGCCACTATAGGTAAGTCGTATTGCTCATGTTTTTGAAAATTTCGTGATGATTAGTTAAACAGTTTTTGGGTTGATTATTCATTTTTTATGTAATATAATTATTTGCATGTTAAAATTGGGGTTGTTACATTTTCAGATAACTAGAATTCACAAACCTCAAAAAATTGTGAAAAAGACTAAAATGCTTACGTGCACCTAATGAAAATTACTAATGGCATGCAAATCCTAAGATGCTAGATCTAAGAAAGCAAAGATAAATATCTAATGATACCAAGGTTCAATCATTTTTTGGTAGTCGACCAATCTAATTCCAAATCAGAAGCTCAAGGTATAAAGATGCCAAAATCATACTTGATATAACAGAATGAAATCAAAAGAAGACTCCTCTCCTAATCAAGTCACGAATCGAAGAATAAAGATCTCAACAAGGCTTCAAAAGATGAAAAGAAACCATAAACCGAAACAAAAAAATGGGAAATAAAAAATGTTTTTGATTTTTTGAGTTTTATGAAGAAAAGAGACTTCAAAAAAGACCAAAAAACTATCCAATTACTGAGTCAAACAAACTTCGAATTTCAAGCAAAAATTCAACAAAATTCTCTAAGCCAACTGTGCTACTCTCGTAGCGGGACTTATATGAGCAAGAGGAAGACAAGAAATTCAACAAATCAACTCAGCACAATAGCATAAACTTGCAGAAAACTCAAACTCCAAAGAATCAAAAGAGACACTTTGAAAATTGCAACAAGACCTAGTCAATGAAATCAAGAAAACCAAACGCAAAAATAGGCAAAAATCAAGATGCCAAGCAACTCATAAAGTTAGAAAAGAGAAAATGAGCAAAAGCTCTCTGTCCTAAATCAGAACAGCCAAGAATCTTCAGAAAAAAGATCTTGGTGCTCAGGCCAGAATTGCAAGCATAACAAACAAAGACTTCACCAAATGAGCCGGTCTTCAAACAACTAAGAGAGAAACAAGTATAAAACCACTTTAAACACAGTCCAAAGACTTCAAAGATATCACAGGAACAAGTCTCCACAGGCAGACAAGACCAAAAAAGCTCTAAACCAAAAATTTCAAAATTTACTCAAACATATGCGCTTTCACAGCTTTGCAACAAGCGTGCATACATGAATTTTGTAAAGGAAACCCGCGTATACGTGGGTTCCTTTACACAAACTAGCATATATATGCGACTGCACAAAAGAAAAAATGCATATGGAAAAGTAAATAATTTACACAAACTAGCGTATATATGCGATTGCAGAAAAGAAAAAACGCGTATGGAAAAGTAAATAAGGAAAAATAAAAAAGGTCAAGCCTGATCAAGAGACTAGTTCTTCAGTCTGACTGGAAAAATATTTACTGAACTGGAAAAAATGATTAAAACTGTTGGAAACCTTCCAGACAAATGAAACAACCCAAAAGGGAAATCACAAGAGTGTGATCCCCAGCGGAGTCGCCATTTATATTTTAGGAAATAACTCCCTAAAGGTTTTTGGGTTGGGAACCTTCACAGATCAGGGGCATACCATTCAAGAAGGACTCACTTAACCTATCTTTTATGCTGAAAACTAGATTTAATCAGTTGCGGAACTTACCTGAAAGTCCTACATTTGATGTAGATCCCGCGGGGTTCAAACCCCCAACAACTCCTCGTGCTTCGTAACCTGGAAATCAAGAAAGAACGAACATGAAACACTAGTTGTACAACATATATTGTTCCTAAATGTGAGTATAATTCATGTATAATATCATATAAGCAATACTGAATGTTCAACTAACAATCTTTACACATATATAAAGAGATATAAACACGTGAATATTCGGGAACAAGATGGTTCTTCTCATTATAAATGGCATGTACAAGAATAGAAAGTGGAGAGATCACCTAAACCCTTCTACGGCCTTCGAGTAGACCATCCTTTGGATCCGTCCAACCCTAACCTTGCTAGGATTTTTCCAAGATTTGCGCACACTAGATGTCATATAGGATGATGATCATCTTCAAGGAAACAAGGGTTTCCTGAATATACCTGGGAAGTGCAGGAGGCACGGGAATATCAAACTTGAAATAGGGATCCAACAAAGTATAATGTCTATAATTTTCTCTCTCATGTAGGCTATACACATGAGGGGCTTTTATACTCCCTCAAAGTAGTTTCAGTAGTTGGAAACAGTTGGGTCACGAGCTGGGGTGGTTGAATTATGGGAATAACCATCACCCTGCCTCGAAAATAAGGAATTTATATATAATTTTAATGATTTAAATGGCATACGTGGAAAAGTATGAACGGACTTGTGTATATACATGGAAAAGTCTAGGCATAACCGAATATGGGATTTTTAACACTGTTTTTTATGAATTTGATCAAGTATGGGGGGAAAGGGTGCCTAAGGCCAAAGAGACAATCATTATTCACATGAGGGTGAAAAATGATGCTATAACAACAATGGACATTCCTATCAACCCTCGTGCTTGATCGTGTTTATTTTCCCATTAAGCGACTTTATCATCATCATAAGGTTTAGTTTCTAGCCCTGTGGCTATTCTATAAAGCCCTTTACTTCTAAGTATATCTACCATGTGAGGTAGCCATTGGAAATAATTGGTGTTGTTAAGAATAATCGGTCATGCACTTTCCATTTTTTTAAAAACAACTGAAGCTGAGAAAACCTGAAACTAACTAATCCAATGGAAAGATCTCGAAAAATTATTCCATTTAAAAAAAAATGGCTCGAGAAACGGCTTCTGGATGAAGAAGTTATGCCTTATGAAAAAACTGAGTTGTAGATGTCGAATAGTTACGGGAACGGTTTGAAATTTGGTGATGAAGTTCAACTTAAAAAAAAAAAAATCCCGCTCCTTTAACAAATTTTCTTTACAAAAAGAATCTTAAGAAAGAGACTTGAACCCAAGACCTCTATTCTTATAAACAAACTCCTCACCAAGTGATATAGTAAAAAGATTCTATAGATGTTTAAAAGGAGGAAGGGTTTTTTTTTTTTTTTTTAACTCTTCGGTGTGCATGCCTTTTCTTGCACAAAAAAACACAAAAAAACGAAAAAAAGAAGAAGTGAAAGGCAAGCCTTAAGGCAGAATGTTAGATTTTCAGTTAGCCTTACTGGCAACTATCAATTTTTTCACTATTTCTGATTTCCCAAGATCACACAAAGACGCGGGGATAGAGCATACGTAGTAAAAAAATTCCCTTTTCCTGTTTCTAATTTGCCAAGATCGCACGCAGCGTAGAGAAAAAATAATACACAGAGAAGAGGGTATAGATCCAGCAAATAAATAAAACCTAAGAACCGAAAATAAATAGAGGGAACCAAAATAATCAGAACTATTAACAAATATCACTGCAAAATAGATGCTTTATACCTCCAGATCTAAATTGTCATAACTTGAGCAGTCGGAAACCTTTTTGCATGAAGCAAAAGGTGTTCCTCTCTATAATAGACGTTTTGGACACAAAAGATCAATTCTCCAAGCCAAATTTTTTTCATAAATAATAGATCTACAAAACATCATTCACATGCAGTCAAACTGGCTTCAGATTTTGATCAAAAACGGATGCGGCCCTCAAAATAACTCTGATACCATGTAGGAATTGATAGGGTAAGTTCCTTAGATCAATAACCAAAAGTCACTGCTCATAAACAGATCACAAATTAATACACCAGTCTAATCACGTGGTTAAAACCCTTGAAGAGGGAAACAATCCACGGCCTGAGCCAATGCGTCCACTTTAGGCAATTTATTAAAATAAAAAAAAAGTTACATATGTTTCTCTCATAAATGGCTACTGGAAAAATGACCCTCCATGCTCTTTAAATAGATATCATGGACCAATTGGGTGTTAAGACATGGATCAAGTGTCGTTAATACTGAGGAAGGAGATAACCGTTGGATCACTACAAATCGTGACCATCGGATTATAAGTTACAAATATACATGGTAAAGAAACACACTTTACCTAACTCTACACTAGACTAAGTTATTCTTAACTATTTCCTATGCGTCGGAATATCCTAACATTTTATTTGCAAAGAAGACATTTTGATAGATTCACATGAATTCATAAGGATACTTGCTTGAGCAAATGCTTTTCGTCTTCTATCAGCTTTCTTGTTGAAGATGATGGCAGGAAATTCCTCTTAAACTGATTATGAAGTTGGTGATCTTGGATCCTTGATGATCAAGGATTGCTTCAGAATGGAGGTGTCTTCAAAGTGTTGGGAGGTGCTTAATGATTTTTCTTCTAACAATTTCAAGAATATTTGATGCCAAAGATTACCTCCTCGATGTGTGAATTCCTTGAATAAGGGTGAAAGTCTTCTTGAGATGGATTGAGGATTTCCTTGCAAACTGATTTGACCTTATAATGTAGACTTTGAATTTTTCTTTGATGCTTTCTAGAAAACTGAATTTTGATCCTTAAGTGTTTCTTTGTCAAATAGCCCTTTGTCTTTAGCACCTTAGCTCTGATACGATGTTGAGAATTTGTAGGGATGGTGATTAGTTCAAATTATCTTCTTGATAATTACTTGCGAGCTTACTTGAGTTACTTATGTCTTCTCTTCTTTAGCTTATTTAGAATTTCATCAAGTCAATTATCAAAATACACGAGACACAAAAATTAGGCTCCTAGAGCCAGGGAAAAACCTCTCCCTCTTGGAGAGGAAAACCCATGAGAAATTCTTCTTATAGACTTTGAAATGATAAGTACCATGACCGAGACTCAGACCCTTAACCTATGTATGCTTTCAAGAGCTTGTTATGATTTCTTTGTTGTCCTCTAATGCTCATCCTTCTTTTCTACACCAATATGCACCAACACTCGGTCTATATCTTCTATGATCCATTTGTAAATAGGAAGGTAAATCACAGATTTACCTTCCTTCTATTTTCGTACAGCAAAGGAGTCCTTGCATCAAACCAAAATTTAGCTTTTAGCATTATATTACAATAAATCAATGTATCTTAGATTTGTTCAAATAAAGGTTACTATATATAGGCCACAGACATCTTGTCACATGTTCCCTTTAGATTAATCCGTAGCTTCATCAATGCTATTCGTACTTATTTCTTCGGAACTACATTTTTCACATCAGACTTATCCTAAACTGATCTTTACTTTCTTCATTAGAGAAATCTGCTCTTTATGACTTTCAACGTTGCCTAAACTTCACATGTTTTTCTAGATTTTATCATTTTGAAAAATCACAGAGACATCTGCATATCTTTTTATATCTGCATTATATCCGCATACATTTTCTATCTATATTAAATTATATTCGCATACACTGTCTATATATACTGCATTATATTTGCATACACTGTCTATATATACTGCATTATATCTGCATTTACTCCAAGACATTCTGCATTCAAAACGTTGTAGCATTCTAGAAATATACACATCTTTATGCAGACTCCTATCTATAGTCCGAACACTTCAAAATATTTTTCGAATTTCATATTCAAGTGACCACAGAACTTCATGTATATATAGTCTCCATGACCCTATTTTAGGCCGACCCTTCAAACATCTAGAAGGCTGACTTTTACTTTTGTTCATAGGCCGACATGGAGAACTTGTATTCCAACATTGTAAGTGTAGCTTGGAGCATCATTTATGAGCCATTTCTTCATGAGGTTTATAGCAAGGTATTGGATCATTCACTAGCCACTTCATATAAATGACACTTGATTATATTTGTAACCAGAAGACAAACCTAATAGACATCAAGAAGAAGTTTATCGACCTATAATAGACTCTTGCTCATGAAACCCATGAAGCATGTACAAAATACATGTTATTATCTTTGTCTTCTACTTTACATAAATCCATAATTACATAGTTAATATGAAGACCGACCTAGTTACACTTTTCAACACAATTGTGGGTGAAGCACGAGCGATGTTGCATGATCAGGGCCTATTGTTGCATCTATGGGCAGAGGCATGCAACACAACGGTATTTGTGCAAAATCATATTCCTCATTGAATACTTGGCATGAGTACACTAGAGGAGGCTTTTTCTGGTAATAAATTTTTGGCGCATCTGTTTATGTGAATGTGACCAAAGACGCCAGGAAGAAGCTAGAACCAACAGCTAAGATTGGAATATTTTTGGGGTACACTGATACTCCCCATAACTATGTATTTTACAAAAATTAGGATGAATGTTGTGAGACAGGATATAAAATTTGATGAGGAGAAAGCCATGTGATTGTCCCTTGAGAGGGAGCTGGATTTGCATGCAGATGAGGAACTCTTGGTTCCAAAGGATGAACCTCAAGATGTGGAGTAGCCACATGAGGAGGATAATGGAGTGGCAGAAAACACTCATGTTGAGCCATCCACCAGAATTGGTAGAAGGCGCACCATAGAAGATGATAGATTGAGACTTAATGCGGCAGAGCATGTAGGAGCACCTACTTCACTATGCAAACAGAGATAGTCTCCAGACATGTTTACTGGATACATGGCTCTTATGAGAAAGTGTGTGACAGAACCATCTTCCTTTGAGGAAGCAGTGCAACAACCAATTTGGGTTGATGCTATGGTAGAGGAGTATGACTCCATCATAAGGAACAGTGCATGGGAAATTGCCCCAAGACCGGTTGAAAAATCAATGGTTGGATCTAGATGTATCTATAAGGTGAAGCAAGCGGCATATGGGAGTGTGGAGAAGTACAAGGCCAGATTTGTGGCTCGGGATTCTCACAAGTTGAGGGGATTGACTATGAGGAGACATTTGTACCGGTTCCGAGATACTCTTCCATTATAGCTATCCTTACACTCTCAGCACAGATGGTGTGGTGTATTTATCAGATGGATTTGAAAAATGTGTTTCTTAATGGATTTATTAAGGAAGAAGTGTACAAAGAGCAGCTAGAAGGTTTCAATATCTTTGAAAGTGAGTCACATATGTGTTGACTCAAGAGAGTGTTATGAATATAATTCATAACGAATATAACAAATATAATTATTAAATAGTCAATTAAGGATTATGTAAGTAGTCATTAAGTTAGTGAAAAGGCATGTCTAAGAGACATGCCCAGTCATGAAAGGTCACCTGCATAGGTATATAAGAAGGGCCTCATTGTAACATTTTATCATCTATCTATCTCATACATTTTATAATATAATATTTGTATCCTCATGGATATTTTTATATTCCAAGTCTTCTAGAGTATTTTAACTTGAGAAGGAAATTTGGTCGCTTCATTTGGTATCAGAGAAATTCGATCTTCTGGCAGCTCATCGTTGCACAGAGCTACGCTCCTTGATCCAGGTCTTTGACCGTAAAAATTGTCAACCTTGTTGCCGTCATGACTGAAGCGTTTCGTTATCAATCGTGGAGTTTCTCCATTTTCGCCACTAGGCCTTTGGCCATAATAAAAAAAAGGGAAAAAACAAACTAGAGAATTTTTGAAAAGAAAAAAAAAGAAAAAGGGGAGAATAATTTATATAAAAAAATTGAAGAAATATTAAAAAAGGAATAATTTATATTAAAAATAATAAAAGAGAGAAGGAAAGTCAAAGCATATTAAAAAGAAAAAGAAAGATATATATATATATATATAAAGAAGTACATATACATACATACTAAGACAATTTAAAATTAAAAAGGAAAAAGAAATAAGGAAGAGTAGGTAAGGTTATTTTGATTATTCTTTCAGTGGTTTACAAGCTCGTGGTTTTGGAAGCCCATTTTAATTGCCCATGGTATTTGCAAGCTAAAATAAGAAGTAAAGGAATAAAAAATCTCTTGTGAATGGTAAGTTTACTTTTACGTGGAGAAATACACATAAGTGGACATATATTTTATAGGTGAATATATGTGAATAGCCACGTTTCACTAGGGTTGTAAGCTTTCAACAACAAAAAAAAGAGTTAAAAAAAAATAAAAATTGTTAAAAGAATATATATATATATATATATATATATATATATATATATATATATATTAAATTGTTAAAAATAATTATTAAAAAAAGATTGAATGAATACTAACTTCATTAAAAAGAAGAAGAGAAAGTTAGGAAGGGTTATCTTAAAAACCCTAAAAACTCAATTCAATGGACAAAATGAAATCAATCATTGATGAAAAGGAAATTAAATCCAATTCGGAAAGGAAAGAAGGAATATTTCCTAAAAATTATAGTATTTTAACAAACACAAGATGAAAAAATTATTATCCATAAAACTTTGAGGACAAAGTTTTGAAGGAAGGGCCAATTCATAACAAATAAATAAATAAAAGTTGATATTTTAAATTGTGACAAAAGCAAATGAAGAAAATGGTGTGTGATTGAACTGAAGAAAAGTGTCAACTATAAGCTTTGAGGACAAATCTTTGGAAGGAAGGGGCAATGTTATGAATATAATTCATAACGAATATAATAAATATAATTATTAAATAGTCAATTAAGGATTATGTAAGTAGTCATTAAGTTAGTGAAAGGGCATGTCTAAGAGACATGCCCAGTTATGAAAGGTCACCTGCGTAGGTATATAAGAAGGGCCTCATTGTAACATTTTATTATCTATCTATCTCATACATTTTATATTATAATATTTGTATCCTCATGGATATTTTTATATTCTAAGTCTTCTAGAGTATTTTAACTTGAGAAGGAACTTTGTTCGCTTCAGAGAGCACTGTATGGATTGAAGCAAGCACCTCATGCTTGGTACACTCAGATTGACAACTATTTCACCGGGTTGGCCTTCACCAAAAGTGAAGTTGATGCAAACCTGTACTAGATTGTGGTTGATGGTAACCTCTTGATTATCATACTTTATGTTGATGATCTAATTTTGACAGGTGATGAGCAGCTGATAACTTTTTGCAAGGAGGATCTTGCAATGGAGTTTGAAATGAAGGACATAGGACTCCTTCACTATTTCCTTGGTTTGGAAATATGTTAGCAGGATGGTGAGTTATTTGTTTCTAAAGGTAAGTATGCCAAAGAGATTCAGGGTAAGTTTCACATGGAGAGCTCGAAACCCATAGAGACTCCTCTTCCAGGAAATTGGAGGAAAGAGAATGCCACTTCAGGAGAAGTAGTGAACGCTACTATCTACAGGCAGCTACTGGGTTCACTGATGTACTTAGTGAACATCAGACCAGGAATTTTCTATGCAGTTAACCAACTGAGTCAAGCTATGGTTAATCCGACCAAGATCTTTTGGAAGGTGGGGAAACATGTCTTGAAATATCTGAGGGGCACTACAGAGTATGGATTATGGTACAGATAGACAGAGGGAGTGAAGCTTCAAGGCTTCACGGATGCAGTCTATTGGGCAACCAGTCCATCAAACAAAAAGAGCACATCAGGAGGGATATTCAGCATAGGATCGACAACATTTTCTTGGTACAACAGGAAGTAGCGATCTGTGGCACTTAGTTCAGCTGAGGTAGAGTACATTGCAGCAAGTCAAGCTGCATGTGAGGCCATCTGCATGAGAAAGATCCTAGTTGGCTTGTTTGGTTCTCAGATGGATTTGACGATGATACATTGTGATACCCAGAGTTGCATTAAACTCTCGCTTAATCTGGTATTCCATGATAGGTCCAAGAACATAAACATCTGGTACCACCATCTCAGAGATTGTGTTTAGAGGTGCATTATGTTACTTCAGTACATTCCGACGAAGGATCAGGATGTAGATATTTTGATGAAGGTGCTCACCAGGAGAAAATTTGAATACCATAGAGGTAGGATCGGGGTGGCATATAATTCATTTCTTGTTGAGAGGGATTGTTGAAATTGCAACAAGAAATAGTGTGGGACCACAGGTCCTACCGATACATTTTTATTTGGTAAGTTGTGCTAATCTATTAATTCGGAAACATATAAGTACATAGTTTAAAAGCAAGGTTGGTAAGCTACACTTAACCAATCCCTACCTTTCTTACACTGATTCTGGGCTACCGCAGGGAAGGGGGCTGGCCCAGACAAAACTTGTGAGCAAAAAATATTGTGTGTGTAGTAGCGCTGATACATTTTGGAGCATGAGAGAAGGACATGACATTATGACCCTGTGGGCACACTTGAAAAAAAACAAAAAAGAACTTAACAACAACACAAAAATTATGAGTCCTCATCATCACTGCGGTGGGGAGCTTCCTCGAGGATAGCACAGCCTAGGGCCTGGATGATGGCCACTTCTCTAGCAGCTTCCACTTCAGTAACAGTAATAATGGGGAGATTTGATGGTGTGCAGAGGATGGGAGAGTCTGGATCAACTCCTTCCGGAACCCTCGTCCAGACTCCTTCGGAATCCATTATCCAAATGTCTAAGTCTTCATCTGCCTTCGTAGGGCTGTTCAGAGGTGCTGGGATGCTCTGTGGAGAGGGGGCCCTAGAAGTGAAAGTGGACCTCCGCGCACCAAATCTTCCTCTTGTCACCGGGCTCCTGGAGAAGTCTGCGTGTTGCTCGAGACTAGAAGGCTGGCTAGCAGGAGAATTTGTCGAGGAGCCCTCAAGCCATTCGAGCCAATTTTCCTCGCCGAGATGGTAGCGGGTCGGGAGAGCTCCTCGTTGTCCACCATGGATGGTGCGTTGTCACAACCTGGGGGCCATCGCGTACTTGGGAGGGGTGGCAGGGGAGGCACAGGGACCAGAAAAATTGCAGAGGCTAGGGGGCAGGTGCGTAGGATGCAATGCACCTGGAAAAGGGGATCTATGTAGCTTTACTCCTATATTTGGACTGCGGAACTTAATGTTTTGAGTGAACTTCAAAATCTGGGGAACATAAAGCAACGGAGAGTCGATGATGGATGGAAGGGGATGAGAGTGGGAGGATATATCGGAGTGCAGTTTAGGCATGTCAGAGAGGCTATGAGTGATAGGCGTGTGAGTCTTAAGCTGATGGATAGATGTAGAGGGGTAAGCGAGGATGTAATACTGATTATGCAGCATGGTCATTAATGGAGGTAAGGGTGAGGTGATGGTCTGGGTTATGTCATACTAGGCCTGCCTATTCTACGTGATCATTGTTTTTGCGAGGATCGTGTGAGGCGATAACTGTGATTGGATCCGCAGCCAGTGGGGGATTGCCTTGAGGATCTCCGCAGTCTACGTGAGTTGGGCTTTGCTGTCTCCCCGTGTTAAGTGTGTCACTTGCATCCGGGGTAAGCTGATCTTTTTGAATGAGGATGAGACAGTTCTGTTTCATTGCCTCGTCTTCATTCTACTCAAGAGTGATGTGATGTAGAGTGCACTGGCTTTCCACCCCTTTTTTAGAAAGCAAATCTACCACTGTATTGGCTTTTCTACGCACATGACCAAAGGTGATGGCCTTGTGGTTGCACAACAGGAGTTCCAATGCCTTGAGCTTTTGAGAAAGTCTCCAGCTGTTGGAGATTTTTGAAGAAGCAGTTCCTTGAAGGAAACGGGTGGCTATCATGGCTATAATTTGTGATTCCGCTTCCACTTCTAGAGGGAATTAGTGGAAGTCTATGGAAATTTGAATACCCTATATCATTCCTTCCAGTTCAACTGAGTTGTTGTTGTCCCATCCAATATTCCCATAGTAGATTCTGAGAGGATCTCCCTTGGTGTTCCTAATGACTCCTCCAAAGCCTGCTATACCAAGGTTACCTTTAGAGGCCCCATCAAAATTGCATTTGAAGAAGCCCGGGGGAGGGGGCGACCAAATTTCAAGGGCTGCAGATCTTCCTATACTTCTGGGGGTGATTTCCATGGGAGTGTTAAGACTTATTTGCCAGTTATTTCAAATGTGACCTTCAGCCACTTTGGTGGGTAAGTCCTCCCGACTCCGCGCATCTAAGGCTAAAGTTTCTGTGAGATTGTTGTGGATCTTGTCCTGAAGCTATTCAGGTGTAGAATCTTTGTCTTTGAAAATGCGACCATTTCGCTCCTTCTAGATGTTCCAAATTAGGATGCCCGGGGTGATTCCCCATAGTTTATTCAATATACTGATGTGGAAAGGATTATCCTGCCAATTGCTGATGGTTTGAGTGATGTTGCCCCTTGCACAGTTGGACCGTCGGTAGAGGATAGCCATTATGTCCAATAGGGAGCTGGCTTGTGAACGTAGGTCTAGTATGTGGTCGATGGTTTTCGATTTGCCCTGAGATAGAGTACATATGGAGGGCCCCTCAAACCCGTGTTTCAAAAGATTCTCCCATGTGAGTATGTGGCGTTTGCTGAGCAACCATAGGAATGAGGCTATTTTGGGCCATAATTTTTCCTTCTAGATATTTTTCCAGATGATATGACGGGTCTGGGATCTTGCTTATGGAGTAGATGATAAGCTTACCTGGTTGAGTAGGTACCACTTGGCATGTGTCCCCAACAGAGTATGTCCGACCTAGTTTTGATTTTGATTTTCCTTTCTATGCATAGCTCCTCCCAAATGTCAGTATGTCTTTCATTATTCCAGTTGTTTTTCCATCTACTGGTATGTATCCATTGTCAATATCCCTGAGAGATGTCTTCTATCTAGAAGTCATGAGTCTTTTGATGTTGCCTATTTTGGAACATTGCCTTCCATAAAGGGCTGCAGTAGATTGAGGAGAGGCTTGGCATTTGTTGTCAGGAGTCCTCCCAGAATATGGCTTGGTTACCTTCTCGAAGTTCCCAGAAGCTGTGGTCTTGGATAATTCCCTTTTGAAGACTAGCTGCTTTCCATGTTTAGGAGTCTGGTAAATCTAATTTGTATCTAATGAGATCATCCTTTGACCAGTGTTGTGCATACTTGGCCATCCATAGGTTGGCCCAGGGGGTATTGGGATTGGAAACCCATTTCCACCAGATGCTCACTCCCATTATGTTGTTTTTGTGTTCAGGATCCCGAAGACCTAGACCTCCCTAATTCTTTGGGGTGCACACATATTTCCTGTTGACTGAGGCCCATTTTTTTTCCTTTAGTGCCTCCCCATAGGAATATATGTTGTAGGGTGCGCATGGATTTGAGGACCCATTTGGGGGCTGCAAGAACTGAGAAAATTTAAATGGGAAGAGATTGTAGGAGGAATTTGATGAGGATCAGACGACTCGCAATGTGAAGAGTGCGGTGAGTCCAGCTGGAGAGACAAGTTTCCATTTTTTCAAGTAGAGCTCGCCAAGAGGAGATGTTAATGGCTGAGTCAATGAGTGGAGCTCCCAAGTATTTTGAGGGTAGGGAGGCAATGGTGAAACCAAGGATGCGAGTAATGTTGCGTTGGGTTAGAGCATGGGTATGGAAGAAAAAGTTCTGAGATTTGTCCTGGTTGATCTCTATTCCATAAGCTTCAGAAAAGGAATCGAGGATGGTTTTAAGGGTTCAGGCTTCCTGGACAGAGGGATAGCCAATTATCAAGTTTTCATCCACAAATTTCTGATGAGAGGATGGGGGTAGGTTGTGGAGAGGTAATCCCAACAATGCTCCTGTCTGAATGGAGTTTTTGATCAGGCGGCCCAAGCCTTTAGCCATGATAATGAAGATGAAGGGTGGAAGGGGGCCCCTTTTCTTACGCCTCTTGAGGGATTGAAGGTGGTAGAGGGGATGCCGTTCACCAGAATGGAGTGAAAGGGGGAGGTGATGAGACTCATGATCCATCTGATCCAGGTGTGACTGAATCCAAAAGCTACGAGGATATTTTTTATGTAATCCCAACTTAGTTTATCAAAAGCTTTGGAAAGATAAATTTTGAGAAGCATACCTAGTTTTTTGGTAGTTTTGAGGGAGTGTATGACCTCATGGGTTAAGATGATGCCATCCAAGATTTTCCTACCTTCCACATACCCTGTTTTCTCCAGGGAGATGATGAGAGGTAGAAGCTTCTTCAACCTGTTGGCGATGACCGTGGAGATGATTTTGTAAATGACATTGTAGAGGGCTATAGGTCTGTACTTACTGGGCCAGGTAGCTCTGTCATATTTGGGGATCAGAGTGATGAAGGTAGCATTTAGAGATGGTAACAGCCTGTGAGTGGACCTAGCTAGATTCTTCCACTACTTCCCAAACTTCGTTTTGAACGATATCCTAGAAGAAGTGAAAGAAGTTCGTGGTGAATCCATTAGGCCCTGGAGCTTTCCCGACTTTTAGTTGGAAGACTACTTGTTCCACCTCAGCAGTAGTGGTTGCAGCCAGCAGCATCCTGTTGTGATCATCTGTTATCAACTTGGGGATGTGTTGAGTAATTTTCTTGGTGGATTTCTGCCTGTGATTGTTGGGTTCATGGAGGATGTCCCTAAAGTGGTTGCACATCTCCTCCTTAATGGATTCTTGCATTTCTAGCCTTTCCCCAGCTTTATTATTTATGATAGTGATTCTGTTGTGCATTCGGTGTTGTATGGTGGATCGGTGGAAGAATTTAGTATTTCTTTCTCCTTCTTTGAGCCAGTTGATTTTGGATTTCTTCCTCCACAAGGCCTCTTCCTAGTTCCTTATTTCCTCCAACTGGGCATTCAGGCACTAATCCTGATGTGATGTCTCATCTGTGCATCCATATTGGATGATATTCTATTGAAGAATTTTCATTTTGTCCTCCAAGTCTTTCTGCTCTGTGAATATATTACCAAATGTAGTTTTATTCCAAATTTTCAGATGTCTTTTGAGAAGTTTCAGCTTTGTTTGGAATTGAAGCATTTTTGTGCCTGGAGGGGGGACTATCGAAGTCCACCATTGGGTTACCAGATCCTTAAACCCAGGGTATCTGAACCAACAATGTTCAAAACGGAATGGTTTGGGAGCATGCTTACCTGGGTGGAGCCAATGAAGTTGTATCGGCCAATGATCAGATCTCACTACTGGGATGATGGTAGTGTCCAGATTCCCTCCTAGGCGGATGAAGTCATTAGTGTTGAGAAATTTGTCCAACCAAGAGGCTATCTGTTCAGTACATCCTCTTTTGTTGTTCCAAGTAAAGAGCCCGTTGGAGGTTTGGAGATCTATGAGATTGTTGCTTTGGATGAATTCTTTGAATTCATTACTGTCAGGTTCTAGATGTTGTCTCCCACCTTTCTTTTCCTAGAGTTTTGTAATTATAATGAAGTCTCCTCCCAGAAGCCAGAGTGAATGGGCTCATTGATTGTTGAGTTCCTCAATATTGCATAGGAGCATCAGTTTTTGCTGCGCGTTTTGGGGTGTGTATACATTGGTGAGAATTCTGTGGATATCAGTACCTACAAGGTGGAAGTTACCCTGGATGAAGTTTATGTTAGCTTGCAGGTTCTCTAGATTAATGATTTTAGGGTTCCAGATAATGGCAAGTCCTCCAGGCACCCCGTTTGCATCGAATACTATAATGTTGCTACCTTTCCATATCTTTTTGAAGATGGTTTCCAGGGTGGAACTGGTACATTTGGTTTCTTGCATGTAGAAAATTGCAGGGTGATCCTCCATAATAATTTTTTTTATGATCTTTTGCTTCGTGGGGCTATTGAGCCCTCGGATGTTCCATGGGATGAGCTTCATGGGATATATTGGGAGGTGAGGGCATAGAATCTGGTTAACTTGGGGAACCGGTCGGATTCTGCCATTTCTTTCCCTAGTTCAATAGTTCGTTGCAGGGAGGTTTTCCTTCCTCTTTTTAGGGATTCTTTTGAAAAGAATTGGGTATTGATTATTGTGCCTCCTTGTATTCCTAGAGAGGGTAGCTGTTGTGCCCTGGCTAGTATTTCCTCCATTTTTTCAATTTGTTGCTCTGGGATTTAGGTGTAGTCCTTTTTGGTACATGCTTCTTCTAGCCCTACTACCGCCAATCCTTCTAGATCTATGATTTCTGGATCTCCTTCCATCGCCTCTAGTATCGTTTCCATTATTGGTTCATTGCCTTTCAGCTGTTCGTAGTCCATCTCCGTGTTGGCATTGGGAGGTTCTAAGAAGGTCTCCGGTGAAAGCTTGTTTTTTTTTGCCTTTGGTGATTGTGTTTGCGCAGTGGAGGTGCTTCCAACCTCCTTGCCTGGAGTTGTTTCATTTTCGCTGAGTTGATTAAGGGCTGCGAAGCTGTTGCTGGTAGTTGGTGTTTTTTTGTTCTGCTGCGGGGTAGCTCTTTTGGTATGTATTTTTTTACTTGCTACCTTTGTGAATCCCTCATTTTCCTATTCGTCACCCTTTTCTGTTGTTTCCTTCTTATTCATAGAGAAATCTCTGAATAGATGCCCATGTTGATGAAATTTCCTACATCTGAAGGGAATGTGTTCATAATCAACAATTTGAGTCCATTCATATTCTTCATGCAAGAGACTTACCTCGCCTGGGAGCGGTTCGACTAGATTCATGTAGACACAGATGCGGGCTTAGGCTGCATACTGGTTGATTTTGGTTTCTTCTGCAATATTGACAAAATCCTCTAGGGCATTGCCTATGTTGCGCAAGGTGAGTTCTTCCTAGTAGTCCTGCGGGAGCGAGTAGAGCCGGATCCATATTGGTGCCCATTTTAGATCCTGTTTGTCTGGGTTGAAGCGTTCCATCCAAGGTCGAAGGTATAAGCCTGCAGAGTTGAAGAAATACGGCCCGCCTGTTACACTAAAATTTGTCACCATGACATTTAGTTGTCTATATGGGTTCATCATTACCTATTTTATGCTCCCTTGGAGGTCCAAAATTATAAAGTTCCTAAACGAAGTCTTGGAATTGGAGAAAAGCTCATTAAAACCTTAAAAAGCCTAACTCCGCACTTTTCCTAGTCCTTACCTATGGTACCGCAGTTTCTTTCTCTATAACCGCGACACATTTCGCACGTTTTTCTTATTAAACCTACGGACCCCCATAAAAGGTAAAATAAAAGAAAAATTAAGTTCTAGAAGCCCAGCTGGTCGAATATTCTCCTAACTGGAGCCTTCTAGAAGCATAATCAGGTTGAGCTTCATTCCTTCATTCATGAACTTCTATCCCTTCATTAATGGAGCTTATCCCTTGGTATTTGGAGCTCAAATCCCTTTATGAGAGGAATTTATCCCCCTATTTATGGAACTGAAACCACCTCCCTTTTCCTATAAATTGAGCTCATGTTTCAGCCTCAAGGGTAGATTGTAGATTGGTAGACTTTGGTGGATTAGAAAATTGCTGAAGAAATCATACTCGCTATACTTGGCATCAATGGTATGAGAACGATTACATACTCATATCTATAGTTTTATGCTAGTTTAGAGAGGATAGGGATTTTAAAACTGAAGGAAAATGGCTGTTCAGGAGCCCATAAGAACCTGTATGACATCAAGGCGACAAGGTTGTAAGGTTATTTCTTATCATACAAGTTAATACAAATTGATTCTATTTTCTCATTAAGTTGTTCATGTATCTATTTGAGTAATTTAATTCTTGGATTCCTTGATCACTGAGATAGATTAGTGTTTCTGAATTATTATATCTTGCAGGTGATTTTAATCCTTTTATCTGTGTTTGATTGCAGGTTTCACATGTTGAAGTGACCTCTTTTGGAGCGACTGGATAGAAGATTTCAGCAAGCGTTGGACTTCAAGTAGGGGCATGTCCTCAAAATTTGTTATTTAATAATTTTGAATCACAAATAATCTAGAGAAAATGGTTTGCATTTGGATGTTTGTTTCTAGATATCCTTAGGATACTAGGGAGATCGTTCTTGTCCGCAAGAAGGATTAATCCACATAACAAAATGGCGACTCCGCTGGGGATATAGAACTTAGTTTTCCTTTTTATTTTTTACCTTGAATTTTAAGAGTCTTCTGATTTTGATTAGTCTAAAACTGGGTTGGGTAGATAACTTATCAAAAAAAATTGGGTAGTTTTATTTCGTTTTTGCAAAAACAATTCCCCCTCATTGTGTCTGAGTGTTAATCGCCTTTGAGTGTTTTTATTTTTTGACCTTTGGAACTCTCATGACCCAATTTTCTTTACATGCACTTGATTGGTTCTTTAGATTAAATTAGAATCAACTTGTGTTTGAGAATTCTCTTGCATAGATCACATTTGCATAATTAGAATTCTCATTTTCAGAATATGAACGAAAAATGTGCATAGATCACATTTGCATAATTAGAATTCTCATTTTCAGAATATGAACGAAAAATGTGCATAGATTACATTTGCATACTTTTCAAGTGAATTGTGCATAGATTACAATTGCATAGTTTACATTATGGAAAATTCAATCGTAGATTTAGATCAGTTTCTTTGATTTGAATTTACATGTTTTTGTGCTTGTTTTAAAAAAATAAAAATAAAAAATTGGAATTGATTTGCATTAGTTTTTCTTGATAAAATTAATGCATTAGAGAATTTGTTATCTTTTCTCTTATTTATCAATTTTTGCATTGTTGGAAGTGAATGGAACCTCTCTCCTTACTTTAGTTAGGATTCATCAAATTGAAAAGATTACATTATCATATTCGATTGCATTCAGTGTTGGGTCAGGTCATAACACCATTGGTTTTATATCCATTTAACCTTTGAGTAATAACAACCCAAATAACACATTGCTTAATAAAATGCATCTAGAATTTTTTACATTTTTAGGGCTCTTCCCACAAATCTAGCTCAGGATTAGTGCTTTGGAATAGGGCGTAAACTTTCCAAAGAAGCTAAACAAACAAGTAGCAATCTTGCGGTAGGAAAAATTCTAATTGTTTCAACTGTGCTCTGCGAAGCTCTTCTTAAAAGAGTCAAGCACAAGATCATGTCGGAACCAATGAGGTAATCATACCTATCTCATTGGGAAAGAAAATAGATGTTCACGTATTAATAATGGTAAACCTCGGATAAACCATTGTCAAGGAGCCTGGGGTCACTTGTTGGTAAACCTTGGATTATATCAAGGAGCCTTTAAGGGGATTGAGCTAGTTACTCTGCCCTTGCATGTATATCAGATCGTAGATTGTTCCCATAGGTATAATTGTCTCAGTTGGTGACCTTAGTGGCCATAATATTTAGGATTTTTCCAAAGGTGACGGTGGAGGGAAGCTCCCATTATACCTGGAATAGACATTGACTAGACTCACTTGGACTTTTCAGAGGGTACACTTCACTTCGAGATGGAATAGTGGAGGTACTTGCACCAGACTGTTTCATTAAGCAGGTTGTCAGGGTAACTATTCCGACTGCTAGAATTTCACATTGATCTTTGCGACGTTGGATTTCATCACCAACTACTGATTTCATTGTGAAAACAAACTGTTTGTGTGTGGTTTGACTCCTATATTTTATAGTGCATGTTCATTTGTTTGTTTTTACTTTTTAGAGACCTTAGGTGTGAATTGTGAATTTGAATTGTTAATATTTTTTAAATTGTTAATAAATTCATTGAAGTTGAATCTAATGACAACTGTTCCAGAATTTATCAACCAAGGAACCCCTCTTAATGACAATCCTAGTACTTTTCCTTGCTTTGGAAATGTTGGTCCTCCTTATATTTCTACATTTTCATTACCTAGATTTACCATAGGTTTACCGGTATGGTTATTTTCAACTTCGTTGGCCTCAAATACTCAAATTGTTCCACCTCAAATGGATGCTTCAGCTCAACAGAGTTCACCATCTCAACATCACCAACCTCATGTTGACCCTCTACCTTCTTTGCTCAACATGTCTTCCTCCATTTCTTCTTCTTTTCTTAAAAAACCTTAATGGTAGTAACCAAGTGGATAAGAAGAAGAAGAAAGGGAAGAAGAAGAAGAAGAAAGATAAGAAAGAAGTTAACCAACCAACCATGGCTATAAGTGTTAGTAGTGTTGAGGAAACCTCCAACATGCATCGTAAACCAAAATTCCCTTGCAAACTTTGCAAAGGTGACCAATTCCTTATCAATTGTCCTGGTATTCCTAAGGTGTTGGAATTATCATCAAAATGATCTCATGAACTTACCGTTGATCAATCAACTAGTGATTTTCATGTTCTTGGGAAAAAGGGTAAAGTTAGGTTTCCTTGTAGGTTATGCAAAGGGATTCATGAAACTCACATTTTCCCTCACATGGATGAAGCCTCAAAATTGTTGGAAAACATTACTGTTCCACATCAAAAACTTCCAACTAGTTATTGTAAACTTTCTCCCAACCTACCGTCAACTGACGAAGTGATTGATCTAATTCCAAGTACAGTCAATCCCACTCTTCCATTGAAGAATGAAACTGATATCACTCAAGTTGATGATCCATTAGTTGATCAAGTGGTCAACTCAATTTCACATTCGTTCAATCCCACTCTCCCTGAAGAGAGTGAAATTCATACCACTCAGGTTCTTCTTGTTACATCCGATTCTTCTACGCTAGGGGGCATTCCACCTGTTCCTACAAAACCCCCTCCAAGTACCGAGGTCTTTTCCTTTGATTGGAATAGACTGAAAAAACCTCATATTCCTTCTGCCATCCCTTTCCAAATCATTGTGAAGGCTTGTGGTAAGAATGTGCGTCGCACAAATATAGATGAAGGTGCTTCTGTTAGTATTTTATCCTCAACTGCTTCGCAAGCTTTGGGTTCCCCTCAGCTTGTGCCTGTTACACAGAAATTTTCAGATTTTAACAGAACCATTAGTGAAACTTTAGGGATATTTCCAAAGTTATTATTACCTTGGAGGGTAAAACTATCTGTATTGATCTTATGGTAGTCCGAGGCCCCTTGGATTTCAATTTTCTCCTTGGGCTAGACTATGCCTATGCAATGAAAGCTGTGGTATCGACACTCTTTCGCATGATGTATTTCCCTCACAATGGAAACATTGTGACTATTGAACAGCTTTCATTCGTTAGTTCTGATTCAACTACCAATAATTCGAGACCCCTAAATTTTCGTTATATGGAAGTGGTATCTATTCCGCCACAAGTTAATTATATGAAAACCAGTCCCATGTTTTCAATTACCAATGCAAGCGAGCCTCTCACTATTTGCTCGTCTTCCTTTGACTTAGATCTGGTAATTGACATGGTAAACCCTATGGGATTATTTGAACACGATGTTCTTATCCCATCCCTTGACATGAGTTCCTTCTAGAGAACTGTTCTTCCATCTAATGAAGACCTCTTGGAAGCCATGATCGAGGTGTGTCCCATGACATGTGTTTCTTCCAGTTGGAAGCCATGAACATGATTATGAGGAGAGTTCTTGTTACTGTTTCAACCTCGTTAAAAAATGAAACAGGTGGTCGGAGGATATTTCCTTTTATAATGTCAACCTCGTTAAAAAATGAAACATGATTATGAGGATGGTTTTTTTCCTATGTCAAACTCATTAAAAAATGAAACAAATCACCATGAGGATAGTTCCTTTTACTATGTCAACCTCGTTAAAAAATGAATCAAGCATGAGGATAGTTCCTTTTACTATGTCAACCTCGTTAAAAAATCAATCAGGCATTGAGGATAGTTCTTTTCCTGTGTCAACCTCGTTAAAAAATGAAACAGATACCATGAGCATAGTTATTTTCCTGTGTCAAGCTCGTTAAAAAATGAAACAAATCCTCTCCTAATTGATTCGAGTCTTTGATTAGATCTCGTAAGTGTTAAGTCAGTCTTTCATCTGATCTCGTAAATGAGCCTTCATTACATCCACCTATTAGTAACCATTAGTCTACTTAGTTGAATGCAATGAAGCTTGGGGGGCATGTGCTCTAGCAAGTTACACTTGGGGGGCATTGAAACTTAGCTCAAGAAAAGTTTCCTATGTTTAAAGCTTGTGCAAAAATGAAACCACTCTCAAGCACAGTTTTCTCTCTTTAAGGCTTATGTAAAAATGAAACCACTCTCAAGCAAAATTTCCCACGTTTCAAGCTTGTGTAAAAATGAAACCACTCTCAAGCATAGTTTTACTACATTTCAAGCTTGTCTAAAAATGAAACCACTCTCTCAAGCATAATTTTTCCTATGTTTCAAGCTTGTATAAAAATGAAACCTATCTTGAGTCCATTTCGGTTATTATTTTCAATACTCCTTAAACTCATGAAAATCTTGAGCTTCTTTTGCTATTCTTTTCATGCTCGTAAATTGTACATAAAAATGTCGAGTTCTTTCTGTCTTTTCCTGCTCGTTAATTAAATTGAAAGTTGGCCATTGAGTATAATTTTTATCACTTTTTCAAACTTTTTAAAACTTAAAAAAAAAGCGAAACCATTGAGTATAATTTTTATCACTTTTTCGAACTCGTTAAAACTTACGAAAAATTGAAACCATCGAGTATAATTTTATCACTTTTTCGGGCTCTTGAAAATTACAAAAAATCAAAATCCTAGAGTTCTCTTTTAAGCCTTTTTCAAACTCTCTAAATATGAAAAGATCATCGAGTACTTGAATATTAGAACTCGTTAAAGGAAATGAACAGTCTTCCTTTCAGTATAAGTTTACCCCTTTTCCGAACTGAAATGGAATATTTACGAAAAAGTTATACGTTGACTAATCATGGTCAATAGAGTTCTCTCCTACATTATTTTATCCTTTTTCGGGCTTGAGAGACTAAATTTACGAAAAAGTACACCCAAAGAGTTTTCTTAAATTTTTCTTCTGACTCCCTAAAATTGAAAAAACACCGAGTTTCTCCTATACTGGACTCATTAAAACTTAACAGTAAAGGACCTGTCGATTACAAATAGGAACGAACCATTCCTTCTTAGGGTTCGATTTTAATACTAAGTTGGAATCATCTGAAGGATGAGCTTACACAACAAGCAAATGTTATCCTCCTCAAGCTTGTCAAAAATAAAGAGGTACTTGCCAGAATTGGTGGGGCAAAAGAGAGAAAATGAATCCAGTTGTCATACTTTGTTTTGAAAAGTAGTATACCACTCTTGAACATGACAGTTTTTGTTACACTCATACCTAGGTTGGGAAAATCCTTTGTCTAAAAGTTAATCAAACCACATTGAAAGTCTTCAGCCAGTTTCTGGGTATTAGCTTTAGGTCAATTGTCACCAAACCATCTGTAGTGTTGTTATGTGTTCAAGAGAATAGTTTAAATAAAACATTCGTTGCAAACATTTGTCTACATTCGCGTTGACCATCCCTGAGTCAGTCCTTGCCAAAAATTTCTTCAAAATTTGATCTAATGGTTTCATGTCGTGGGATTTCCTATGACGGATCACTTTCTATCGACGATAGCTCATCATCTAGAAAGTTGATCTAGAATACTATCAGTACCTTGGGATTTGCATGCCCTAATGGCAGGTTTCTCGCATTCGACGATAGGTTACATCATTGACCTTTGATCAAATGATTCTGTGAAGTGTTCGAATGCAAATGATTCATTCACACTTCATAGATTGTACTGAGTACTTTGAGAACCATTGCCATTATTGGTGGTTTCTCTCACACTTGTTAGCAGTTCACAACATTGACTAGTAATCAAGTGGTTTGTACCATGTTCGACTTCGACATAATCAATCACATGGATAAAATTGTACTAGTTCATGAAGCGGAAATCAAGACCTTGGATCTAATTTCCACCATCCAGGCTGCGAGGAGTTTTATAATTCATGATACAATAGACTACTTATGATAGATGGCTGCCTCCATGTTGTGTCTACTATTGATGTAATTTTAAAATCCTTTTTGTACCAGAACATGTAGTTAGTTTTGATTTGAGTATGGGAATTCCTACCTCAGCGATGATATACATATATATTTTTGCATTGAATGTTTTTATAGGTTTTGACCGGTATGTTCACAACCCAATCCTTGGAATGATAAAGCACTTCACTCTTCAGAACTACTTCAGACTTCGCGCTTTAGGGGGCAATCTGTTACACTAAAATTTGTCACCATGACATTTAGCTGTCTACATGGGTTCATCATTACCTATTTTATGCTCCCTTGGAGGTCCAAAATTATAAAGTTCCTAAACCAAATCTTGGAATTGGAGAAAAGCTCATTAAAACTTTAAAAAGCGTAACTTCGCACTTTTCCTAGTCCTTACCTGCAGTACCGTGGTTTCTTGCTCTATAAATTGCGGCACATTCCGCACGTTTTTCTTATTAAACCTGAAGACCCCTGTAAAAGGTAACATAAAAGAAAAATTAAGTTCTAGAAGCGCAACTGGTCGAATATTCTCCCAACTGGAGGCTTCTAGAAGCGTAATCAGGTCAAGCTTCATCCCTTCATTCACGAACCTCTATCCCTTCATTAATGGAGATTATCCCTTGGTATTTGGAGCTCAAATCCCTTTATGAGAGGAATTTATCCCCCTGTTTATGGAACTGAAGCCACCTCCCTTTTCCTATAAATTGAGCTCATGTTTTAGTCTCAAGGGTAGATTGTAGATTGGTAGACTTTGGTGGATTAGAAAATTGCTGAAGAAAGCATACTCTCTATACTTGGCATCAATGGTATGAGAATGATTACATGCTCATATCTATAGTTTTATGCTAGTTTAGAGAGGGGAAGGCTTGTCAAACCGAAGGAAAACATCTGTTCAGGACCCCGGAAAAACCTGTATGAAATCAAGGCGACAAGGATGTAAGGTTACTTCTTATCATACAAGTTAATACGAATGGATTCTACTTTCTCATTAAGTTTTTCATGTATCTATTTGAGTAATTTAATTCTTGTATTTCTTGATCACTAAGATAGATTATTTTTTCTGAATTATTATATCTTGGAGGTGCTTTTAATCCTTTTATCTATCTTTGATTGCAGGTTTCACATGTTGAAGTGACCTCTTTTGGAGCGACTGGATAGAAGATTTCAGCAAGCGTTGGACATCAAGTAGGGGCATGTCCTCATACTTTGTTATTTAATAATTTTGAATCACAAATGATCTTGATAAAATGGTTTGCATTTGGATGTTTGTTTCTAGATATCCTCAGGATACTAGGGAGATCGTTCTTGTCTACAAGAAGGATTAATCTACATAACACCGCCATCCATGATTTTTTCCTTATCTTCAGAGCAGGTAAAGAGGATGTTAAAGAAACCCTTAGCGCATATTTGTAGATCTATGTGTCCTTTTGGTTTCCATTTCAAGGCTATCCATTCCCGCAGTGCATTTTCTATGGGCCAGAAGCACATGAACTTGCCTATTAGTGCATGATATTTCATGAATTGGATTCTTCTGTTTGTGCGGTGCGCTAGGAGTTCAGTCAATCTTTTCCCGGTTTCTTTTGGGATGCAAGTGGTAGATTTCGTAGTCGTGTCTGTTGCAGTCATATTGATTTCCTGCTGCTCTGTGGGTGTCGCCCTTGTATTTTCTTGAGATGGTCCAGGGTTGTGCTGATTGGCATGTTCAGCCCCTGCCGCCATCCCTATTGGTGACTGACCTATTGGGGGGCAACAGCCCCCTCACTAGGGCTGGTCATTGGAGAGCCTGCTGCTGTCTGAATCTCAATGTCCTGTAACTCTGACTAAAGGATAAGGACTGCCAAGGGTATTCGAAGCCAAAACCCGCTAACCCTAGGTCATGGAGGTCGGCTTGATGCAGAGCTCTACAATGGTTTTTTTCAGGTCCTAGAGATACATTAGTGTGAAGGTCAATTTAATTAAATAAATTGGTGCAGTGTCTAATTTAATTTTCCCTTAATTAAATTGGACAATAAAATGTAATCTTATCTCATAATCACTTGTAATAGTTAACTGAGTGTGATAAACTCAGTTACCTCATGTATTTCGAGTTGAGGGTGGTTTTTGAGGCATGTAGAGTGATTCTATTAGTTATGGAGTTCTAATTTCATTTGGTGCATTATTTTAATGCATGAGTAATCAGTTAACTCAGTTAGGTGAGTTAAATTCCGTTGAACTAGTTATATTGTTTATTGCACTAGTGAGAGATCAAGTGAATTAAATCTAATTCAATTCACATGTAATGATATGCCATGCAATTGATGATTTACTATTAATAGTTGCATGCATGTCAATTCTAGTGGAGACCAAGTTGAGACAAAGGTTAAAGGGATGTTAAATATAAGTTTTTTGATTAGTAGGTTTCTTGCATGCAACCAAACATCCATTGCATTGTCCATGATCCTTGCGCAGTTTTGAAAGGCTAGAATTCCAAAAGTATAGGGATTGCATTCCACATGAATTGTTCAAGTAAGGCAGACTAATTAGAGGCTACGAATTGGCTAAGTGTTGGTCGATTTTGTCCAAGTCAGTGTGAGACAATTGTGAGAGTGCATGAGACTCTTGTTTGAAGAGTGCATTGTAATTGTTTCATGATTCCATGGTGAATATACAATAGAAGATAGAGGGGTTTTGAGCAGTAATATTTCCCCTGGAAAATATTTGTGTTGTGGTTTGCTTTGATTCTTGATTTACTTGTTGTGATTGGCGATCGTGTTTAATTTCCGCAATTGATTTGTAGAAGGATTCGGTATGTAGCTTTAGTACATTGCTTGATTGGATTGAATCCATAGATATACATATGTTTGTATAATTTCTACATCACACGTGGCTTAAATTGCACTAGTTTATATTCATCTTTCACTCCTTATCAATCAAACTCTTAAAAATGGGATCAAAGTGGGATCATATACTTTGACGTGCAAGATTTTTTTATCATTTAATAGATCTTGTGTTTTAATTAAACTTTATAAAGATATAGATATGTATAAAATAAACTTAGGATTCTTGTTTAAGATATTGCATTCAATCTCAATTATTATGAAGATATAGACATGTTAAAATAAAATTTTCATTATTGTTAAGATATTTTTACTTAACATTATAACAATATTATATATTTCTTTGTATATCTCATATATAGCATTTCTCTTTATTTACAGATTTTTCTATTTGTTGTGAATATGATATCTCTTTCTTTTTATTTTTTTATAAAAAAAAAATTGTATTATGTGCAATTCTTACATACATGAGTGTTATATAAAGGAAAAGAGAGATATGTTTATTTGTATGGATATGTGCCCAACATATTCACATAGATAGATAGATAGATAGATAGATAGATATGACTGTAAATGCTACTCTGATACAATAAACTAAATATTTATAGAAAAATGAGACATGAATTTAGTTAACCATTATTAATGTATATTATTTGGTAGATAGAGCTAAGAAAGCACATTATGTTACAAGTTTATTTATATCATAAGAGATTAATATCATAGTTTATCAATTGAATTTAGCTTGTAGATAGGGAACTCGCCATTCTAGTGGCTTCAGGGGATTTGGAGGTGTACCATGTATTATCCATAGTTCCATTTAAGAAAAAATTTTAGGGGTTGCCTCAAATGAGCACATCATATTCATGTGGATTTGAGTTCGAGGTACTATATTTTAAGACATTTTCATTTTGACTTGCTACTTTCTCAACCTTTATCAAACTTTGTAGTCCAAATTGTTTCATATGGGATCTATTTCTTGAATTGTACCCATACATTTCTCACCACTCCACTTTGGCTAATGTTATCCTCATGGATCATTTCAATGCTTGCATGAAGTAGTTACTAATTCATGATAGCTCCTAGGATGCCATTTTTCTTAAGAATACCAACAAGAGCATGGTGGGTTTTCATAAAGTTTTATATTATGGTTTTGGGCCCTGCTATCGCAAAATATATCACCTTAGTCTGAAGCCTCTTTAAGCTCTAGATTAAGGTAAAAAATGATATCAACCACCACTGTCACCTTAGCAAGTATTCCCCTGTTGTTCTATGGATGGATATTATTATCTCCACAGGGGAGACTTCCCCAAGTGATCTCGAAGATTTAATAACCTGTTAGGTCTCTATATTACTAATGTAGTCCGTTATTGTTGTTAATGTAGCCCCCTTATTTTTATTTTTGTACTGTTGCAACCCCAATATTGTTTTTATTGTGCCCTTACATTATTATTGTTAGGTCGGCTATGATTATATTATGACCCCATGGACTCCTATATATAGAAGGAGGTTTTGTCATTTATATCATCCAAGAATTGTTCATTTAGGTAATGTAAAGGAGGTTCCCCCTCTAAGTGGCTTATTTCTAAGGCGTTGATATCTCTTTTCTTCAATTTTTGGAGCTGATTTCATAAAATTTGGTATCAGAGCTTTGGATTCTAGGGTTTCACTGCTCTAAATAGGTCATCGTGGCATTTTCACTATAAAATTTTTCTACGAAGTTTCATAAGCTGAGATTTTTATAAAGCAAAGCCTAAATATTGAGGAAAATCTTGTAAAAATTTCAGATCTTTGTTCGCAACATTTTTGGAGATATGATCTGTGGAATTTAGGGTTTTTTCAGGCTCCCGAATTTAACCTAAACAAGTCATTGTGAAATTTTTGCTATAACGTTTTTTCTACCAAGGTTCAGAAGCTTAAATTTGAAGCTGAAATCTTGAGGAAATACGTGTAAAAATTTCATATTTTGGTTCTTAATATTTTTGGAGATATGATCTGTGGAAGTTAGGGTTTTTTCAGGCTCCCGAATTTCATCTCAAAGAGGTGACCATTGGAAAATCATCATAACTCTCTCTCTGAGCATCAGATTGGAATTCTGTCAAAAGTGGCCACAATTGCACAGAATTTAGTTTTCTGTGTATCAATTTGAGAGCCGAAGGAGTAAACAGTGACACGTGACACACTGTACAATTTCGCTCTACTGAACCAGTCCATAATTAGGTCATTGTGGGAGATTGGGCATAGATTTGCCTTGAATAATCCAAATCAGGTCATGCCTGTAGCATTAGAAATAATATTCAAAGGGATACTACAAGACCAAATTTCAGATATTGAAGATCCTAAATCATAGAGATAATTCAGTTTCAATATCGATCTCCTCAAAAGAAAGAAAAAGGTGTGTATTTTTTTTTTCCAAATTGCATAAGTCTTGTTTGAAGAATTAGTTTGAATTGATATTGTAGAATATATATAGGATATATATCAGTATTGAGTTCTAAAATTCCCCCTAAAAATAATTCAACACCCATTAAGCCTTCACAAGGCTCTACTATAACTCATGAAGATGAAGAAATGCAACATGACATATCAAAATTACAAGAGCAAGTGCACCAAATTTCACTCTCGCAAAGAGCAACAAAAAATGAAATGGAAGTTTTGAAGAAAGGCATGGAAGCTAAGACGGATGGTTTGAAGAAAGGTGTGGAAGCTAAGATGGATGGTTTGAAGAATGGCATGGTTGGCATGGAAGCTAAGATGGATGACATGGAAGAAAAAATGGAAAACATGAAGAATGATCCAAAAGCAAACATGGAAGGTTTGACAAGGTTGATACAAGAAATATTTCCTAATGGCGTAAAGATAGTAGAGGAAACTCATGATGAGAACAAAATAAATGTTAATCACCATTTCTTAAACTCTAATGTTGGATGGAAGACCCACTAGATTCCAAATCGATATGAGGAAGTTTGATGGCAAGGATCCCGTAACATGGATACTACAGATGGAGCAATATCTTGATCTCAATAATGTCCAAAACACACAAAAGGTACACATTGAAACTTTATATTTAGAAAAAAATACATTTGTATGGTATCAATGGCTTTCTTCCCGTAAAAAAAATTGTCACTTGGTCAATTTTTACGGAGGAAATGATAGCACACTATGAGGATACAAAGAGAAACACTTTTTTTAGCCAATTGATATATCTCAAACAAAAGGGTTCTTGGTAGAATGTTTGGTTTTCTAGCAAAATAAACTTGAGATAATTAAGACCCCAGGTCTTCTACAACCTTTATCCATTCCAAGTCAGTGCTGGGAGGAGATTTAATTGGATTTTATCATAGGTTTACCTAATTCTGAAGGAAAGAGTGTCATCATGGTGGTAGTTGATAGAATTACCAAGTATGCACACTTTTCCTGCACTATCTCATTCATTTAAAGCAAGTATAGTTGCTACTAAATTTATGGAAACAATTCAAAAGCTACATGGATACCAAAAGATTATTGTAAGCGACAAAGATCCCATTTTTACTGGAAATTTTTGGACGGAATTATTTTCTTGATTGGGTACTCAACTAGCTCATAGCTCATCTTATGATCCTCAATCCGATGGTCAAACTGAGATAGTGAATAAATTTTTGGAAGGATATCTTCGTTGTTTTGTATCTGATAAAAAAATTCAATGGGTCAAGTGGTTACCTCTCGCTGAATGGTGGTATAACACTTCCTTCCATACTATAGAAAAAAAGACCCCATTTATGGCACTTTATGGATATCATCCATCGTCCATCACATAATATTTAAGAGAAAATTCTAAGGTTCAAGCAGTGGAAGATCACATCGAGCATCAAAAAGAAGTTCTCCAACTCTTAAAGGATAACCAAAATTTGGCACAAAATCGAATAAAACAACAGGCAAATCAACATCACAATGAAAGAATTTTTGATGTAGGAGACTGGGTATTTTTCCGGCTACAACCATACAAAAAAAATTCCCTCAAGTAAGCTAAGAAGGATAATAAATTATTGCCAAAGTATTATGGTCCTTACAAGGTGTTGCAAAAGATTGGTACTATGGAATACAAATTGGAGCTTCCTGCTTCTTCGCAAGTGCATCCGGTTTTCCATGTTTCATGCTTAAAGAAGGTTATAGGTGAAAAACTTCCAATTCAAACAATATTGCTAGAACTTGATAAGGAAAAATCATATTGGAACCTAAAGCAGTCACGGAAACAAAAACTTGACAGCTACATAATCGATCAATTTCAGAGTATCTCATCAAGTGGAAGAACTTACCCACTAAAGATTCTATGTAGGAGGATGACAATTTTATACAAAAGCACCCAGAGCTACTCAAGCATTGAGGACAACACTTTTTTGAAGGAGAGGGGCATGTTAGGTCCCTATATTACTAGTGTAGTCCCTTATTTTTGTTAGTGTAGCCCCTTTATTGTTATCGTTGTACCCCTATAACCCCAATATTGTTATTATTGTGCCCTTACATTATTATTGTTAGGTCGGCTAGGATTATATTGTGACCCCATGGACTCCTATATATAGAAGGAGGTTTCGTCATTTGTATCATCTGTTAGTCTCCTGTATTTCTATAGTATCACAAGATGACTATTTATTTCTTACATTCTGCTAAAAATGATATTCCTTGACAATCATTTATTTTCAGAAATCCCATTGCCTTCATTATCTTCCATTTAACCTCTCCATTATCTCTCATTTTAACTTTTCTAACACTCTCATGCTCTGAAATCCCATGTTTAACCTCAATTCCCTCATTTAGCCTTGTCCCTTTCTTAAAACCTTTTTCCCTATACTAAAACCCCATTTTCCTCACTAAAAACCCTTCCCCTTCTCTCATTCCCCCTCTTTTTCATTAAAAAACAAATATTAAAACCCATTTTTACATATTTTTTTTAATAAATATTAATCTCGGGACCCAATTTTGATAAAACCTATTTATTAAACCTCGACCCCTGTTATATTGAAACCCCACGTTCATTTCATTATCCCAACCCACACTTATATTAAATGCCTTCGTTTTAAACCTTTTTTACCTCATTTTTCTCATTTCATTTACCCCTCGTTTCATTTAACCCTAGCCACACCTTCCAAACTAACCCTCGATCAATCAAAGCCAAACCATCGTCCGATCTCCTTTTCCTAATCTGACGGCTCCCAACCCATTTCGCACCTCCAATTGCTCATCATTTAAACACCACCAAGGGTTGTGAAATGAGCAGTTTTGCAACCCTCCCATCTGCCACGCGTCATCTCGATGTTACAATAATTATGTCAAAGATATTTTTGGCTTAGGCCTTTCATGGTCTCAAGTGTCAAACATCGTTTACTCTGTAGTAAATGCAGTCTGTCACCCTATGTTAGGGAAACCTCCTCAGTTGCAGTTAAATACTGCATGTATTGTTCATTATCGTTTTTGGTTGTTGGCTGTTTAGTTGGACTTTCGACTTTGGTTGTTGGCTGGTTATTATTCATTTCGACTCTAAGTTGTAAACATTATTGCATTGGAGCACTATAAATGTTTTTTGAGCTGGACATCAGTAATACAAGCACTTCCACGGGATTCTTGAGCTATGTTAATGGTGATGTTATCCCTGTTTTGTTAATGTTTCTTCTCTATTTTTCCATATTGTACATCAATCTCCCTAATAACATAATAGAGGTTTTAGATTAAGATATGCTGCATGAGCACCTCAATTTTGTCTGTTACTGCTATTTCAATGTTTTCCTCTGCAAAGTATAGCTAAAGAATTCAGATATTGTCTTCTCTTTAGTTTCACCTAGCTATTATCTTAAGATTTTTCTCTTGAAGTTTAACTAAAGAAATCAGAGATTTTCTGCTCTTTAGTTTCTCTTAAACTGTTATCTTGAGGTCTTTCTTATCATTTTGAGTTAAAGAATTATTAACTGCTCTTTAACTCTACTGAAACTGTTGTCTTATATTTCTTCTAAGGACTTGAATGCAGAATTCAAAGTCTATCTGCTCTACTTTTATGTTGAAGTATAGTTAAAGAATTCAAAGATTGTCTGCTCTTTAGCTTTACAGACTCACTATCATCTCATATTCATCTTGCCACAAAGATCCATTTGATATAGTTAGCTTTCCCTGTGAAAACCTTTAAAAGTTGGTGTACAACTCAGCTCTTTTATGACTCCATAGCCCAATGGATTAAAGCTTCCCACATTCTAACTATTCAACCAAATCAATCAACCAATCAAACAAAAAAACAACCCCAATCCTTATAACTAGCCTAAAATCAGAAAATATAATCATAAAGCTAAAAAAAATTAATCATAGATACAGAGAGAGCCCTCTCTGAGCCTAGGAGGGCTACGTCCTGGACTCCAAAGTGGTTTGATGTGGTTCTCTTCTATTTTGTTCTTACCAATCTTGCAAATTACAGGGAGCCAACATCATCCAAGAATTGTTCATTTATATAATGTAAAGGAGGTTTCCCCCTCGAAGTGGCTTATTTCTAAGGCGTTGATCTCTCTTTTATTCTATTTTTGGAGTTGGTTTCATAGCATAACCCAAGGACTCCCAAGATTAATATTGTGCAAGGATTTTTCTAAATAAAACACCGAAAGATGATATTCAATAAAGTATGGCTCTAGATAAGGTGAGAGATAATTAAAGGTAAGGAGGTCAAAAGGCCTATGGCTAAATCTAGAGGGATTGAATGGCCTTTAAGAGGCTCAAATAGATCCCAAAGAAATTTTACATTCAAATTAGTGTAGAAATTATATAACCTATGTGTTATATGTCCAAGATTCTCCTAATATCACACTATTTTAACTTCATGTAAAATACAGAATCTATTCCACCATTGATCATTTGCAGAAATTAAATCAAGATTGCAATGCACACATGAAACAATAAAAATTCACACATATGAACACAGTTGTTTAACGAGAAAGCCTGAAGCTGAAAACCCCAACTATCTCTATATAATATATGTCATAGAGATCATGTAACAATCCTCATACAAAGCTGATCATGTCAAGCTCTCAGTACAATACAATCGCTACACACTAATCAGGCTCGATCTTGCAAATCCATGTACCGATCTTTGTCACCTGCTAGCCTGCCTCTACTGCACAATCCCTACTGAAGAATGGCTCTGAAAGAACTCGAATTCACCAAGATTTCACTGCGCAATCCTCATTGGCATCTCCACTGAGTGTTGGATGCAATCAATGCATCACTATAGTCACAACTGATAGTCATACTTGCTCTTTCACCTATCTCCCCACTGGTCTCCACTGAAACTGCCATGCATTATAGTTAACTGATCTATTCTTAAGTTGATTAATGAGTTATTATTTAGTGAATTAATTAAATAATTTATTCACACCACTCTCACTAGTGTATCAATCAGTTAGACTAGATACAACTAGCTCCACTGACTCTAACTGAGTTAAACTAAATACAACTCCACCAACTACTTCTCCAACTCCACCAAACCCTGTCACATGAGTTCTAACTAAAGTCCTCCATGCAATAGCTCTAGTAAACCCTCAGGAATAGCTTAATTCCTTCTGTTAGTTGTTGTGCCACATCTGTGCACTTAACTGAAGTGCTCCAAGAGAATAAGATAATGTTTAGAGTCCAAATATTATTAAGAGCTAATAATATTCGACATATCTATTTTTAGACTGGCAGTCTAAAAATAGACTCCACCCAATATGTCTAAAAAATAGAAGTCCATCTATTTTTCTAACTTGACCAACCATCCACAAATAGCATCTTGAAACTCATAGAATATGATCGACATGTCTAAAAATAGACATAGTCAAAAAATAGACTTTGCGCCAAAAATAGCCTGTGGACCCACTTAGTAAAGGCGACTCTTTTCACTAAGCTCATCATCTTGTTGAATCTCAACACTCCCTCTCAACAAGATAGGAATTATCTGTCACCCTGATCTTGTCTCTATGGTATTTGAATTTTCTCCTGGTGAGCGCCTTTGTCAGAATATCTACATCCTGATCCTCCATAGGAATGTAAGAAAGCAACATGATCTTTCGCTGCACACAATCTCTGATATGATGGTATTGGTGTTTAGATCTATCATGAAATACTAGATTAACCGAGCATTTAATGCAACTCTGATTATCACAATATATCACAGTAGGATCTAAGTGAGAACCATACAACTCGACCAGGATCTTCCTCATCCATATGGCCTCGCATGTAGCCAAACTTGTTGCCATGTACTCGGCCTCCACTAAACTGAGTGCCACAGATCTTTGTTTCCTTCTGTACCAAGAAACTGTTGTAGATCCGATACTGAAAATCCCTCCAGATGTGCTCTTTCTGTCCATTGGGCTTCCTGCCAAATCTGCATCCGTGAAGCCATGCATCTTCAACTCATCCAACTGTCTGTACCACAATCCATATCTAGATGTGCCCCTGAGATACCTCAGGACATGCTTGCCTGCCTTCCAAAAGAGCTTGGTAGGCTTAACCATCTCTTTTGAAAGCTGGTTCACAACATAGCATATGTCCGGTCATGTATTGACTAAATACATGAGTGAACCAACCAACTGTCGATAAACAATGGCATCCACTACCTCTGCCGATGTAGCATCCTCTTTCCTCCAACCACCAGGAAGAGGAGTGTCGATAGGCTTGCAGCCTTGCATGTGAAACTTCTCCAGTATCTCTCGGGCATACTTGCCTTGAGACACAAACATTCCACCCTTCCACTACCAAATTTCCAATCCCGGGAAATAATGAAGGAGGCCCAAATCCTTCATCTCAAACTCCTTTGAAATATCTACCTTGCATGAGTGTATCAACAGTTCATCACCTATTAGTATTAAATCATCTACATAAAGTACAATGATCAACAACTTACCCACTACCACAATCTCGTATAGGATCGGATCCGCCTCACTCTTGGTGAAACCAAGTCTAGTGAAACAAATGTCTATCCATGTGTACCAAGCACGAGGTGCTTGTTTCAGCCCATACAATGCTCTTTTGAGCCTGCACACATGCGACTCGCTGCTGAAGATTTTGAATCCTTCAGGCTTCTCAATGTACACCTCCTCCTCAATGACTCCATTGAGGAACGTAGTCTTCACATCCATTAGATGAATGTGCCAACCCATCTGCACTGAGAGAGCAAGGATGGTCCATATGGAAGAATACCCTGTGACAGGTGCAAAGGTTTCTTCATATTCAATCCCCTCGATCTGCGAGAAGCCCCGGGAAACAAATCTTGCCTTATACTTCTCGATGCTCCCGTCAACAGCTTGCTTCACTTTGTAGATCCATCTCAAACCTACCACTGATTTCCCTTCCGGCCTTGGGACAATCTCCCATGCACTGTTTCTGACAATCAAATCATACTCTTCCACCATGGCATTTACCCATGCGAGATCCTCCACAGCTTCCTCAAAAGAAGATGGTTCTGTCATGATACACTTGCTCATGAGAGCCATGTATCCATTAAATCGGTCAGGTGACTGTCTCTGTCTGCACTATGATGTAGGGGCTCCTACATTCTACACCGCATCAAGATTCAGTTGCTCAGCTTCTGTAGTGCGCTTCTGCCCTTTGATGTTTGGCGCTGCATGAGTGGTTTCTTCCACTCCATGAACCTCCTCTTGTGGCTGATCCACATCCTGAGGCTCATCTTTAGGAACAAGTATCTCCTCATCTGCATGCAAGTGTAGCTCCCTCTGAAGCGACAACTTCATGGCTTTCTCCTCATGAAATTTGATATCCTGTTGCACGACAGTTATCTGACTGTCTGGAAAATACACATGATAATTATGGGGTGTTTCTATGTACCCCACAAATGTCCCAACCTCTGCAGTCAACTCCAGATTCTTCCTGGCATCTTTCGTCACATGAATGTAAACAGGTGAGCCAAAAATCTTCAAATGAGAAATATCAGGCTTCTTACCAGAAAATGCCTCTTCGGGTGTACTCATGCCAAGTACTCTATGAGGACAACGGTTTTGCACATAAACCGCAGTGTTGCATGCCTAAACCCACAAGTGTATGGGAAGGCCTTGATCATGCAACATCACCCGTGCAGCACCCATGATCGTTAGGTTCTTTCTCTCAGCGACCCCATTCTGCTGTGGGTTATGAGGCGCTATGAGTTCTCTTCAAATTCCTTCAGTGCTGCAAAAGTCTTTGAATTCGCCAGAGATGTATTCACCACCATTATCGCTCCTTAGAGCTTTCACCTTCTTCCCCGACTCTTTCTCAACCAGTGCCTTGAACTCACAGAACTTTGAGTATGTCTCGCTCTTCCTCTGCATGAAGAATATCCAACACTTACGAGAAAAGTAATCAACAAATATCACATAATACATATGTTTTTCTGTTGAAGCAACCGAGAAAGGTCCACACACGTCTATGTGAATTCTCTCAAGGATCATCGTGGCACGACTATCCTTGTCATGAAAAGTGGTCTTCAAAAATTTTCCCAAAGTACATCCCTTGCACTGATCTGACTGCGCAAGTGTACCCTTAGGAAGCCTAGTAGAAATCTGCTGCAAAATTTTCAAAGCGCCATGGTGAAGATGGCCCAATCTCCTGTGCCACAATTCGCCCTCATCCCAACTCACCACTCCTTCTACTTTGCCTGCCATTATTGCGCAACCATCTACCTGCAATTGATAAAAATTCTTAACTCGAATACCTATCCTCCTGGTTTGACCAGTTGTTTTATTGCGCAGGAAGGCTTTTCCCTCGCTAAAAACAACATCATAACCCTTGTCTTCCAACATCTCCATAGAGATCAGATTCTTCTTCAATCCTAGAACATGCATGAAATCCTTCAAGATGAAAGGTTTTCCAGACTCCCTCTTAAAGGAAATGGTCTCGATACCAGTCGCACTGTATCTACCATCATCGCCCATCTCGATGTGCAGTCCAAGATCCTTTTCATCCAGATCACTAAACAAATCTTTGTCTCCAGTCATATGGAAAGAGGCACCACTGTCAAGAAACCACACTAATTCCATCACACTTGAAACCAAGCATGCGATCAAAGAAAAATCCAACTCAAACTGTGATGCTAAGGCCTCTCCAGTTGCAGATCTAGCAGCCTGCTTATTCTTCTTCTTTTGTGGACAGTTAGTGGCGTAATTTCCATGTTGGTGATAGTGAAAGCACTTCACCTTGGACAATTCCTGCTTCTTGCCTTTCGCACCGGATTGAGAAGGATTTTTCTTCCCCTTCCCTTTCCTTGCTTTGGCAGCCAAAGAACAATTTTCTTCATCTTCATTCTTTGATGAAGATCCATCCCTGGTACCCCGCCTTATCTCCTCCCGCACAAGATCCGACCAAAGTCACTCCCATCCCGGTAGTTTCTCCCGTCCATTGACGGAGTCCTCGTAGATATACCAACTCTTCGAAAGCCCAAGGAGAGCCAAGCTCACCAAGTCTTCTTCATCAACAGTAACCCCCACACTTCCCAGCTCATCCTTGCAGTGGAAAAACTTCGTGAGTTATTTTGGTATACTGTCACCTTTCTCCATTTTTATTTTCCTGAGCTTGTCTTTAAGCGCCAACTTCCTCTGGTCGCTTCTGCTTTGGAACAAGTCTGTCAAAGCCTTCCACATTAAGAATGGAGTGGCTTTACTGTGAAGGCTGGACACTATGTGGTCCTTCACACCTTCTAACAAAATTCTTCGACACTTTGCTACCTTCTTTTTCCATGCGTCAAGTGCGGCTGCATCGCTAGAACTAGGCTTTGGAATATCAGCATCTATGAACTCCTTCAACCCATTATCATCCAGCACCACCTCCATCCTATCCTTCCATGAAATATAATTCGAGTTGCCATCAAGGGCATACTCCAATCGCAATTCGTTGAAAGACATTTCAATGAATGCTCAACTTCGACACCAAGAAAACACTGCAACAAATTCGAATTCCACCAGCACAAAACTCATATGCTTCAATAACTGCAATATTCTATGATCAATACTGCTCTGATATCATGTAGAAATTATATAAATTATGTGTTATATGTCCAATATTCTCTTGATCTCACACTATTTTAAATTCATGCAAAATACATAATATATTCAACCATTGATCATTTGCGGAAATTAAATCAAGATTGCAATGCACACATGAAAAAATAAAAATTCACACATATGAACACAATTGTTTAATGGGAAAGCTTGAAGCTGAAAAACCCAACTATCTGTATATAATATATGTCATAGAGATCATGTGACAATCCAAATACAAAGCTTATCATATCAAGCTCTCAGTACAATACAATCGCTACACACTAATCAGGCTCGATCTTGCAAATCCATGCACTGATCTTTGCACCTTCTAGCTTGCCTCTACTGCACAATCCCCACTGAAGAATGGCTCTGAATGAACTCGAATTCACCAAGCTTGCACTGGGCAATCCTCATTGGCATCTGCACTCATTGTTGGATGCAATCAATGCATCACTATAGTCACAACTGATAGTCACACTTGCTCTTTCACCTATCTCTCCACTGGTCTCCACTGAAACTGCCATGCATTTTAGCTAACTAATGTATTCTTCAGTTGATTAATGAGTTATTATTTAGTGAATTAATTAACTAATTAATTCACACCACTCTCACTAGTGTATCAATCAGTTAGACTAGATACAACTAGCTCAATTGAGTCTAAATGAATTAAACTAAATACATCTCCACCAACTACTTCTCCAACTCCACCAAACTCTGTCACATGAGTTCTAACTGAATTCCTCCATGTAATAGCTCTAGTAAACCCTCAGGAATAGAGTAATTCCTTCTTTCAGATGTTGTGCCACATCTGTGCACTTAATTGAAGTGCTCCAAGAGAATAAGATAATGTTTAGAGTAAAAAATATTATTAAGAGCTAATAATATTCTACATATCTATTTTTAGACTGGCAGTCTAAAAATAGACTCTGCCCAATATGTCTAAAAATAGAAGTAGTACATATGGTCAATTTTCCAACACTTTAGTTTTGACACATTTGATGTATTGTCAGAAAGTTACCCAATTTTTCTAAGAAAAATTAATCTTGCCAACAAGCGTCGCTCTAGCGACGTTTAGGGAGTATCATTAGAATTTCGACGTTAAAGGGTTTCGTCAGAATAGCGATGTTTCGAGACAAAGCATCGGAATTGCGACGTTTATGAAAAATTCGTCGGAATTGTGACGTTTAGGAATAATGTGTCAGAAGCGCGACGTTTAGGGGTATCGTCAGAATAGTGATGTTTCGGGACAAAGTGCCGGAAGTGCGACAATTCAGAACAATGTGTCAGAAGTGCGATGTTTAGGCCGGTCAGGTCGGGTCATGTGAGGGTGCCCAAGGAATGCGTCCAGCCAGGTCGAGTCATGTGAGGGCGCTGAAGGAAAGGCATTCAGGCGGGCTGGGTCGGGTCAGGTCACGTCATGTGAATGCGCCCAGGGAAAAACGCTCGGGTGGGTAGAGTCGGGTCGTGTCATGTTAGGGCACCCATGGAAACGCGTTCGGGTGAGTCGAGTCTAGTCAAAGTGAATTGAAGATCTAGAGCATAGGTGGTTGAATTTACTAAATGGAGAAGTCAAAGTGAGCTAACCATTATGGAATTCGACTAGTTGTTGGAGAGGTCTAACTAGATGTTGGAGATATCTTGTTATAAAATCAAATAACCAACTCAAGGACCAAGTCAAGCTATGACATGGACAAGTCGAGTAAATAGATATACACAAACATTTTTCCCTTGGATCCCAAATCATGACTACCAACTTGATTTTTCATTATATTCCTTTTAATGTTACAACACATATATATACATGCCGAAGCATTCATAAGCCCAAATATATTAACCCTGGATTAGAACATAACTGTACTTCCCTTGACCATATCTACAAAATACCAGGGGCCGAAAATCATCATGCTGTTACAGGTCAAAATACCTCCTCATCAGCTTAGAGGGGAAGACAAATATGGAAGAGGTACAAAGACCTAAATTAAACCTATTTCTGCCAAGGTAACGCCTATATAGAACAGAACAAGAGCGTTATAACGCATGAAATCAGTGCATTGGCCGCGTTAGTGGCTAGGGAAACGCTCTGTTTACACTGGAGGGAAGCGTTACCCGTGTTTTAAGTTTGAATTGGGAAAAGAGCATGGAGAATGATTTGAATCTCCGACTTTCCCTCACAAAGGAGTCAGTTCACAAAGGAAACTGCAGAAGCACCAGTTCATTATTGGTCATTGCCATAGAAGACTGAACTCCAAAAGAGGCAAAAGCATGGAGATCAAAGAAACATCTAAGCTTTTTCCATTCCAAACTAGTGGAAAGAGAAGGGCAACCATGGCTTTCTCCCTCTCCTATAAGAAGGAGCTGAAGGCTCTTAATTGAAGGTCGAAGGATTGCTCAAGGATTCTTGTATACTTGTGGAATAGAGAATAGTGTGACATTGTGAAGGCCAAGAGTCAAAGAGGTTCCTAGAGAGCTTGTTGACTTGGACTTCTTCACTTGAGAGATAAGAGAGATTGGGAGACTAAGGAGGGCTTGGTACAACCGGTGGTTGTAATCCTCCTTCTTTCAAAATCAATAGAACTGTGATCGTTTTGTCCATTCAATGCTTAATGTTGTCATTATTGTTTAAAAATTTATGTAGCATGATATGAATGGCTCAGATGTGTATAATCTAGATGTTTATTGTGTATTGATTTAATTGGTAGGATACTTGTTATATTAGAAATTACGCGGGAGCTTTGACTAATTGTAGGACCAAGATTTGGAGCCGATGAAGAAGGACTCTTGCTTCGTTGCGCAGCGCTCTCCAAGGGACTCCAACACTGTCAAAGAGGTAATTCTCTATTGTATTCCTTCAAGTTATTTCAAGCTAATATGAACATGCTCATGCCATCTTTGTGAACATCATAGCTAATCTTACTGTTTGCCTCGGGCACCAGAAAGCCTTGAGAGGGATCTTCGAAAACGAACAACCCAAGCAGTTTACCCTATAGCAGAATTGGCGACTCCGCTGGGGAATTTCCCCATAGTTTTCGGACTATTTTTCCCTTCCTTTCTTCTCTCCTCTGTTCACAGATCCTTCCGACCATTTTTGATGCCTAGTAGACATACCAAATGCTTGCAGAGTTCAATCCTGTTCCTGTCTGGCCAACTGAAGAACTTTTCCCTGGTTAACGTGACCTATGCAGTTTATCCAGTGCGTTATAACGTAGTCTATGCTTAAATACAGTGCGTTATAACGCTGTATTTTCTCACAGACAGAGCGTTACTCAGCCAAAAACCTTGTTGTTCACTGTTGTGACTGTGTTTTAGCTGTAGAGTTTTTTGGCCACCAGTACCTTTCACTGACTGAATCCCTGTGCTTGTCTGCTAAGCTGGCATTGTTATTTGTTTCTCTTGTTTAGTTAGTGTGCAAAGCATTTACTTTTTAACAGAATTTTTTTTATTTTTATTTTTATTTTTATTTTTATTTTTTTTATTTTTATTTATTTATTTATTTATTTATTTCTGCATCTAGCTAAGTTTATTCTGAAAGTTTTAGTTCATAGACTATTGAAAGACGTAGATAGAAGTCTGAATCTTAAAAGTTGAGCTGTGTTGTTTACATGTTGGTGCATGGATGATTGAAAAAGAAACCTCTCCCTATAGAAACACTCTTCATTGAATTTAATATTTAGAGCATGTTTTGCATGGTTTCTTGAGTCAGAGTCTCACTATACTTCATACGTCCACTCCCCCTCTACAAGACTAATCATAAAGTACACTAAAAATAAAGCGATAATAAAATCAATCTAATTACACTTTTTTGAGCTCACACAAACAGTAGTTCAGGCTAGGATCTTGGGTTAATAAAGTGATAAAACTACCCAAGATCTCAAAACTTGAAAACTAGAGTCATTAACGAGTGAAATCCTGCTGCACTCATATTATCGGGACCGTTCCTTTACCGGAGCTCAGCACGAGACAACACTTGGGTGCACTAGAAGGTAGCCCGCCTTCGACTGCATCCTGTGGGTGTGTTATATATTGGGGTTCCCTTCGGGGATGTCGAAACTAGATCAGGGATCTAGGTATTCTGCCCATATAGCACACTTTCCTTGACCGTGGACCCCCCTGATGATGTCTATGATTTAAGGTATCCTTAGTGGCCATACTTTTAGGGACTTACACGAGGTGACTGGGACGAGCTGTCCTGGTACCTGAAACAGACGGACCCACTCTGTCTTTGGTCTTTAGGAGGGTACTCGTCTTCACGAGAGTGCTTACACCTATCGTCTGAGGTTTGAGCGAAGCTCTAGAGTGACCGTAACTGTACTTTCGACCAACCCTCTCTGTATACTATTGTGATACTGGATTTCATCACCAGTGAACGGTAGTACTCAGACAGGGCACCATATTCTGGCTGCTTGCTGATTGATTTTAGAGAGTCATTTTTATTTTTGTTAGGTGTGTGGTTACTGTCATTTGAGACTTTATAATACATCACAATTTAATAAAATTTGTTAAAATTAAACCGGTCACCGTGGCGTCCCCGGACCCACGCCGTCTATCTCGACAACAGCAAGGTCTACCTCCTCTCACCCTTGAGGAAAAATTGAACCTTGGTGAACCCGGGCCTTCTACGGAAGAGCAGTCTCCTCTGACTAACCTTGATTATCACATAGACCCTTATCATCCAGAACTTCCGGAGGACCCTTTCACTGAAGGCGTTGTACCTAATTACAATCCTCCGCTCACTGATCCGTTAGGACCTGTGATAGTCCAGATTCCACCACGCCGAGATATGTCTGTGGCCGTACCAACATCTATATCACCACCGGCATCCACAGGGTCGATACCAATGGCAACCATCCTTGGTTCGCCACCATCCTCCTCGCCGATGGTCAGTTCTATGCCATTACTGGGTAACCCCAGTAGTCAACATATACCTACCCCCAACCCTATGGTCAACACAACTGTCAGTAGTTTACCAAACCCTTCGGCATCTACTCCTACCGCGACCACGTTGGGACCCACGGTAGCTCCTTCAGCGAGCATGAATACTTCGGTGCCCTTTAGCAACCCTTTCGGCTGGAACCCTCTGTTGAGTTCAAACCCCCTGGCCACTATACCAGGGGGCAGTGTTATCAGTACACAGGTAGCAGGGAATATTTCTCTTCCTATGCAATCCTTAGGACAAATGGGACAACCCATTGTAAATTCTATCCCCTTAAGTGGTTCAAACATAGGTGTAGGATCTATACCGTTGCCAAATCATGCAAGTACTAGTATGCCTCCGGGAAACTCTATTGCATCCATTTGGACTAACCAACCCCAACCTCCATCTGGAGTGGGAGGGCACTTTTATGCTGGGGGTGGTCAACCGTTTGCCCCGCAATACACTATGCCCTATGGACAGCAACCGTATGTTCCTACTCCTCCACCTATGGGAGGTTTTTATCAAAGTCCCACTTACCCTTCTAGTAACACGTGGATGGGAGGACCCTATGGTATAAGTAGTTAGCCCATACTGCCTTGGTTAGACTCGGGGAAAAATCCACAATTTCCATTCTTGGCAGCTTTGGACATACCCGACATCCATAAGCTGACGAACGACCCCATCAACCACAACTCGCTTTGGCCTCCAATACCGCATAAGATTCCTTCTGACATCCCGAAGTTCGACGGGAAACATGGGGATGACCCAGCTGCACACATCACTACCTTCCATTTATGGTCCATATCCAATTCCATGGTAGATGATAGTGTCTGACTTCGACTGTTTCCCCGCACCCTTACAGGCAATGCCGCCAAGTGGTACATTGAATTGCCACGCGCCGCCATCAATACGTTTGGCGCTTTAGCGACGGAATTCTTAAAGAACTTCCAACTACCAATTAGAGTGGAAATCGGAACAGAATTGTTAACATCGATGCGCCAAGACACCGCCACCCACATCTCCGACCATATTCATGAATGGAGACGTAGGAGGAGGCTTGTCAAAGCGCCAATACTGGACCATCTCTTGGCCAATTGGTTTTGCAAGTCTCTTTTACCCCACATCTCTAAAGACATTGGCCTTTCTGGTGCAGTGACAGAAGATTAATGTATTCGTCGTGCCCAACACCTGGATTTAATCTATTCACAATCCGGCACGCTTTACGATTTGCTCCCCCATGCCCCTGGTAACCCAAATCCTCCGGCTACTCAGAAAACTGGAGCTCATGCCGATGGTCTCGTTGGCGCGATCTCTGGTGTAGCCACCAATCAGTCTCGGGGGAAAACCTCCCAGCCATCCTCGGCTGCCACTGCCCCCCACCAAACGACTCCTCTCCCTTTCACTGAGGTAAATTCGGTGCAAACCTCACAAAAACCTAGCGGGAAAAATAGGAAGAATAAAAAGAAAACGTCTTCTTCGGAAGAGCAGTCAGATAATCAGAATAACCCTAATCAGAAAAATGCTGCTAGAAATGACAAAGGAAAGGATAAACCCATGAAATTTCCTTGCAAAATCTATGCAGAGGACCACTTGACATACAAATGTCCTCGGTTGCAGGAATGCACTGATTTTATTGCTAACAAGGATTCTGGGCGAACACCTGCCGTTCTTCACAATCCTTTCCCCAATCAACATCAGCAACATCAACACATGGTTGACAATCTGCCACAACCCCATCAACGGGGCAATGGTGGTTCGTATCCTTCCGGCGAAGGACCATTTGCCATTTATGGCATTGAGAGTGTTGACCTTCAAACTCGCGCCAAGCTTTATGGAAATCCTACCATAGATGCTCAGGAACCTGGAACTAGTTCCAATCCGCCGCCGCCCAACGATTTACATATCGAAAGGCCTACTGTTGAACCTGTAATTCATCCCCCCAAAGGGACACTTCGACGCACGACTCATAACACCTCTCCACGTGCAGCCCAAAACTACAATATTGTAGAATATTTGGCGCAGGCACCGTCAGCTATGTCTGCTCTTGAAGTATTACAAACCTGTCCAACACAAAGGAAAGCCTTGCTTTCGTCCATTGGTGGAATAGACCCCCAAGATTCCATGCTAGCAATCTTTGATATGGAAAAGGCTAAACCTCGCCTCTCACATCAACTCGCATTCCAGGTGCAGGTTGTGTCGAAAGGGAGACCCATCCATCGCACTGTCATAGACGAAGGTGCTTCGACCTGCGTTATGTCACAAGCTTGCTGGCTCAATTTAGGTTCTCCTACTCTAACCCCGCCATCGAATTCCCTCAAAGCTTTCGATGGCCACACTTTCCTCCCTAAAGGATACCTTGCTAGCTTTCCCATCACTCTGAGTGGGAAAACGGTAAACGTGGACGTTGAAGTCGTAGAGCGTCATCTCGACTATAATCTATTGCTCGGTCGCAGTTGGTCTTATGCGATGACCGCCATCGTGTCTTCGGTCTTCCGACTCATCCTATTTCCATTGGATGGGAGAATAGTCACGGTCGATCAGCTATCCTTCTGCACCCCTGATTATTCCACTTTACCAAGTAGCTCTGTACCCCTAATAGGAGGTGTCACTGACTCTTACGTCAGTATCGGTACTGGTCTTCTGAAGGCATCTTCCCTACTGGGTTGTTTTCCTCTACCGCCGCCGCAGATCCCAAACACGGTTGCAATGATATCCACCTTTTCAGATGGCTCTATCGACCCTTGGATCATCCCGGCACCTTCATATATTGATTCCTATGGAGATCAGATGTCGCTTTCGCCGGTCGAGTTGGCTTTCCAAGCCATACAAATCACATCTGAACCCTCCACTAATATGGTTTCGACCACAGGTAGAAACCTCTCTCCCATCACAGTTCTCTCTAAGGATCTCCTCAATGAATTTTGGCCTACAGACGAAGCTATTCGAGAGATCATGTCATTAGAAGAACGACCTTGGGGAGAGTTTCACCATCGCACTTCGACGATTGATTCGAAGGCGATAAAAACTGAAATCTCGTCTTTTGACCAACCTGAGATAGTTCCCTCCTCTTATAAGATTGTTCACACTATGAATTCAGAAGGGAAAATGGGTAATCTTTCCAAGACACTGCTCATTGATATCTCGGTCAAAACGGGTATCGTGGAAAATATTCAGATTGGAGCCGACTGCAATCCTGAGGAAATTGCGTCCTTCACATCTCTTTTTAAAGAATTCCGCGATGTCTTTGCTTGGTCTTATGACAAAATGCCCGACATAGATCCTTCTATTGTCGAGCACGAAATCAAGACTTATGACAATGCTAAACCAATCCGGCAATGACTCAGACCTGTCCACCCGCGCAAAGCAGCCGCCATTAAGGTTGAGGCAGAAAAACTTTTAAACGCTGGCTTCATTTACCCCGTTCCCTTAACTGAATGGGTTTCCAATCCGGTTCCCGTTGATAAAAAACAAGGCACTATTCGAGTTTGCGTCGATTATCGCGATCTGGACGCCGCTTGTCCCAAAGACAATTATCCTACGCCGTTAATTGATCAAATTCTCGACGATTGTGCCGGATGTGAATCTTTTTCCTTCATGGATGGATTCTCGGGATACAACCAGATTGCCATAAAAAAAGACGACCAGCATAAAACTGCTTTCATCTGTCCTTGGGGCATTTTTGCGTATAAAAAACTCCCATGTCCTTGGGGCATTTTTGCGTATAAAAAACTGCTATAGGGTAAACTTCTTGGGTTGTTGGTTTTCGAAGATCCCTCTCAGGGATTTCCGGTGCCCGAGGCAGACAGTAAGATTAGCTATGCTGTTCACAAAGATGGCATGAGCATGTTCATATTAGCTTGAAATAAATTGAAGGAATACAATAGAGAATCACCTCTTTGACAGTGTTGGAGTCCCTTGGAGAGCGCTGCATAGCGAAGCAAGAGTCCTTCTTCACTGGCTCCAAATCTTGGTCCTGCAATCAGTCAAAGCACCCGCGTAATTTCTAATATAACAAGTATCCTATCAATTGAATCAATACACAATAAACATCTAGATTATACACATCTAAGCCATTCATATCATACTATGTAAATTTTTAAACAATAATGACAACATTAAGCATTGAATGGACAAAACGAACACAGTTCTATTGATTTTGAAAGAAGGAGGATTACAACCACTGGTTGTAGCAAGCCCTCCTCAGTCTCCCAATCTCTCTTATCTCTCAAGTGAAGAAGTCCAAGTCAACAAGCTCTCTAGGAACCTCTTTGACTCTTGGCCTTCACAATGTCACACTATTCTCTATTCCACAAGTATACAAGAATTCTTGAGCAATCCTTCGACCTTCAATTAAGAGCCTTCAGCTCCTTCTTATAGGAGAGAGAGAAGGCCATTGTTGCCCTTCTCTTTCCACTAGTTTGGAATGGAAAAAACTTAGATGTTTCTTTGATCTCTATGCTTTTGCCTCTTTTGGAGTTCAGTCTTCTATGGAAATGACCAATAATGCACTGGTGCTTCTGCAGTTTCCTTTGTGAACTGACTCCTTTGTGAGGGAAAGTCGGAGATTCAAATCATTCTCCGCGCTCTTTTCCCAATTCAAACTTAAAACACGGGTAACTCTTCCCTCCAGTGTAAACAAAGCATTGCCCTAGCCACTAACGCGGCCAATGCACTGATTGCATGCGTTATAACGCTCTTGTTCTGTTCTATATAGGCGTTGCCTTGGCAGAAATAGGTTTAATTTAGGTCTTTGTACCTCTTCCATATTTCTCTTCCCCTCTGAGCTGATGAGGAGGTATTTTGACCTGTAACAGATGCCCCATAAAGTGTGAGGTCAGAGACGAAGACGATGACCGAAATACTTTACAATTTGCGTAGAGATAGAGAGATTGAAAGACTGAGGAAAACCTGAAACAACAACATATGTCAGAAAATATAGTATTTGCCTAGAGTCGGGCATGTCCCATGCTCAGTAGCTTAAACAACATGATTTCTCTATAATAGAGATATGAAGAAACTGTCCACCAATAGGCACAATGTGGAAGTGTCTGTCATAACAGGATCAGGCTGAAGAAGCTGTCTCCATAAACAATATCGCAGCTTGGGGGAAGGAACACAACTTTAATGGTGTAGCCTTTGCCCCAAGGTCTTGACCGCCGGTTCACTTAAACTAAATATTTCTCAACATGTGAATGAAGGAGTTTTCGTCGAACATGTGAGAAATCGTCTGATTACCAGTCAATAATGAAAACTGTTAACAGACGCGAAGGTGGCCACTGATAATGATGATGGTCCCTAAGATGCCTAGTACAATATAGCGAGTGTGAATAAAAGGAGTTGAAGTCGAACACTCGTAGAATCATTCGACCAAGAGCCAATGATGAAGACCCTTGATCAAACACAAGACTACCTGCCACTGATGTCTGCAAGTATCTGGGTACTGATAGGTTTCTGGATCAATTTCCTAGATAAGGTGTTGAATTCGATAGGAAGTGATCTGTTGAAAGGTAGGCACTGAGGCGTCCTACATCAGTCAACACGAAACGGAAACCAACTGATTTTGTTTATGATTTGAGATAAGGAAGAGTAAATGGGAACGTCAGACGACAAATAATTTCTGGCATAATGAGCGGTTTGGTTGATAACAGGTGCAGTAGATAACGAGATCTGCTTGAACAATAGAAGGCACACTAGCAGGGTACTAGGCAGCTAAAGCGTGATGAACACCTAAGAGTGTGTTAGGATTTTACCGGTGCAGGGACACTGGGAAATGAAGGCTAATACTCATAGATGGTAAGGTTCGGCTAACTGCGAAAGAGTTTTCTGGGAAGTGCCATGTTCAAGAATTTTGCTGCCAAATCGACCTTTTTTGAAATGTAACAGAGGTAGTGACCATTTTGTCCAAATTTTTCCCCATCTGATTAAGTTTAATGAGTCCAGACGAGTAAACTCGGTGAATTTTTCATGTTTTAGAGAGTTTGAAAAATGTCAGGAAAGAAAACTCTGTGCCCCATCTGATTAGGTTTAACGAGTCCAGATGAATAAACTCGGTGAATTTTTCATGTTTAGAGAGTCTGAAAAATGTCATAAAAGACAACTCCATGTCCTGTCTGATTAGGTTTAACGAGTCCAGACGAGTAAACTCGGTGAATTTTTCATGTTTAGAGAGTCTAAAAAATGTCGTAAAAGACGACTCCATTGGGGTACCTTTGTCATGTCTTGATAACCAGGCACGGCAAAGGGGTAATAGTAAGCCCAAAATAGTTCATTTTCCATAAGTTAGTCCATCAGATCCGGAAAAGTGAGAAATCTATGTTCAATGGACGTCTACCTCATTTTGTTATGAGTACGAGGAGACGAAGTAAACTCAAGATTCTTTGTGAAATTTTAACGAGTCCAACAAAGAAAAACTAGGTACCTCCGTGAAATTTTAACAAGTCACGCGGAGAAAACTTGATTTACTTTTTCTGTTTAAAGAGCTTTGAAAAAGAGGAAAAGAATGGCTCTTTGTTCTCTGTCTTGATAGTTTAACGAGCCTAACAAAGGTGACTCGGGATTTTTTCGGTTTTATGAGTGAGAAAAAGATTCCTAAAAAGAATGCTCAGTACTTCTCCATAGTTTTAACGAGTCTGAAGAAGAAAACTCTAGGTTTTTCGGATTAACAAGCAAGAAAAGACCAAAAAAGAACGCTCGATGCCAACTTCGTATAAGTTTAACGAGCCCGAAGAAGAGAACTCGAGGTTTTTCGGATTAACGAGCAAGAAAAATACCGTAAAAAGAATGCTCGATAAAACATGAGTATGTTTGCTCATAAATCTTGATCCCTTATTAGAACATCAGTACCAAATCTCAAGAGTTGCGACATGTGTACAGCAAGAAAACACGACTTTTCCGACTGACTTAAGAGAGTCATGCCCCAGAATTTGCTATAAGAAGGTCAGAAGACTTTCATTTTCACTGTTTTGAGTGCTGTGAAGAAGCTCTGGAGTGGAAAAGGGGTGAAAATTTCAGCTGACGATTACGGTCAATCCGGGCAACAGTTTTATATTCCGCGAGATCCAGGTAAGAGCTAGAACCTCCTGTTATCATTTAATTGTCGATTTGTTAGTTTTTGTTGGTTCAAAATTAGGAAATTTTGAGGCCCTAGAAAAATATTTGTGCCTAACGCGGGTCAAGAGTATAATAGCCGCGTTAAATGCACAACCCATGAAGGGGTTCCGCGTTAGAACACTCTGTTTTGTACTAGAGCCCACGTTAGGCGCACCGTGTTTTCTAACAACTCAATTTTTCCATTTTGAAGTGGTCCAGGCAAGTTTTAATCGGTTGAAAATGTTGTATTTGCAGGTGTTCAGCTATTAATCATGAGTATCTGGCGAGAGAGAGAGCATGAGCGGGAAGAACGAGAGATGGTGACAGATGCAGCAAGCTTAATGGCTCTCCGGAGGTGTGGATTGCTCAAGTATGCTCGTTTAGAACTGATGAGGGGTCAAGAGGACCTCCTGAGGTGGCTGATCCAGCAGTGGGACAAACGGCATCATGTCTTTCGGATTGGGGGCAATGAGCTCGCCATCGAAAAGGATGATTTGTACTTTTTGACCGGTTTATCATGTCGTGGGGCGAGGCCCAATTTGACGGGGTCCAGAGCTGACCCTCGTTCCACTACTGATCTGATCCATGCGCACTGCATACGTGGCACCCAGGCTGTGAGTAACCGGATACCTATTGCACAGGTGACTTTGAGACCATTGCGGTCTATTCTATGGATGATTGTTCGCTTGGCTGGTGCCAAGAGTTAGCATGTGGCCACCAAGGCTCAGATGCTCCTAGCCTTGGATTGCATGCAGCCTTAGGTTTTCGACTGGTGTGACGATGTGGTCCGTCAGGTCCGAGCAGAGCTTACTACATGCAAGACCCGTACTCAAAGAGAGTTTGGGTACGGAACACTGATTGTTTCTTTCATACTGGAGCAGATACCACTGATGAGGCCCAAGATCCCTACAGCGCCATTGGGTCCACGCGAGCCGAGGCAGGCTCGGTGGGCCACTTTGCTTCCACGGACTGGAGAGGGTCCCGTCCTTCACTGTTTTGATGACGGGTTTTTTGATTGGCTAGGCTCCCAGATAGTCATGATTGAGGATTATCCCTATGCAGGGATGAACTTCACAGGTGATCCGGAGCTATTCTTGCCCCCTGGCACCCACTGGGGGCCCGATGGTAAGAAAAATATCAGTGTTTTTCAAAGAATTTTTTTGTTTTTTAGCTTTTGAATGTTTATATAAAAAAAAATTTGTTGAAAAGGGGTGAAAATTAAGTTTTGACATGAAGCTTTTGCTTGCTTGACACAGATGTGGCACCTGTCCATCCAGCTGGGGCCCCTCGCTATGCACGGCGAGGATTGCAGCTACCCGGTGATGGTGCACCTGTAGAGGATGCGGAAGCCGGCGACGACGATGATACCCAAGTGTTACATGAACTCTCCAGGAACCTGGAGGGTCTGAGTATGGGTATACCACCGCTTCCTATGCGGGAGGTTCTAGTTCGTCTGCAGCGGCATACTGTAGGTGTGCCGGAGAGATACCTAGTTCCTCTGAGGAGGATAGCTAGAGCAATTGTATGCTATCATGAGCATCAGGCTTAGCTGGTGGAGTAGATGTATTAGTATCAGAGCGTGGCTTAGTGTGGCCAAATTTTTGTAAAACACCCCAAGTTTTGGAAGATTTTTCTTTTTGATGTTTACTATGTACTGGACATGACATATGTATATATATATATATTTTTGGTGATTTTTTGTTTTTTAAATTTTTATGCATTTTTTGATGTGATAAAAATATATGTACTCATGAGTAAATCTTTTACAATAAATGTGACAAATGCCAATCTAACACATAATTTGCCAAAGAATCGGCTAATGCATGAAATTCTCTAGGAACGTGCTCAAATGTGATTGTTTGAAATTGACGCTCTAAAAGTCGCACTCGTAAAAAATAACGTAGCAACACGGGGTGGCGGACACGGTAATGATTGTTTAACTGCATAATGATGAGTTGGGAATCTAACCTGACCACTAAATCGGAGATGTCACGAGATACCGCTTCTGTGAGGAGTTGGATCACTGACATGTACTCGGCAACATTGTTGGTGGCGTTACCCAGGAAGATCCCCCCGGAACCAAGAAGGTCCGACTCAGGAGTATAGAGAACCCAAGCAGCTGAAGCAATGTGTCTAGTGTGACGACTAGCACCGTCCGCATACCCGACGTATGAAACGAATGCGATGACATCTGTGCGAAAGAAAAAGATTACATGAGAAAAACACCTTAAACCAAAAAATAATCCAGAAGCATCAAAACAAAAATAGGAAAAACTTATATACATAAAATTACAAAGGATATGCCTAGTGCGAAACTAGGCAAAATACTTCTTCAGATAGAGCCTGTTGCGGGGCTCCTCGAGTGGAATTCCATTACAGTCCTGGAGTTCGTAAGCTCCTTTTGAGAGGGCTTTAGTAACGACGTAAGGACCGAGCCACAATGGTTGGAGTGTTCCTGCCCCCAAGAGGTCGTGTTTTTTATCATAAAGTAGAAAAAGATCGCCCTCTTGGAAAGAACGAGGCTTGACAGATTTGTCGTATTGAGCTTTAACTCGGCGCTGGTGAGCTTCGAGTGCTAGTGTAGCATCTTGACAAGTTTCATCCAAATGATCGAGTGAGAGCAAGCGCTCTTCAGTGGCGGTGGTGCCAAGCAGGAGTTCAATGGCAAGTTTGAGTGATGGGATTTCACACTCGATTGGAAGTACTGCCTCCAGGCCGAAAGCAAGTTGGAAAGGTGTGAAGCCTGTGGTAGTTTTAACTGACGTTCGGTATTCCCATAACGCGGAATACAACTTCCGATGCCATGTGTTTTTATGGTTTCCGACCAATCGACGAATCATGGTTTTGAGGACGCCATCTACGGCTTCTACTTAACCATTAGCTTGAGGGTAATAAGACGAAGATTGATCTTGTCAGAAACCTAGCATGGATGTTAATTCGGTCATCATATGATTCTGAAAGTGAGATCCATGATCTGTGACAATCGATAGGGGTACGCCGAACCAACAGATTACCTGATTAAACAGGAAGAGAGCGGCGGTTTCGCCATCGGCCTTAAAAGTGGGAAGGGCTTCAGCCCATTTCGTAAAATAATCGACCGCAACCACGATGTAGTTGTGTCCATTTTTCGAAGCGGGATTGCAGGTGACAAAGTCAATTCCCCATTTAGTGAAAGGACCGACGGAGATAACCGGGTGAAGGGGGGTAGGATGCGCGCACATTTTCTTTGTGAAAATTTGACATGGATGGCACTTCTGGACTGCTGCAATGAAATTTTTAAACAAAGTGGGCCACCAGTAACCGGCGCGCAAGATTTTTTGGGCAGTAGCTATGCCCGAAAGATGACCACCACATGCCCCTGCGTGGCAGTCATTCAAAACGCGTTCTGCCTCATCGATAGTGAGACAACGTCGGAGAATAGTATCAACACCACGACGATATAGTGTATCGTTTAGCACGAGGTAGTGCTTTGCTTGGTGGCAGATACGACGACGGTCGTCAGACGTGAGAGCTAGGCGAAAGCGTTGAGTTTGTAGGTAGACTAAGATGTCTCCATACCATGGGTCTGAAGAGTCAACCAAGTAGACAGATTCATCAGGGAATGGATCATGAGCTACCTATGCCAGGTCGATTCTGGGAAGGTCCGATAATAATTCAGTGAAGACAAGGGATTTCTTTGCTTTGGCAGCCGTGAAAACCAAATCAAATTGTTGGAAGATGACGATCCATTTGGAATATTTCCCTCCAATAATTTGTCTAGACAAGATATGTCATATGGGGTTTTCCAAATAAATCACCGTAGTTTGTCGCAGCAATATATAATGTCGGAGTCGGGTGACGGCGAAAACTACCACCAGAGATAGTTTTTCCACATGTGAATAACGTAACTCAGGTCCAATTAGACCTTTTGATAAATAGTAAATCACATGTTCGCTGTCGTCATCGTGCACTTGAACCAAAACCATTCCAAGTGAGGATGGTGATGCTGCCAGATAGAGGAGAAAGTCGCGTGAGTAATCAGGGGCACTAAGGAGTGGGGCTGAAACAAGTGCATGTTTTAAAGCATCAAATGACCGTTGAGCTTGGTCATCCCACAGGTATAGTGTTCCTTTCTTCAATAATCGCATGAATCCTTTCGTCATCTCAGCATAGTTAACGATGAAACGACGCAAAAAGTTTGCCTTCCCTTGCAAGCTTTGGAGTTGAAGGATGGATTGTGGTGCCGGAAATTCAACAATTGCTTTAACCTTATCGGGATCAACCCTAATCTCGTGCTTGGAAACAATGAAACCTAGCAGTCGTCCGGACTCGACCATAAATACGCATTTATGAGGATTCAAGCGTATATTGTAGAACCTGCACCTAGCAAAAATTTCTCTTAAATGAGTCAGGTGGTCCCGTCGCTTCTTGGAATGAGCCGGAAGGTCATCCAAGTAAGCTTGTAAAATATGTCGAATGTCATGAAAAGCATAGTCCATAGCCCGTTGAAAAGTTGCTCCAGCATTCTTCAGGCCGAATGGGAGTTTTTTATACGCAAAAATGCCCCAAGGACAGATGAAAGCAGTTTTATGTTGGTCGTCTTTTTTTATGGCAATCTGGTTGTATCCCGAGAATCCATCCATGAAGGAAAAAGATTCGCATCTGGCACAATCGTCGAGAATTTGATCAATGAACGGCGTAGGATAGTTGTCTTTCAGACAAGCGGCATTCAGATCGCGATAATCGACGCAAACTCGAATAGTGCCTTGTTTTTTTATCAACGGGAACCGGATTGGAAACCCATTCAGTTAAGGGAACGGGGTAAATGAAGCTAGCGTTTAAAAGTTTTTCAACTTCGAATTTGATGGCGGCTGCTTTGCACGAGTGGACAGGTCTGAGTCGTTGCCGGATAGGTTTAGCATTGTCATAAGTCTTGATTTCGTGCTCGATAATAGAAGGATCTATGCCGGGCATTTCGTCATAAGACCAAGCAAAGACATCGCGGAATTCTTTAAAAAGAGATGTGAAGGACGCAATTTCCTCAGGATTGCAGTCGGCTCCAATCTGAATATTTTCCACGATACCCGTTTTGACCGAGATATCAATGAGCAGTGTCTTGGAAATATTACCCATGTTCCCTTCTGAATCGATAGTGTGAACAGTCGTATAAGAGGAGGGAACTATCTCAGGTTGGTCAAAAGACGGGATTTCAGTTTTTATCACCTCCGAATCAATCGTCGAAGTGCGATGGTGAAACTCTCCCCAAGATCGTTCTTCTAATGACATGATCTCTCGAATAGCTTCGTCTATAGGCCAGAATTCATTGAGGAGATCCTTAGAGAGAACTGTGATGGGAGAGAGGTTTGTACCTGTGGTCAAAACCATATTAGTGGAGGGTTCAGATGTGATTTGTATGGCTTGGTAAGCCAACTCGACCGACGAAAGCGGCATCTGATCTCCATAGGAATCAATATCTGAAGGTGCCGGGATGATCCATGGGTCAATAGAGCCATCTGAAAAGGTGGATATCATTGCAACCGTGTTTGGGATCTGCAGCGGCGGTAGAGGAAAACAACCCAGTAGGGAAGATGCCTTCAGAAGACCGGTACTGATACTGACGTAAGAGTCAGTGACACCTCCTATTAGGGGTACAGAGCTACTTGGTAAAGTGGAATAATCAGGGGTGCAGAAGGATAGTTGATCGAATGTGACTATTCTCCCATCCAATGGAAATAGGATGAGTCGGAAGACCGAAGACACGATGGCGGTCATAGCATAAGACCAACTGCGACCGAGCAATAGATTATAGTCGAGATGACGCTCTACGACTTCAACGTCCATGTTTACCGTTTTCCCACCCAGAGTGATGGGAAAGCTAGCAAGGTATCCTTTGGGTAGGAACGTGTGGCCATCGAAAGCTTTGAGGGAATTCGATGGCGGGGTTAGAGTAGGAGAACCTAAATTGAGCCAGCAAGCTTGTGACATAACGCAGGTCGAAGCACCTTCGTCTATGACAGTGCGATGGATGGGTCTCCCTTTCGACACAACCTACACCTGGAATGCGAGTTGATGTGAGAGGCGAGGTTTAGCCTTTTCCATATCAAAGACTGCTAGCATGGAATCCTGGGGATCTATTCCACCAATGGCCGAAAGCAAGGCTTTCCTTTGTGCTGGACAGGTTTGTAATACTTCAAGTGCAGACATAGCTGACGGTGCCTGCGCCAAATCTTCTACAATATTGTAGTTTTGGGTTGCACGTGCAGAGGTATTATGAGTCGTGCATCGAAGTGTCCCTTTAGGGGGATGAATTACAGGTTCAACAGTAGGCCTTTCGATATGCAAATCGTTGGGCGGCGGCGGATTGGAACTAGTTCCAGGTTCCTGAGCATCTATGGTAGGAGTTCCATAAAGCTTGGCGTGAGTTTGAAGGTCAATACTCTCGATGCCATAAATGGCAGATGGTCCTTCGCCGGAAGGATACGAACCACCATTGCCCCGTTGATGGGGTTGTGGCGGATTGTCAACCATGTGTTGATGTTGCTGCGGTTGATTGGGGAAAGGATTGTGAAGAACGGCAGGTGTTCGCCCAAAATCCTTGTTAGCAATAAAATCGGTGCATTCCTGCAACCGAGGACATTTGTATGTCAAGTGGTCCTCCGCACAGATTTTGCAAGGAAATTTCATGGGTTTATCCTTTCCTTTGTCATTTCTGGCAGCATTTTTCTGATTAGGGTTATTCTGATTATCCGACTGCTCTTCCGAAGAAGACGTTTTCTTCTTGTTCTTCTTATTTTTCCCGCTAGGTTTTTGTGAGATTTGCACCGAATTTATCTCAGCGGGAGGAAGAGGAGTTGTTTGATGGGGGGCGGTAGCAGCCGAGGATGGCTGGGAGGTTTTCCCCCGAGACTGATTGGTGGCTACACCAGAGATCGCGCCAACGATACCGTCGGCATGAGCTCCGGTTTTCTGAGTAGCCGGAGGGTTTGGGTTACCAGGGGCATGGGGGAGCAGATCATAAAGCGTGTTGGATTGTGAATATATTAAATCTAGGTGTTGGGCACGACGAATACATTGATCTTCTGTCACCGCACCAGAAAGGCCAATGTCTTTAGAGATGTGGGGTAAAAGAGACTTGCAAAACCAATTGGCCAAGAGATGGTCCGGTATTGGCGCTTTGACGAGCCTCCTCCTACGTCTCCATTCGTGAATATGGTAGGAGATGTGGGTGGCGGTGTCTTGGCACAGCGATGTTAAAAATTTTGTTCCTGTTTCCACTCTAATTGGTAGTTGGAAGTTCTTTAAGAACTCTGTCGCTAAAGCGCCAAACATATTGATGGCGGCGCGTGGCAATTCAATGTACCACTTGGCGGCATTGCCTGTAAGGGTGCGAGGAAACAGTCGAAGTCGGACACTATCATCTACCATGGAATTGGATATGGACCATAAATGGAAGGTAGTGATGTGTGCGGCCGGGTCGTCCCCATGCTTCCCGTCGAACTTCGGGATATCGGAAGGAATCTTATGCGGTATTGGAGGCCAAAGCGAGTTGTGGTTGATGGGGTCGTTCGTCAGCTTATGGATGTCGGGTATGTCCAAAGCTGCCAAGAATGGCAATTGTGGATTTGCCCCCGAGTCTAACCAAGGCAGTATGGGCTGACTACTTAGACCATAGGGTCCCCCCATCCACGTGTTACAAGAAGGGTAAGTGGGACTTTGATAAAAACCTCCCATAGGTGGAGGAGTAGGAACATACGGTTGCTGTCCATAGGGCATAGTGTATTGCGGGGCAAACGGTTGGTTGCCCCCAGCATAAAAGTGCCCTCCCACTCCAGATGGAGGTTGGGGTTGGTTAGTCCAAATGGATGCAATAGAGTTTCCCGGAGGCATACTAGTACTTGCATGATTTGGCAACGGTATAGATCCTACACCTATGTTTGAACCACTTAAGGGGATAGTATTTACAATGGGTTGTCCCATTTTTCCTAAGGATTGCATAGGAAGAGAAATATTCCCTGCTACCTGTGTACTGATAACACTGCCCCCTGGTATAGTGGCCAGGGGGTTTGAACTCAACAGAGGGTTCCAACCGAAAGGGTTGCTAAAGGGCACCGAAGTAGTCATGCTCGTCGGAGGAGCTACCGTGGTCCCCAACGTGGTTACGGTAGGAGTAGATGCCGAAGGGTTCGGTAAACTACTGACAGTTGTGTTAACCATAGGATTGGGGGTAGGCGTATGTTGACTACTGGGGTTACCCAGTAACGACATAGAACTGACCACCGGCGGGGAGGATGGTGGTGAACCAGGAATGGTTGCCATTGGTATCGACCCTGTGGATGCCGGTGGAGAAATAGATGTTGGTGTTGCCGCAGACATATCTCGGCGTGGTGTAATTTGGATTATCACAGGCCCCAACGGATCAGTGAGCGGAGGATTGTAATTAGGTACAACGCCTTCAGTGAAAGGGTCCTCCGGGAGTTCCGGCTGATAAGGGTCTATGTGATAATCCAGATTAGTCAGAGGAGACTGCTCTTCCGTAGAAGGCCCGGGTTCACCAAGGTTCAATATTTCCTCTAAAGTGAGAGGAGGTAGACCTTGTTGTCGTCGAGACAGACGGCGTGGGTCAGGGGACGCCACGGTGACCGGTTTAATTTTAACAAATTTTATTAAATTGTGATGTATTATAAAGTCTCAAATGACAGTAACCACACACCTAACAAAAAGAAAAAGGACTCTCTAAAATCAATCAGCAAGCAGCTAGAATAGGGTGCCCTGTCTGAGTACTACCGTTCACTGGTGATGAAATCCAGTATCACAATAGTATACAGAGAGGGTTGGTCAAAAGTACAGTTACGGTCACTCTAGAGCTTCGCCCGAACCTCAGACGATAGGTGTAAGCACTCTCGTGAAGACGAGTACCCTCCTAAAGACCGAAGATAGAGTGGGTCCGTCTGTTTCAGGTACCAGGACAGCCCGTCCCAGTCACCTTGTGTAAGTCCCTAAAAGTATGGCCACTAAGGATACCTCAAATCATAGACATTATTAGGGGGGTCCACGGTCAAGGACAGTGTGCTATATGGGCAGAATACCTAGATCCCCGATCTAGTTTCGACATCCCCGAAGGGAACCCCAATATATAACACACCCATAGGATGCAGTCGAAGGCGGGCTACCTTCTAGTGCACCCAAGTGTTGTCTCGCGCTGAGCTCCGGTAAAGGAACGGTCCCGATAATATGAGTGCAGCAGGATTTCACTCGTTAATGACTCTAGTTTTCAAGTTTTGAGATCTTGGGTAGTTTTCTCACTTTCTTAACCCAAGATCCTAGCCTGAACTACTGTTTGTGTGAGCTCAAAAAAGTGTAATTAGATTGATTTTATTATCGCTTTATTTTTAGTGTACTTTATGATTAGTCTTGCGGAGGGGGAGTGGACGTATGAACTATAGTGAGACTCTGACTCAAGAAACCATGCAAAACATGCTCTAAATATTAAATTCAATGAAGAGTGTTTCTACAGGGAGAGGTTTCTTTTTCAATCATCCATGAACCAACATGTAAATAACACAGCTCAACTTTTAAGATTCAGACTTTTATCTACCTCTTTCAACAGTCTATGAACTAAAACTTTCAGAATAAACTCAGCTAGATGCAGAAAAATAAAAAATAAAAATTTCTCTTAAAAAGTAAATGCTTTGCACACTAACTAAACAAGAGAAACAAATAACAATGCCAGCTTAGCAGACAAGCACAGGGATTCAGTCAGTGAAAGGTACTGGTGGCCAAAAAAATCTTCAGCTAAAACACAGTCACAGCAGTGAACAACAAGGTTTTTGGCTGAGTAACGCTCTGTCTGTGAGAAAATACAGCGTTATAACGCACTGTATTTAAGCATAGACTGCGTTATAACGCACTGGATAAACTACATAGGTCGCGTTAACCAGGGAAAAGCTCTTTAGTTGGCCAGACAGGAACAGGATTGAACTCTACAAGCGTTTGGTATGTCTACTGGGCATAAAAAATGGTCGGAAGGATCTGTGAACAGAGGAGAGAAGAAAGGAAGGGAAAAATAGTCCGGAAACTATGGGGAAATTCCCCAACGGAGTCTCCAATTCTACGATCTCTATGCTTTTTCCTCCTTCATTCACATGTTGAGAAATATGCAGTTTAAGTGAACTGGCGGTCAAGACCTTGGGGCAAAGGCTACACCATTAAAGTTGTGTTCCCTCCCCCAAGCTGTGATATTGTTTATGGAGACAGCTCCTTCAACCTGATCCGGTTATGATAGAAACTTCCACATTGTGCCTATTGGTGGACAATTTCTTCATATCTCTATTCTAGAGAAATCATGTTGTTTAAGCTACTGAGCATGGGACATGCCCGACTCTAGGAAAATACTATATTTTCTGACATATGTTGTTGTTTCAGGTTTTCCTCAGTCTTTCAATCTCTCTATCTCTATGCAAATTGTAAATTATTTCGGCCATCGTCTTCGTCTCTGACCTCACACTTTAGGGGGCATCTGTTACAGGTCAAAATACCTCCTCATCAGCTCAGAGGGGAAGACAAATATGGAAGAGTTACAAAGACCTAAATTAAACCTATTTCTGCCAGGGTAACGCCTATATAGAACAGAACAAGAGCGTTATAACGCATGCAATCAGTGCATTGGCCACGTTAGTGGCTAGGTTAACGCTCTGTTTACACTGGAGGGAAGCGTTACCCGTGTTTTAAGTTTGAATTGGGAAAAGAGCGCGGAGAATGATTTGAATCTCTGACTTTCCCTCACAAAGGAGTCAGTTCACAAAGGAAACTGCAGAAGCACCAGTGCATTATTGGTCATTTCCATAGAAGACTGAACTCCAAAAGAGGCAAAAGCATAGAGATCAAAGAAACATCTAAGTTTTTTCCATTCCAAACTAGTGGAAAGAGAAGGGCAACAATGGCCTTCTCCCTCTCCTATAAGAAGGAGCTGAAGGCTCTTAATTGAGGGTCGAAGGATTGCTCAAGGATTCTTGTATACTTGTGGAATAGAGAATAGTGTGACATTGTGAAGGCCAAGAGTCAAAGAGGTTCCTAGAGAGCTTGTTGACTTGGACTTCTTCACTTGAGAGATAAGAGAGATTGGGAGACTGAGGAGGGCTTGGTACAACCGGTGGTTGTAATCCTCCTTCTTTCAAAATCAATAGAACTGTGTTTGTTTTGTCCATTCAATGCTTAATGTTGTCATTATTGTTTAAAAATTTATGTAGCATGATATGAATGGCTCAAATGTGTATAATATAGATGTTTATTGTGTATTGATTTAATTGGTAGGATACTTGTTATATTAGAAATTACGCGGGTGCTTTGACTAATTGCAGGACCAAGATTTGGAGCCGGTGAAGAAGGACTCTTGCTTCGCTGCGCAGCACTCTCCAAGGGACTCCAACACTGTCAAAGAGGTAATTCTCTATTGTATTCCTTCAATTTATTTCAAGCTAATATGAACATGCTCATGCCATCTTTTTGAACAGCATAGCTAATCTTACTGTCTGCCTCGGGCACCGGAAAGCCCTGAGAGGGATCTTCGAAAACCAACAACCCAAGCAGTTTACCCTATAGCACATGCCTTGAAACCATGTGCAAACGCATGCACAAAACCATAGGTGGGTCTACCCACCCAAAATAGGGTTCAAGAAATTTTTCTTGGGACGTTGCCCCAAACTCTGTGACCCCCCCCCCCCCACACCCGACGCAACCATTATGGAATCCGACTAGTTGTTGGAGAGGTCTAACTAGATGGACAAGTTGAGTTAACAGATATATACAAATATTTTTCCCCTGGATCCCAAATCATGACTACCAACATGATTTTTCATTATATTCCTTTTAGTGTTACAACACATATATATACATGCCGAAGCATTCATAAACCCAAATCTATTAACCCTGGATTAGAACATAACTGTACTTCCCTTGACCATATCTACAAAATACCAGGGGCCGAAAATCATCATGCCCCAAAACCATGTGCAAACCCATGCACAAAACCATAGGTGGGTATGCCCACCCAAAATAGGGTTCAAGAAAATTTTCTTGGGACATTGCCCCGAACTCTGTGACCCCCCCCCCCCCCGCCCCGTGCCTGACGCAACGAACAAGGGGGGTTGTCGCCCCTCCTGTGACCCCCTCACACGTGCGACTAATCATGGAAAGAATATAACACATACCCAACAAAATGGAGAAGTCAAAGTGAGATAAGAATTATGGAATTCAACTAGCCATTGGAGAGGTCTAACTAGATGTTGGAGGTATCTTGTTGTAAAATCAAATAACCAAATCAAGGACTAAGTTGAGCTATGACATGGACAAAAGAGAGGGACATCAGGCAACTAATTTCAACCATTCTTCATCTTTGAACACTCCATGCCATTAGTGAAGGGAATCTTGGACCAAATTGAGCATTGTGAACCAAATTTACCCCTTAGTGGGAAAAACATTCTTGGTAATATAATATTTTATGGAAAAAAATACAAAGTCTCCAACTTGTGGGTGACTAGTAAAAATATTGCTAAGGGGAGGATCCCAACTAGTCGTTATTGTTGACACCTAATCCTATGGGATGGGTGTGCACATTCAATATTGTATATTATTTAATATTAGGAAATAAGGAAGGCCAAGAGTCATTGGGAGATGAATCCCAATAACCTCACCTCCATGTATAAATGCATGTTCATTCTTCATTCAATAACACATTCTGATTTGAGGAGTTACCTCCTGGTTTGACATGGTATCAGAGCCAGTCCCACTATTGGCATTTATGCCTGTGGTGTAACTCCCTCTCCTTTGCTCAGTCAGTTTTTAATAATAGTTTTTGTTGCTCCTACTTATTGCTATACTGTTATTCTACATTTTTTTTCTGCATAGCTCTGACATTTGCAGCTCCTGTAGCTCCTAAAGATTTTGCAATCCTGCAGTTCCTGAAACACTGCAAATTGCAGTCCCTCTCTGCAGTCCTACAAAGATCCCAGTCCTGCAATTTCAAAATTTTACCTACCCAACGCACCTCACATCTTCCCTCTTCCCCAACGCCCGACCTACGGCGGTGGCCTCCCTCCCTTTGCTATCTCTCAGCCCTCACTGGCTATCTCTCCATACACAGTGCCCCCTCCACTGCTAACACTCCCCAACACAGCCTCTGTTCCCTCCCCATGCCTAACTCCCCATTCATTGCTTCCTCCTTCATTCCCCATCGACACGAGCTACACTCTCGTTATCTCCCTCCTTCCACTTGCTCATACATATGCTCCTGACTGTCACACCCTGCTGCATATACCATCTGCGTTTAATATAATACCACTCTTACATCTCTCTGCTGTGTCAATTTTTGGATTAAGCCCTCAGTTGATTACTCACGCCCTCTGTCCCGAATTATTAACGCCATTCCACTTTGAAGAGCTATACCGTATTTTAAATATATATATATATATATATATATATATATATATATATATATATATATATATATATATATATATATATATATATATATATATATATATATATATATATATATATATATATATATATATATATAGATATATCCGCAGTTGTATTATAATCGACTCCATTTTATATCCAACGTTGTCTGTCCATATATATAAAACGTTGTCCATATATCCAACATTGTCCATATATACAATGTTGTCTGTCAATATATATATAAAACGCTGTCCATATATGTCAACGCTGCCTATCCAACGCTACAGTTGACTGTGGTATTATAATACCATCCTCCTCCAGCGCACTGTCATTTAATAAAACCACTCATACATATGCTCCTGACAGTCAATACCACCCTCTCTTGTCTCATATACCGCCCCCTCATTATATATATACCGCTCCTCTCCGTCCACTGTTAATACCGCTCCTTTCAAGCTGTAATAACTTATGGTAATACAGCCCCTCCTCTAATACCCATACGCCCTTCATAATATTTAATATCACTTCACATTCGTAATACCGCCCTTCCATTTCACAATACCGCCCTCCCACTGTCATATTTAATATCACTTCACATTCATAATACCTCCCTTCCATTTCACAATACCGCCCTCCCATAACATTCCATATCGACCTCCCATACAAATTTTTCTTTCCAAACAAAAAAAAATACATATATTTTTTTGGTGCAGAATTCAGTTTTTTAGCAAGAGCTTTTGTGTCCTTTTAAATTCAGTCTTTTAGAAAAAAGTGTTTCTGTCCTTTTAAATTCAGTATATTTGCAGCAAAGAGTTTTTTCAGTATATTTTCCAGCAAAGAGTATTTTTGTTTTCTCTCCTTCAAAAGAGATTCTCCAGCAAAGTTTTTTTCTCTCCTCCTTCAAAAGAAGATGACAGTCCCTTCATCTTCTAAAGAGGCTGCCTACTTGGCACAGAGAGAAAATAGACATGCTTCAGGTCCATCCAGAGGAAGAGAAGGCAGAATACGAAGAAGAAACTTCAGAGAAAAGGGGGGCAGACAATCTAAAGCTCAGCAGCAAACAAATCAAGACAAAGGTAAAACTAGTGACAAAGACAAAGGTAAACCAGCTGAATCAGCTCATTCTGTTCTAGCACATTGTAACAATGGAGTAACTGAAAACCTATTTGATGTTTCATTTACTTCATGGAGAGATGATTGGATGCTAGATTCAGGAGCAACATGTCACATGACATTTAGAAAATATTTTTTTGAAGAATTCACTGACAAAGTTGATGGAGCAGTATATTTCGCAGATAAATCCAAACTCAAGCCATCAGGGCTTGGCACAGTCAGGCTTAAACTGCTTGGTCTTCCTGATCATATCCTACATGAGGTTCTATACCTCCCTGAGTTGAAGAGAAACTTGTTGTCCCTGGTCGAAATCCGGCAACAAGGACACTCAATTCACTTGTTTGATGGCAAGGCAGAGGTCAGAAAAGCATCAGATCACTCACTTGTCATGGAGGGAATAGAAGAAGGGAGACTCTTGAAGCTGAAAGGTTCATCTGCTCATGCTCAAAACTTTGCATTCAGTTCACATCATGATGAAGGTACATTCCCATCAAGTCTTTTATGGCATGCTAGATTTGGACACTTAAACTATGACAACCTTCGTTTGTTGAAGAAAAATGGTGTTTATGGACTGCCTACAATTCCTAGAAAACCTAAGGAATGTGATGCTTGTATTCTAGGAAAGCATAGCAAACAACCAATTCATGATTCACACTCAAGAGCACATAGGAAACTTGAACTTGTTCATTCAGATTTATGTGGCCCTATGCCTATTGCTTCTGCAAATGGAAAAAAATACATGATGACATTTATCGATGACTACACCAGAATGTGTTGGATTTACTTACTGAAGAATAAGTCTGATGCTTTTCAAACTTTCAAGAATTTTCATGCATGGATTGAAAATGATGCACAAACACATATTGGCTCTCTACGTACTGATAATGGAAAAGAATACACTTCAAACGAATTTGAAAATTATCTTCGCCAACATGGAATCAAACATCAAACCACTGTGCCATATAATCCCCAACAGAACGGTGTAGCTGAAAGAATGAACATAACTATTTTAAATATGGTCCGCTCCATGTTATTTTTCAAGAATGTAAAATTGATGTTTTGGGCTGATGCAGTTCTATGTGTTGTTTACATAAAGAATAGGTGTCCTTCAAGTTCAATTAGAAACAAAAGTCCTTTTGAAATGTGGCATGGCCACATTCCTTCGGTAAAGCATTTCAGGGTCTTTGGGTCCACCTGTTATGCCTTGATACCCAAGGGTCAAAGGAACAAACTTGGTGCTAGAAGCAGAAAATGTATCTTCTTGGGGTACTCCAATACCTCCAAAGGATATCGCCTCTATGATGAAGCAAATAAGAAGTTTGTGATAGCAAGAGATGTCATATTTCTTGAATCTTCCAAGAGTGACAAAGTTGTTGAGCGGCAACTTGATCGCCTGGATAGATTCACACATGCAAAGTCCTTCCAAGAATTTGATAATGTGATTCCACATCTTGAAGGGGGGATTCCGATATTGAATCAAACTGTGGAATCATATCCTGAAGCACTCTCTCCCCCACATGAATAAACAACCACGGATGACACATTGGATGATGTGATTGACAGAATTGGGAGATTGAATCTTGAATCAATCCCAACTCAGTCAAATGACCAGCCTGGGCCATCTCAGAAAGGTCCTCCCAAATGGCTGACAAAGACACTGGAGAATGTTCATCCTGATGAGGTTGGAAAAACAGGAACAAGAAGTTCCACTCAGCAAATCGAAGGTGATGTAGATAATTCTGATTCTCCTGTTGATATGGATATTGCTTATAACTGTGAATTGAGTTTGTCTACAGATCATGAACCAACTTCCTTCAAATAAGCCGCTTCTCATGATGAATGGAAAGAAGCGATGCAGAAGGAGTATGATGCCTTGATAAAGAATGGCACTTTTAATGGCACTTGGAAGTCGGTTGATCCGCCTTCTTTGGGAACAAACCATAGTCGTAAGTGGGTCACAAGAAAAAGTGCAAGTGACGGGCACTTGACAAGCACAGGTCGCTTGTGGCAAAGACTCGCACAAAAAAGAAGGAGTCGACATGAAGAAACTTTGCTCCCACAAAGAAATGGACCACCATCCGGACTCTCTTTGCCTTAGCAGCTCAGAATGGATGGAAATTCCATCAGATGGATGTAAAAATAGCCTTCTTGAATGGAGATCTAAAGGAGAAAGTTTATATGTCCCAGCCAGAAGGATTTGTTGTAAAGGTTCAAGAAAACAAAGTTTGCAAACTTGTAAAATCCTTGTATGGCCTCAAGCAAGCACCACGAGCCTGGTATGAGAAATTGACCGAGCATCTTCTGAAACTTGACTTCAAACATTTTGATCTTGATGATGCAACTTTGTTTGTCAAGAAAGTTGGAAAAACAGTTGTATATCTTGTGGTATATGTAGATGATCTTTTGATAACATGAAACAATGAGAGCTATATTGCATCCATGAAGAAAGAGTTGAAGAAAGGTTTTGAAATGACTGATTTAGGTCATGTTCATTACTATTTGGGTATTGAAGTAATTCAACATCCTAAATTCATATTTATTTCTCAAAAGAAGTACATTGGAGATCTCTTGAACAAGTTTGGCATGGATGAATGTAATCCCTTAACCACTCTAATGGAACAAAACTTGAAGCTCACATCTATTTAAGGGAAGGAATTTGAGGATGCAACTAAGTATAGACAGCTTATAGGAAGTCTTATCTATCTGACCACCACCAGACCTGACATTTCATTTGCTGTTGGAATCCTCTCAAGGTTCATGCAAAAACCTTATGAAGGACATTGGTCTGCTGCAAAAAGAGTGTTAAGGTACTTGAAGGGGACTCAAGACTTTGGACTCAAATATACATAGGTAGGCGACTTCAGCTTGATCGGATACTCTGATTCAGACTTTGATGGCGACAAAGAAACAGGGGTGTCTACTACAGGTTACACCATGAGTCTTGGATCAGGAGCTGTCTCATGGAGATCACACAAACAATCAGTTCCAGCAGATTCCACGACCGAGGCAGAATATGTGGCAGCAGCTAAAGCAACAAAGGAAATTGTGTGGCTCCGGAAAATCCTGGAAGATTTGCAGATGAAACAAATGTATTCCACACCACTCATGATCGACAACACTTCTGCAATAAATTTGGCCAAGAACCCAAAGTTCCATGATCGAACAAAGCACATCAATACAAAATACCATCTAATTCGACATCATGTTCAAGCCAAAACCATCCATCTACATCATTGTTCCACAAATGAGCAAACTGCTGATATCTTCACCAAAGCACTTGGAAGAGAAAAGTTTGAAAAGTTCAGATCGATGCTTGGACTCACCAACATCCCTTCGGATTAAAGGGGGAATGTTGACACCTAATCCTATGGGATGGGTGTGCACATTTAATATTGTATATTATTTAATATTAGGAAATAAGGAAGGCCAAGAGTCATTGGGAGATGAATCCCAATAGCCTCACCTCCATGTATAAATGCATGTTCATTCTTCATTCAATAACATATTCTGATTTGAGGAGTTACCTCTTGGTTTGACAGTTATCTATTTGTTAAATATATTTAATGAAATTCTAGCCTCCCCTCTTGTAATTATTGTTGTTGTCATATGAGATAAACTCCATCAAATAATAAAAGGTCTTCATTTTTGCAAACCCTTGTTCAATATTTTCTTGTTCATCATGTGTGTGTTGCCTTTTATTTGTGTTTATTTTCTTGATTAATTTTGTTTAGGCTATAATAAAATAATCTCCCTAATAATTAAAATTACACAAAGTCATCAAGTTAAGCCACTAAGGGGCTACATAGTCATGTGGGTAAGAAAATTAGGGGGAAACCCCAATTTGTTCTTTTGTTTCATAGGTGGATCGCTTCAATCAATCAAACCATTCTGAAGGGAAGCTTCAATTTGGAAAGAAGTTCATATTCCATCTCTCACACAATCTAAAGATCAAAGAATGTCATAAAAACGGGTTTCTCCCAATTGGGTTCAAAATTTGGAGAGGTTATTAAGTCAATAGTGGGGGCTAATTCTCCTTGTAGACCAAACCCACTTCCTTGACCATTTGAAATATCAATCTAAGAAGGTATTATTTTCATATCCTAGAAAAGTGAGGTGGGCTTGGTACAAGGTACAATTAACAACCACTTTTCCTTTATAAAATTTTAAAACTCATATTTGCAACATTAGATTAGGAATTCTACTTAATGATTTTTCATTGATCACATCATATTAGCAAGCCTTCCATTGGATAAATTGAGTTTGATGTTAAATCTAAACCAAGATATATAAATTGTTCCATCAAGAATATCTTACACTTTTATATAGTCAAATTGCATGTAGATCTAAGCTTTTATTGGTTGTAGCACACAACATATGAATTAGAATCTTAGATTTTCAACATTCCACAAGATTATTTTGGAAATCCTTCTAGTGGTTCTAGCTTACTTATTTATTTTACCATTTAATATCCAATTTATTTAATTTTCGACCATACTTAAATAACATTCTTAAATATGAAAATTTATGGGCATGTTGCCTAAAGGGTTAACACTATTTCCATAAAAAGATATTTCCTTCTAGGAAATTGCCTTTTTTAGTTGTCACGAGCTGAGGAGAGGTCTCATAAGCCTTATATTTTACACTCCACCCTTCCCATCCATAGATCCAACAACCACAAGTGCTTTGGAAGTCACTAAGTGGCTAATTTGGCCTAATAAGATGTTGTCCTTGTTAGTTTACAAAGACTTTATAGTCTGATATAACATGACAACAAATTGTTTTAACCCATAATTCCTTAACCAATAGTCCAAATTGAAAAGTAAGACCATATTTGGTTAGGATAATTTCTATAAATTGAACTTGATTGATTACATGATATATTTTCCATCATTTTGTGTCATTTTATTAATAAGAATCTCAATCGTTGATCTCAAGTGAGGCTTAGGATTTACTCCTAGCCATTGATCAATCAAGGTTAGATATTTTGGCTTAATTAAATTATAAGATAAACCTAAGGGAGAGGTGAAAATACACACAATTATTGAGAAAGAAATTTTCTCTAGAGAAAGAGGCTCAATTAGACTAAAGAGAAGTGAGGATAAGTGTAATAGGCAATTTCTAGAGAAATCCAAGGAGGTCGAGTTCAGGAAAGTGGGGGCCTAGTTGTTGAAGAAGAGGGTCTAGTTATAGAGGAGGCTAAATTATCTAGGGAGGCAAATTTCTCTAGTGCACAAGTTGTATGATACAGGGAGAAAGGGAGGTTTATTTTCTAGTGTGATAGGTTGATTCTCCAAGGCCAATTTGCTTTAGGTGGTTCAATTTCAATAGGCCAAATTCTTTGAGACACATTTTCTCACTAGGGATGAGTTTCTAGTTGCCCAACAATTGCATTTTTCTATTGATTTTCTGTGGGTGTAACCCATATTTTTCACGAAAAATTTAATGAAGGAAGATTGTGATGGGTGTAAATTAGTTGTTGTGGTGTGATTGATCTCTTCATTTTTAATTCTATTGCATTTTAAGTTAATAAACTAGTGTATTTATTTTTCGTCAATTTCGTAAAGATTTAAGATAAATGTTTTATGGGGTTTTAAGAAATTGTTGAAGTAAAAGAAATCAAATATGGAGTGAGAAAACTTAGCAACTTGGAAAATCCTTACGAGAAAATCCATCCAAAGATATAATTATTCCCTTTACCAAATTCAGCTAAGTAAGCCTTCAGTGCTCACCTATAGGGTCAATACAATAATCTACAATGTGACACCAAGAAATGAGAAATCATCTACAATTTATAAGCCCAAGTTCATGTGACAATGGGATATATATATATATATATATATATATATATATATATATAATACCATGTTTAAAATGTTAGTCAATCAGTTTAATAAGTTGGAAATACTTGTTTTCAGGACAGTATGTAATATTTTCTAGTGTTTAATAGTTGGTAATTTCAATAGGTAGGAAAGACTTTTTTTCAATATAATTAACTTCTACATTGTAACCCACTAACATGTAACACTTAACGCACTAACTCCGTAATTAGTTTATCCTATTTAATCACCAAGCCATTAAACCCATAATCTTTAGTACACTAATACTATAAATTTAAGCTAAGCATGAACCACTAATCCACTAACCTCAATCCACTACCATGAACACTTTGATACATAATCCATACCCATTAAATCAACAACCCAACCACTACTGAACCCCTACTCTATTGAACCCTTCACCATTAACCAATTATCCGACACATTTTCTAATAATTAATTTTTTAACTCACAATTCCCCTACATATTGATCAACCAACCAATATACCCTAACCACTAACCCATTAATTATTCAACTATGATATTTGAATATAATTAATTATATTCAATGGTCAAATATAACTATTCATAAGGATACTATTAACCTATTAATATATAATATAACCTGCTAACCAATAAATCTTTATGCATTATCTAACCAAATAGTGAAAAATAAGTTCAAAATACTTTGCACATTATCTAAAAACCAATAAAAAATAACTTGTAAATTTTGAATGCGACAAACATTATCTAACCAACCCCTAAAAAATAGATTCAATTTTTTAAAATTTTTAATGTGATAATGATGTTGTACGTCACCCATATATAAAATGGGTCTGACTTTTCTCCATGAAAACTATTAGGAATACAAGAAATGGCCAAGTTTGAAGAAACATGAAATCATCCTTCATCCATGAGAAAGCATTCCAAATTCAGAACTCTTCGCCTTCATTTTGGCCAATCACCAACTTGGTGCAAGGCACAAAGGGAAATCAGGATAAGTGAGAAAACTACCCTCAAAAACCAGTAGTGGATATTCTTGGTCCTCATAAGACTCCAGCGGTCATGGTGCACATGAGTGGTAGGAGTGGAATCATACACATGAAAACAGATATATGGTAGCGAAATAGTAGAGATGCACTAGATTCTGGAGGGAGCAACTAGATGCAAAACAGGTTGCCCATGTGCAACGAATGCAAGAAATTGTTAGATAAAAGAGTGGTAAGAGCCATCCTATAAATATTTCTGTAGAACATGATGGAAAAGGATTGTAGGCCAGGAGAAGAGGGTTAAGACCCAAACAACACATGGAAGAAAAATATGAAGATTTGATTTCAAAATATTTATCAAATATATGCTTTTTTGTTTAATCAAAGGAAAATTTGTCTGTCTAATACAAAACCACATAAAATTAGGGACAACAATGATAGTTTTGAAATGGATTTGATATAATCTTAGATTGAATTGTGTGTGTTGCACCTTCCTCTAGGGTAGGCAGAGGCTTTTTTTAAGAAGTAATGCAAAATATCCATTTTTGTCCAAAAATCAAGTTGGAGTGTCACCATAAGATCAATTATGGTTAAGAAAGCATCACTAGAATTGGCATCTTGATGGGACTCAATAGAATCATGGAATACTATAGCCTGAGCATTTGGAAATGACAAGATGAGAACAAGTAATCTTTGTAGGTTAATGGTTTTTGAAGTGGGAGAAGATGAATAATTGAAGTAGATTATTGTAGATATTACAAAGCACACGAAACTAACGGCCTATGGCCTCTGATTTTTTATTTGGTTTGGTATTCTAAATCAAGTGCGTAGTGGATTTATTCCAAAGGGTTGGGTTTTTCATTCCTGGAAAGTTTAACATTGTGTTCCGTTCTTTTGAAGATTCAAATTTGATCCAGTGCAACTTCATAGTTTTAGCTTCGCTTTTGAGGTGTCTTTCCTCCTGGTGTTGCTTCAAAAAAAATTCTATATTGTATGATCCTTCCAATTAACTGACCATTTTTTAGTTTTAAAATTTCATACCATGCGATCCTTCCTCTTTATTTTAGCTGACAAGCCTGAGGCTTTGTGCTTTTCTTTTATTCCTTAAGCCTTGTCATGAATAAAAGAGGGAAAACCTCTTTAGATCTATTTTGCAAGTACGAGGAAGGAAAATGTGTAGGACCTAACACTTTCATTTTGAAAGAGGTAGAAATAGCATAGATCTCCTCGAAAAGAGGAAGATATGAGGAGAAAACTATGAAGCAAGTGGTAGATAGAATGGACATCTTACTCAGAGCTATGTTGAATAATATTCAAGGCTAGCGGTAGAGTGGGAACCCAAATAAAGAACACATGAATCCCTAATGTATCCCTCTCAAACCTGTTGAAGATAATGGAGAAAATTAATCAAAGAGAGTTGGTTCACCAAAACCTTATATTAGGAGTTTGTTCCTATTTATTAGGTATTGGTTCTAACTTCCCTACAAGCATGTAACCTATATATTGTTTTTATTGTAATGAGAATGTAGAGCGACCTACGGATGCAGTCCCTCTTGGTGTAGTTTCTCATAATAGAGCTAACCAATATTGATTAATAAATTTGATCCTGCCATTTTTATCATGGTACCAGAGCACCAGGGCCAAATCAAAACCATAGTGCTTTGATCCCTGTGAGTATCCAGGCGGTAGAAGAGAAGCCCCTAAAGGCCTGAGTGAGATTTTTTTTTTATATTTGAAGGAAACATCGATCAGCATGTTCGTTGGAGGTACAAAAGAACTGATCATCGTAGACTTGTGGCCCTCAACAGCATTGATCTCTGAAATCAGTGTGGAGTCGCATGGAAAATAGGTGATGATCCTTTGCCCAACACGAGATTTGAGTGGGTTTGGAGTACCATTGAGCTAGTGAACTCGTGTTGACCTGACTATGAAGGAGATAGAAGAGCCAGTGTGCTCGTGTCAGAGGAGCCAGAGAGCTCGTGCTGTGGTCTAGCGCCGTGTAGCTAGAGAGATTGTGCTGTGGATCATCGTTGAGTCAGAGAGCTTGTGCTTGTAGAGCCAGAGAGCTCGTGCCTAAAATTCCAGTAAGATCATGCCAGAGGAGCCGGTGAGCCATTGCAGAAGAGGGAGTAGTAGATCATTGGTGAATTGCTTTAGGATCGATGTAAGCGTGATCCGTGATAGAGGATCCCATGAGCTTGCAGCAAAATAGGTCGTGGTAGAGGAGCCTATGACCTTATGGTGAAATGCGCAGAGCGACCTACCGGAGTGGTCGAAGATCAGGTAGATCTGTTTCTTGACATTGTTGTTTGTTGTGGATCTGGGGTCGATCTGTTTGAATATCCATTTTTTTGTCAATTGCTAGAAGTCATTTTTTTTAGTATCAAGATGAATACCCAAATGATAGAGGCATACTTGAACAAGAGAAATAGGCTTGACGGTTCCAATTATTCTAATTGGAAATTCAAGTTGTAGACTATGCTAGAAGGGCATCGTGCATGGGGGATCATGATTGGCGATGAATTGAAATCTACAGTTGCAGGAGGCGAAACAACTGCGACAGTTCAGGTTTGGGAGAAGAGGGAGAACAAGGCAAAACGATGTTGATCATCGCAGACCCGTGCCCCTCAACAATGCTGATCTCTGAAATCAGTGTGGAGTCGCATGGAAAATAGGCATTGATCCTTTTCCCAACATGGCATCTGAGTGGGTGTGGAGTGCCGTTGAGACAGTGAAATCATGTTGACCTAACTGTGAAGGTGAGAGAAGATCCAGTGTGCTCATGTCGGAGAAGATAGAGAGCTTGTGCTGTGGAGTGTCGTGGAGCCAGAGAGCTCGTGTTGTGGATAGTCATTGATTCAGAGAGCTCATGCCTAAAGATCTAATGAGATCATTCCATAGGAGCCGGTGAGCCGTGGCAGAAGAGGGAGTAGTAGATCAGTGGTGAATTGTGTGAGAATCAATGCAAGCATGATCTGTGATAGAGGAGCTCATGATCTCGCAGCATAAGAGGTCGCGGTAGAGGAGACCGTGAGCCCGTGGTGTAGTGCGCAGAGCAGCCTGCCAGAGTGGTCGAAGATTAGGTAGATCTATTTCTTGACATTTTTGTTTGTTGTGGATCTGGGGTAGATCTGTTTGAAGATCCATTTTTTTTTTAATTGTTGGAAGTCATTTTTTTAGTGTCAAGATGAATACCCAAATTATAGATGCATAATTAAACGAGAGAAATAAGCTCGACGGTTCCAATTATTCTAATTGGGAATTCAAGTTGCAGACTATGCTGGAAGGGCATAGTGCTTGGGGGATCGTGATTGGCTATGAATTGAAACCTACAGTTGCAGGAGGTGGAACAATTGCGACAGTTCAGGATTGGGAGAAGAGGGAGAACAAGGTGAAAATGATGTTGAAAATGTCAGTCAAAGACTGCATTATCCCTCACATCAGAGAGTGAAAATCAACAAACGAGATCTGGAAAAATCTCAAGGATCTGTACGAAGTCATAAATACAAATCACCTATTGTTTGCAAAATTCTCTCCATTAAAATGGAGGAGAATGAAATAGTAGATGCGTTCGTCTCTCGCATCAAGGACCTCAAAGACAAGCTTGGCGACATAGGAGAGGCGGTAAATAACATTGATCTAGTAATAATTACTATGAATGGTATGATTGATGACTATCTAATGTTTATCACAGGCTTGAATGCGAGAGAGAAAGCCCCCAAATTTGAATAATTGATAGGGATTCTAATGTAAGAGGTGGAAAGGCAGATGACTCTGAAACCCCAGAATTCAGATCTTGCTTTAATGGCGAAGAAGAAGCCCTTCAAAGGGAAGACAAATGGAGGATAGAGAGGTGGAGGTACGCCACAAAAAAGGCTGAATCCATCTCAAGGTATGTCATGAAATAGGAATGATTAAACATTAAAGTGTTTCTATTGTGGTAAAATTGGCCATATGGCTAAACATTGTCGAAAGAAGAAGTTTGATGAAGGTTAACAGAGATACAAGAGACACGCATGACACTTTGCTAATGATGACCATAACCAGGACCTCAAATTGTTTATGGTTGATTCTGATGAGAATGATGAAGCATATACATGGTATGTGGATTCAAGAGTGTTACATAGTAATTTGTCACTATCCCTGTACTCCTCGTTCCTTGTTCATAGAGGACCCATACAATGACCCTTGCGTACTTTCCAAGCATGGAATACATACCCCTAAACCACACTTTGTCCGCCAAATCATCTCCCTTTACAACTTTTTTGGAAGATCCCTATAAAAACCTGGTTTTCAAGGTCAGCGCTTTCTCTCATTGTCTGACCCGCGTAGATAGCAGAGATTTGCACTGAGGCCCGCGTCAATCGATGCTCTGTCTTAATGTTGGACCCGCGTCGATCCTCTTTTGGAAATTTTTTTAAATAGAAAGGAAGCTTCTGAAACTAGAAGCTTCACGAGGTGGCGAGCTGGAAGTTTCTTTTGAGGATATGGACGAGGAATTCCCCTTTGGGATTCTTGTTCCCAAGAAATAGGAACTACTCCAAATGATAAGCTCTTTTCCCATTATTTGAGGGCCCATAACCTCCTCCTCCATTGTTATATAAGGAGACCTCCTTCACCTCTGCTACCTTAGTCTAAGTCCGAGTTAGAAAGTTAGAGCAATCATAGAGAAGAGAAGAAACTATAGCTTCGGGAGAATAGTGTAGAGTGTGATTGTATTTGCGTGTTGAGAACGTAGTGAGATCTTAGACCTTTATGTATGAGGGTTCTGCAAACGTGCTTGGATACAAACCTGCCGAAGGAGAGCCTCAACATCAAGGCTTGGTTGTAAACTCCCCTTGTCTTTATCATAATAAAATACATATGATGTTTATCTTCCACTCTTGTTTACATTTATAATGAGATTTCTAGCATTCCTTGATCAGTTAGATAGGTTGTAATTGTTTTATGTTTGTCATGATTTTATGTTTGTCGTGGTTTCTTAACTGTCCGCACAAGTAATCGGATGTTGGTAGCAGTGCATATCGAGCTCGAGGAGAGCAACGGATCAAGAAGCTTCGACAAAAGATGAAAACATAGCATCAGAACAAGGTTGGTCATCTTACTTGCTCTGAATTTCATTTAGAATCTATGAAGGTAGATGTTAGTATGTTCCCGTAGTTGCTAGACCCACCCTAGGGCTAGAGGGATCACCTCTGTCCGTAGAGGGGATTTACCTAGACAAAAAATTGGCGACTCCACTGGGGAGTTTCCTTTGAGTTTTTCACTCTTTGAGTTCTTATTCATTCGACGAGTTTAGTCGAACAAACATTTCCCTATCTGTTCCTATGTTTTTCATCGATTACAATCTTTTAGTTTTTGCTTGAAGTGGTGAGTCTAGTCTTGGTTGGGAGAAATTATTTGTTTTATATTTTTCAAGCATTGGCACTTTAATTTTTCTAACAATCGTGCCAATTGGCACTAGTTTTCAGTTAGCAAGTCGCGCCAATGGGCCGTTGGCACTAGCTTCAACCCCTAAAGTTGTGCCAATTCTAGCATGTGTGGAAAATTAAGATTTTTTCCCTAAGTCTTTCACCAATATGTCTTGCCCTTCTGGTCTTTTTCTCTGTATGATTTACATTTTCTCCCCTTCACTCAAGTTGGTTTTCTTGACTCATTGGCCTGGTTTTTGGTTGTTTTTTGGGACGTGCATCCTTACATCCTAGTTTTTCTAGGATCGTGCATCAATTGCCTAGTTGCATGCTTCACGGGACATCGCCCTACTGATTGAGTCAGTTTCCTTGCTTGGTGAGCCATCTCTAGTTGATTTCCTTTTTCTTTTTGGTTGATTGTGTGTTCAAGTCTCAAGTGTCTCTCGAGTTCATTTGGTCCACTTGTTCGCTTGTGAGCATATATTACATTGCTCATTGTTCAACTGAAAAGTCTTCTTTCTCTGATTTCTTGATGTAAAGGGGAATGAATGCCTTCTTTTGATCCCATGCTTTGGAAGTCCTCTTTGTCCTTGAACTCATATGTCTCGTAGCCTTTTAAGGAACTTTGTTTCAAAGTGTTCAAAACAGGATTGTATTCTTAATGTTTGTTGCATCCCTTTTGCATTAAGTGAATTTGCATTCATTTAGTTTTCGTCTCAAAGTTTGCTTTTCGTTAAAATGCATTAGATCAAGTTGCATTGAAAAGTCATGTTTGAAATTTATCATTGAACTTAGATTACATTGTTTAATGATTGAAAACTAAAAATCGTTTCATTAAAGGCATGCATTAAGTGGATTCTCATTTCATCGAAAAATGTATTGAGTGCATTCTTACTCATTCAAAAGAAAAAGGAAATTGTGCATAGACTACAATTGCATAGTTTTCAAAAAGAGAATTTTGTATAGATTACATTGCATAATTTGCATCGTTGAATGTTTTAAGATTACTTTTGAATAGTGAAAGTCATCTAGTTCGGAAAAATCTTCGTTTGCAGTATTAATATTTGTTGCATCATTTTTTGAGACTCTTCCCTTAACTAAACATCATTCATCGAATTGAAAGGTTTATTTTCTCATATAGATGCATATAGAAGTTCTATGATGATAGCGGTAGGGCCTTGGAATTGAGACATAATTCAATATCAACTGTTAAAATTTATTCAATTAACCTAAAGAAGCATTGAAACTTAACACACATATTTATAGGTCTAGGCTAGTGATGTGTTCCGGCGTCATTAAACTTAGTAGCTGTCGTTCGCCATCTAGCAGTAGACAACGCTAGCACAGACTTTTCCTCCCCATACCGTCGAGTATATAAAGGGAGACCCTCATAGGTTGCAATCCTTTATCCATAGGAAGCCGAGTCTGCCGCCCTGTAACCCTGATACACCGAAAACAACATTCGAGGAGACTACCTGCACGTACTCAAGTCCTTGGTTATTTCTCTTTCATTTGATCACCAAGGTGTATATTACAGTTCACGAGAGCTTGGTACACCCTTTTTCTTAGATACCCTGAGTAGTCATTTTGGTCTTTTCATGACTCTCTAAAATTGAAAATATCATCGAGCACTTGTCCTTTCAAGCTCGTTCAAACTAAAAGTGACTAGAGTCACTTTTTTTCCTTTTCTCGACTCTTAAAATATGAAAAGGGGGAGATTTGTTTTAGTGTCCTAAAAAATTAACTGTCCACGAAATATTCCTAGTTATAGTTATATTCCTTAGTGATTTTTTTAGGGTTCTTTCCAATGGAAACTTCTCCAGAGTTTACCAACCAAGGAATCCCCTCTGAAGGGAATCCTGGTACTTTTCCTTCTTTTGGGAATGTTGGTGCTCCTTATATGGAAACATTGTCCCTTCCTGGGTTAACAGTTGGTTTGCCCGTATGCTTATTTTCAACTTTGGTGGTCCCGAGCGTCCCAACCTCTGTTCAACTGTCTCCTTCGCCTGAACAACATCACGTTGATTCTAAAGTTGACCCCTCGCCTTCTTCGCCTATTTCTTCACCTCGTTCTTCCTCTTTGCCTAGTGAAAGTCTAGATTCTAGTAAACGGGTTGCTAAGAAGAAGAAGAAGAAGTTGAAGAAGATGAAGGAAAATAAGCTAGGGGGGAAATCAGAAACTATTGTTACCCATGCAGCTGATATCGAGAAAGATCCTACTCTGTCTCACAGAGTCAAATTCCCTTGCAAGCTATGTGAGGGTGACCACCTTCTTCGTGATTGCCCTGGTATTCCCAAGGTACTGGAAGTGTGGTCTGTTGGTTTGATTCATCCTTCATCATCAACATCTGGGCATCATGCTGATGATGAGCCTTCAACTAAAGATAATGAGACTCGTAAGAAACAGGGTAATATCAAATTTCCCTGTAGGTTGTGTGAAGGGAACCATCTCATTCACCTCTGTCCTTATATGGATGAAGCTTCTAAGGTATTGGATACCCTTTCAGCTTCTGAGTCTTGTCTTCCCGTCAGTTACCAGAAGATTTCTTCGAGTCCTCCAATAGTTGATCAACCCATTGATCATGATTCATCTCCAGTCAATTCCACTCTCTCTGAAAGTCAGTCTCCCGAGTCCATTTCCAACCAATCATTAGCTGAGCAGAAGGACGACCTAGTTCCACCTATAGTTCACCAGGTATTTTGTGTTGAGAGTGGGTCTCATCCCAGTCAGGTTCTTTTTGTTTCCTAAGATTCCCCGAGGTCGGAGGGCGATCCTCTTGTTTCCATGATCCAGGAGGGTGATCCTCCAACTCCTCTCACCACCGTTCTAGAAAGTGATCCTCCTGCTCTCATTCCCGGAGCCTAGGATGATGGTCTTTCTGCTCCCATAATGCAAGATGATAGCCCTCTTATTCCTATGGCACCCCCTCCATGTAGTTTGGTCGCTTCCTTTGATTGGAGTCAATTCACGGGATATCGTCTTCCTTCTTACGTTCCCTATGAGATCATTTTATAGGCCTGCAATATGGTTGTACCAAGAATGATTATAGATGAAGGCACCTCGTTTAGTATTTTTTCCTCAACTACATGGAAAACTTTGGGTTCTCCACAGCTTGTGCCTATTACTCAGAATCTTTTGGCTTTTAAGAGAGAAACAAGTCAACCATTAGGGATCCTTCCGAAGTTGCCTATTACTTTGGGAGGGAAAATTGTCTATATAGACGTGATGGTGGTCCAAGGCCCTTGGATTTTAATTTACTCTTAGGGCACGACTATGCTTATGCCATGGGTGCGGTTGTCTCTTCCCTCTTTTGTGTGATTTGTTTTCCACATGAAGGTCAGATTGTGACCATTGATTAACTTTCATGCTTTGGTCTTGATGTGACATCCGGTCTACCGTCGTCCCTTCCTGGTCCTTACCTACCAGTGGTGTCGTCCTCGCCACATGAAAATTACGTAGCAACCTGTCCCATGCCTGCATTTAGTGATAGTGTCGTTGTGTATCGTGTGTTGGGGGCATTGGGTCCTGACTTCCAAGATGCTTTGATCCCATCGGATGCAAACCTTTTGGAAGCCATGAATTTTTATTCGCCATGATCAAGGTAAGTCGGAGCATAGTTCATTTTCTTGTGTCAAGCTCCTTAAAAAACAAAACAAGCTCGTCGGAGCATAATTTTTTTTCTTGTGTCAAGCTCCTTAAAACATGAAACAATATCTTCGGAGCAGAGTTTGTTTTCTTGTGTCAAGCACCTTAAAAAATGAAACAAGCCTCTTATGAGGATAGTTATTTTAATGTGTGAACCTCTTTAAAACAATGAAACACGTTCCCGTTCAATTCAAGTCTTTGATAAGATCTCGTAAGATCCCAGTCGAGTCTTTCCTTGATCTCATAATTGAACCTTCACTACATCCACCTGTTAGTAACTAGCAGCCTACTCCGGTGAATGCACTGAAGCTTGCAGGGCATGTACCTCGAATTGAGTCACCATGCTGGGGGCATGCAAACTTTTTCAAGCATAGTTTATATTTGTTTCAAGCTTGTGTAAAAATGAAACCAACTTCAAGAAGAGTTTCCTGATTTCAAGCTTGTGTAAAAATGAAACCATTCTTATTGTACCTCTCATGATTTCCATTTTATTAGCCTGTTTTTCCAGATGAGCCTTGGTTTTCTTGTTCCATCATTACCATCTGCTTGGCAGATCATATGCCTTCACTTGATTGTTTTACCCATTCGTTAGGAACCACTGCGATGAGTGATCTTGTTAGCCAACCTCTTAACCTTTACTTGTTTTGAGTAGTTCCACCATCACCGGAACCAGTTGCTACCCTTAATGCCACTCATTCCTCCAAGAGGAGTCAACTTTAATCCCTTTTATAACTCTCAAAAATTGAAAAGATTGTCGAGACTCTTTTTTTTTTGAACTCATTAAAGGCTGTGAAATGTCAACTGCCCAATATACGTTTACCCCTTTTTCGGGTTGGGACATATTATTTACAAAAGAGGAATACCTTAGCCAATCACGACTAAGAGGTCCTCTCATATTTTGTTTTCTACCTTTTCGGGTATGAGAGACTATTTACGAAAAGGGACCTACTGGAGTTTCCTTTTCCACTTCTTTTCAAACTCTATAAACATGAAAAGACGTTGAGTTCTTCCTTTGTCAGACTCGTTAAAACTAAATGACATCGGATGTCGTCATCATGACGTTACCGAGTCCCCCCTTCCTAGGGCTCATAAAATGTACTAGGATGGATTTGTCGAAAGGACAATTTATATGACAAGCATATGCTATCCTCTTTGTTATAGGTCAATTTGGGTATCATTCCCAATGACCTGGTTAACTGGACATCCTCTCCAGGAACAATGAATAGGGTCTATCATCTCCTATCATTTCAGTTGCTACATACCCTAAGACAAAGAACAAGGCAAATCATCCATGACTTTCATCTGAAAATGTTTCCAAGATTTGAAGTTTACAATGTATCATATGAGAGTTCACCAACGCTGCCTCTAAAGGGACTAAGTGTGTTGCATATGCAGGTAGCCCCATTCAAGGTTTCTCTGCAAAGCACTTCCTGACACTCATAGGTGCATTGGTCACATTGGGAGTGAAATTCTCATTGTTTCGTAATCTCCACTTGTCCAGTGCCTTCTAGAAGAGTTCACATATGTCAAACTTCGAATCCATGTGTCCATTTGATCTCTACAAGATTGGGAACATGCCTTGCCTATTAATAGAAAGTCATTGATTGTAAAATACCTTTAGCTCCTCTATAAATTGAGCACAGATCCTAGTGCTTGGTAAGGAAGAATTTGAGTAGAGAAATGCTGGTGGAATTTCAATTGAGGAGTTGATTTGTGTAACATGCTGATGGAGAGATCTACATTGTGCTGAGGCTGGGATGCTGCTGGAGATGGTCACTTCAAATCAATCACTGGGTTGTAACCTCCCCTTCTATCCATTAACAAAGATTGCTGCTTACTTTCCCACATATGTATCTATATAAGCTCATGTTTTCCATATTATGAATTATTATCTGATGTATATGGTTTATGTTTCATTGATTTAACTAAGTAACTTGAATATACATCTATATTATTGCTATCTTTTGTTGTTTAGTGTTCATCTTTGTAGGAAATATTTTCGAATATCTAGCTTGGATTTGAAGCTACAACAAGAGCGACAGAAGGAGAATAGGAAGCGCTTGAACTCCAAGTAAGTTTTTTGATTTGTTCCGTGTGTCTATTTACAGTTAGGAAAAGTAGTTGCAAAGTATTTATTATGTTCTAGATAAGCACCTATCTAGGGAATAATGTTTTATTTGTAATCCATAATTCCGCATAACAAATTGGTGACTCCGCTGGGGAATTTACCCTTCATCATAGGTGTATTTGCCTCTGATTTTCTCTGTTTATTCAGCCAGTAGCTTTTACTCAGAAAGATTAGGTTTTTTGAAATCCAAATTTGCATTAGAAGTGTGTTAAACCACTATGTTTTTCATTGTACACTGCGCCCAACGCACTGTTGGACAGGACATAGTGCTTTGCATAGCACTGTCTCCCTTTTAGGGGTGCTTTGCAACACATTGTCTCCCCTTAGAGACTGCTTTGACCCAAGAGACCATCCAAATTCCATTGAATTTGTCATTGCATTTTGTTTTCAGTTTGTTCTTTGTTGTGCTTTGAAAAAGCCTAAAGCCTCATATTGACCAGTGAACTTATCTACCTCTTTCTCCTTTGAAAGAATAGTTTGTTTAAAGCGTTTTTATTTATCATTGATGAATTAATTTCAAAGTATTTTCATTGTCGCATTAGATCCATTTGATTTTGAAAAGGAAATTGTCGTAAATTCTTCGTTTCTTGATAGGAGAAATTGCTGTTTCATTCCTCATTTTTCCTTCAAAAGAGAAATTGTTGTTCTATTCTTCATTTCTCAAAAGTAAAAGGCATTTGTTTTTGTTTATTTTATGCACTTAGTTTCCTTTTCTGCATTCATAAAATTAAAGGGACTAAAAATAAAAACCTACATTTTCATGTAGTGTATTGTGTGTTTTGCAAAAGAAACAATTAGGAAAGTTGCATTTTAGTATGTGCTCTTTGATTTGTTTGCTCTCAAATTGATTGCTCTTTTCCTCTAGTAGCTAGGAATTTCATTGAAAAACTAAAAGTGAAAGTTTTTTTATCATTCTTAGTTTGCATTTTAGGAATTTATAATACATCATCGCGGTGAACCTTGAAGGAAAATTGATAAACAAGTTCAACTTAAAATTTATCTCAATTTACCTAACAAAACATTAGAACCATAATGATAACATTTAGAAGGTCTAGGCTAGAGACGTGTTTTAGCATTGTAAAGCATAACAACTGTCGTTAATTATCTGTGATACATTCTAAGTGTGATACCTCACTCCACGTACGTAAGTATATCATAGCTCATCCACGTACTTTTGGGTATATCAGGCGATGTTACAGTACGAAAAGTATAAAGGGGTGCTCTCACTGTGCGGTTTTGCATCAGACAGCGCTAATACGGACTTGGGCCTCCACGTACGTTCGGGTATATTTGTGAGGAAAAATTTTAAGTGCTATCCATCCATAGTGAACTGAGTCGGCCGCCTTGTAAATTGTGATACACTGAACACAACATTCGGGGATATTTCTTGCCCATACTTCTTGGTTCGCCAAGAGGTATTCTGCAGTTCACAGTTTCTTGGTAAACCTTTTGCCTAGCATTACCCTTTTATTTTGTTTATTTTTTTTGGTTAAAATAAATCAGTAATCATGGAAGAACATGATCCTTTCCCCCGTCGTTCATGTATATTAGCATTGAAAACACCTTTACCACCAAAATTTACTCCTAGTTGGCGAAGGCGATCACACTCTACCGAATCAAGTACAATTCATACCTCTAGTGAAACATCATCTTCCCATATACCAGAATTAACCTCAAGTTGTTTCTACACATACTGGTTTGTCTATTGTTATAGAGACGGAGTCTTCACAGCTACCCATGGTCACAATCCATCCAATCAGTGAGACCATACCTCCTGGACCTGACGTTGTTAAACCAGAATTCGATCCAGATCATGTCTCTTATTTGCCAGAACATCTGAATCCCGAAGTCGAACAATTGGAATTTATTCCTGCCTTGGTCATCCCACAAATTTCTGTAGCCATTGAGTCTCCCATATCACACAGTAAATCTCCTGAAATATACTTTGGGCCTGACGATGAAATACTTCCACCTGGTTTAATTGTGACTAAAGAAATCCCAGAAGACGAGACACCTTTAACTCCATCCCATTTTGGGGAAGACTTTTACCTGTACGAGTCTTTTCCTCAATCGTCACCATCTTCTTTTGTTGATCCTATTCCTATTAAAACTCCCGTTGATTCAAAATGGTATACGTTTGGTCAAGTAACCATGCTTGAACCAACATCTTCGGTTGGGCCATCTATTCCAATTACGTCAGCACCCGCCCTCACTACCCCATCGATGTTCACAACTTCACTAGAGTCATATTTTCATGGTGACCCTATGGTCCCATCAGGTTACAAATCATTATCTGGAATTTTCTCTGGTGCATCTTCAAAACCATGGACTTTACCAATTTCATCGTCTGGTATTCTAACTGGTAATCCTATAGTGAGTACTGAACGACTTGATTCTTTATACACATCATCAGGGCAATATCAAGCCGGTTCTTCTGGGTATATTCCTTCAAATGGCATATCAACTGGACTCCCAACATTTGAAGAGCAATATTTTCCGTCTTATTATCCTCCTCATGCTGGGCGGAAACCTTTGGTCACCCAATATGACAGTACTCCATCACTTTTTGGTCAACCTAATGTCGAAATGAATGTTTTTCAATGGCAGCCCACTCTGCCTATCCAACCACAAACAGTTCTACACTCGTATCAACCAGTTCAACCTATTACACCCACATCATTTCCACTTGTTAATACATCTTTACCCCTATTACAGAATCAAAATGTTGTACAACAACCTTATCAAGCGGGTCCTTCAACTCAATACCCTCAAATATTGGGTCCACAGACTCCAAATCCTTCTGTTAATTTACAACAACTTGTATCCGGAATCATTTATTCACAGGCTAGTTTACCATTTTATGGGATGTCACAGCCAAAACCAGGGTATACTTATCCTCAACCGAATCCAAGTTATCCTAATTTGGGTTATACCATTGATGGACAGACCCCTTGGCAACCTCAGGCACAAATACCTCAAACTTCATTTCAACAAGTAGCATATCCAAGTTTTGGTCAACAAAATCCTCAAGCGTTTGTTTTTCAAAACAACCCCTATCTGGGTTACTAGTAGGAGATTCCTTATGCTGGTGCTCAAAGGCATGTTGCTCAAGCAATTCCATCTTACCCTAGCTATGCTCAACCTGACATAAATACACAATTTCCTTTTGTTGCAACTTTAGAGTTACTAGATTTAAATTGGCTAACCAATGATCCAATTAACTATGCTCCTTGGTGGCCGATGATACCTCACAAATTACCCTCGGATATTCCTAAGTTCAATGGAAACCCTGGAGAAGATCTGTCGACTCATGTCATGACTTATCATTTATGGTGTTCATCAAACTCCCTAAATGATGATTCTGTTCGACTACGTCTTTTCCAGCCTACGTTCACAGGTCCGGCTGCAAAATGGTACATTGAGTTACCTAGAGTTTCTTTTGATAATTTCACTGCCCTAGCTATTGTCTTTTTGACTCACTTCTAGTTACCCATCCGATATGAAACTAGAACAGAACTCTTGACCAATTTCAAACAAACTAATGCTACTCACATTTCTGATCATATTCATAAGTGGCGTCATCATCGTAGAATGGTTAAGACATTTGTTCCGAATCAGCTCGTTGCTGAGTGGTTCATTAAGTCCCTGTTACCATCTATAACTGAGGATGTGGCTAAGGGTGGCGTCGTCACTGAAGATTAGGTTATCGCTCGTGCCTAATATTTAGAATTGATTTATACTCAATCTAGCACGCTCTATGAAAAAATTCCTAATGCATCGAGATCTAATTTCACTGTTCCTCCTCAATTAAAGGACTCTCGTGTCAGAGACGACTTGATTGGTATTGCAAGCATACATCATACTACTACATCTGATCCTGCTCGTTCTTCTGAAATTAATGTCGTGTTGTTTGACAAGAGAAAAAGTGACAAGCAACCTAGAAGTAGGAAAAAGGGGAAATCTAAGAAAAAGAAAACTTCTTACCCGGAGGAAAGATCATCTGATCAATCGTATGGAACTAGGAAACCTTGTTATCCATGCATAATCTGTACTAAGGAACATTTTGTTGTGGATTGTCCTCACCACACTGAAGTCTCAAAAATCATCAAGTCTTCCCATGCGTCAGTTGTGTTAACAGACCCATTTCCAAATCCGGACACAAACTTGGTTGTTATGGATCCAGCTTCTAGTTCCCAAGTACTTATGTCATCCATTGAAAAACCTTCAACAGATATTTTGGTGTCAATGTGCAATAAATATTATGGTAGTGAGGCCACTGATCAACCTACTACCTCGACTACGAATCCATCTACGAAATCAGTACTGCCTACTGTTATTCCTGAATTGACAATTAAGCCACCAAAGGGAGTAATTCACAAATCGACATATAATCCTGGAGCAAGAGCTACAAAAAATTATAATATAGTTGAAGGTTTGGCTCAATCCCCTTCAGCTATTTCTACTCTTGAGGTATTATAAAATTGTCCCTCCCAAAAACAAGCTTTATTGTCGGCTACTGGTGGAATTGATCCGACTGATTCTAATCTTGTCATCTTTAATCATACGGGCTATGTGCCACAACTACCAGCAGAATTGGCATTCTCCATACAAGTAAATGTTCTGAATCGCCTTGTTCATCGTACTATTATTGATGAGGGAGCATCTATATGCATTATGTCTCTAAATTGTTGGAATTCACTTGGCTCGCCGCACTTATCACAATCATCAACGACATTGAAGGCTTTTGATGGACGAACATATAAGCCTTGTGGTATTATTAATAACCTGCACATTGAACTAGGGGAAAAAAATGAATTTTGATGTCGAGGTTTTTGACAAACCCCTTGACTATAATATTCTACTTGGAAGGCCATGGGTATATGCAATGACTGCAATTTTTTCTACATATTTCAGAATGATTTCCTTTCCATATAAAGGTACTATCACAATCATTAATCAACTATCCTTCTTTGTTTTTGCTTCACAGGTAACTGGAAGTGTTCCGTTCGTTCATGCACCCCAACTAGCACTTCAAAAAACTGATGTAGGACTTTTAAAGGATTCCACTCTCATGGGAACCTTTGCATTAACCCCGCCCGCGACGTCAGCAGAAATTACAAGTATAGAGACTTGCTACATGATCTCTTCCACTCCATCTGGCTTAAGGGAGAGTACGAATGATTCTGAAATTGTTACATTGGAAGAGTTTTTGCCACCAAGCCCTATCGAGCTGGCATAGGAATCAATCTATCTGGCTTGGGCGGCGAATTTTGAAATCAGCGTCGCCAATTGTTTGGGTTGATCGTTCCTTAGAATTTAGTACTCCATCTGATCCATTTTCCTCAATTTTTTTGACACATGAGAATATTTTGGAAGCCATGATGTCAGAAGGAGAACCATGGGAAGATTATCATCATCACTCCCATCTTCTTGATTATAAAGAAAACTATCTTAGTGAACGATATCACCCATCGATCAAAAATTTCTTTTCAAATTCTTTACCTATAAATGAAATCGATTCCGAGTGAAATATATCAAATATTGAAGAAACCATTTCTATCAATATTTCGACCAAACCTAGCGTTGTAGAAAATATTCATGTCAGTGTATATTGTTCTCCATCAGAACTCGAATCATATCACTCTCTATCTCGTGAATTTCGTGATGTATTTTCTTGGTCTTGCGAGGAAATGCTAGGCATAGATACTAGTATTGTTGAACACACTATTAATATATATCTTGATTTCAGACCGGCGCGTCAACGGCTTCGTCTTGTTCATCCAAAGAAATCCGCTGTCATCAAAGCAGAAGTTGAAAAAAATTTGCGTGCTGGCTTCATTTACCATGTTCTGCTGACTAAGTGGGTTTCCAATATCGTTTCTGTCATGAAAAAACAAGGAACCATTAGAGTGTGCATCGATTATTGGGACGTCAATCTTGCTTGTCCAAAAGACAACTATCCTACTCCCTTTATTGACCAGATTATTGACGATTGTGCTGGATGTGAAATATTTTCGTTCATGGATGGATTTTCCGACTACAATCAAATCAATATCCGACCAAAGGATCAACATAAGACAACATTCATTTGTCCCTGGGGCACATTCGCTTATAGGAAACTACCATTTGGTTTAAAGAACACTGGGGAAAATTTTCAGAGAGAAATGGATTATGCTCTCAATGACATTAAGCACATTGTTCAACCGTGTCTAGATGATTTACTAGCGCATTCACGAAATCGGACTGATCACCCAACGCATTTGAGAGTCATGTTCTTATGCTGCCGACACTACAAAATACACCTCAATCCACATAAATGTGTGTTTTGTGTTGGTTCTAGTCGTTTGCTTGGATTTGTAGCCTCAAAAGAAGGAATTTGAATCAACCCATTGAAGGTTCAGGCCATCAAATTAATGAAACTATGCCTCAACCAACCTCATGACAACAACGACATCAAATGCAATGCAACAACAGTGACATATTATCTCCCTCTATGGATTCCAATACCAAACCACTAGATTATAATAGTGTTTAGGTCTACCAAACTTTGATTGACCATTTAGGAAATGCATAGGTCACTCCTGATAGAGAGTCCAAGCTAATCTCATTCTAACACCGTATTAAAAATATACAGAGAACTTGAGAAAAATAATTAACTAGAAATGACAACAAAAACACATACATCATGCACACATGATTGACACAATTAGTTACCTTATGTTGAATTTTTTGTAGCTTTAGAAGGCCTTCTACAAATGCATGGTGTCTTAGCATGTAGAAGATATTTGATTGCATCTTTAGGTGCTTTCTTTGTGGAGTAAGTGATATTATGATTTATTTCCTAACGTTAACTTGAAAAAAGTAAAATAATTAATCTGATTAATTATCATGGACTATTAGGCCAAAATTCTAAGGATAGATAATAAAATTATTTAAGTGACTTAGATATAATCTCGGTCGTTGATCTTAAATGAGGCTTAGGATTTGATCCTAGCCATTGATCAATTAGGGTTATAGATTTTAGCTTAATGAAATTATAAGATAAGCCTAAGGGAGAGACGAAGATACACATGGTTATTGAGTTTAGGAAATTTTCTTTAGAGAAAAAAGGCTCAAGTAGACTAAAGAGAAGTAAGATAAGTGCAGTAGGGAACTTCTAAAGAAATTGAAGGAGGTCGATTTCACGAAAGAGGGGGTCGAGTTGTTGAAGAAGAGGTTTGAATTGTGGAGGAGGTTGAATTATCCAGGGAGGTTGATTTCTCTAGTGGACAGGAGTTGTACGAGACAGGGAGAAAGGGAGATTGATTTGCTAGTGTGACAAGTTAATTCTCCAAGGCCAATTTGCTTCAGGTGGTTCGATTTCCAAAGGATGAATTCTAAGGAAACTTTTCCTAGTGGTGTTGTGTTTCTAGGTGCCCAACAATTGTATTTTCTATGTATTTTTTGTGGGTCTAACCCAAAATTTTCATTGGAAATTTAATGAAGGAAGATTTTACTGGGTGTAAATTAGTTGTTGCGGTGTGATTGATCTCTTCATTTTTATCTCTGTTGCATTTTAAGTTAAAATACCAGGTTATTTATTTTTCAACAAATTAAGAAATATTTGAGATAAATATTTTTTGGGGTTTTAATAAATTGTTGAAGTAAAATAAATCAGATTTGGTATGAGAAAAATTAACACATTCCAAAATCCTTACGAGAAAAGCCAACTAAAGATATATTTGTTTCCTTGACCAAATCCAACCATAAGCCTTCACAACGAACCTCTATGACCATTACAATCATCTACATGTGACACCAATAAATGAGCAACCATCTACAATGTTAGAAGCCCAAGTTCATGTGACAATCCCACATTTATAAGTATAGTGAATTAGTTTAATAAGTTGGAAAGACTTGTTTTCAAGACAATATGTAATATATTTTAGTGTTATAAGCTTAGGAATTTCAATGGGTTGGAAAGAGTTGTTTTCAATAAAGTTAACTTCTACATTGTAACTCACTAACACCTAATGCTTAACTCACTAACTCCCTAATTCCCTAATTTGTTCATCCTAGTTGACCACCAAGTCATTAAACCCTTAGTCTCTAGTTCACTAATACCATAAATTTAAGTTAAGCATAAACCACTAATCCACTAACCTCAATCCATTACCATAAACCCTTTAATACATAATTCATTACCCATTAAATCAATAAGCAAACCACTAATCTATTGAACCCTTCACCATTAATATAATAACCAACACATTTTCTAATGATTGATCCTTAACTCACAATTCCTTAAACCATTAATCAACTAACCAATATTCCCTTATCACTAATCCATTAATTATTATAGTTTTAATTGTTCATTGACTATAATTAATTATAAATCAACATAAATAAAATATAACTATTTAATTATAATTCAACATAAGTAAAATATAACTATTCATGATGATGCCAACTATTTCTATATAACTTACTAGCCATTGAAAAATAAATCCTTTACGCATTATCTAACCCAATACTAAAACTAACTTCAATATGTAAATTTAAGAAACATGAAATCATCCCTCATTCCTGAGAAAACATCCCAAATTCAGAAGTCTTCGCCTTCATTTTGGCAAGGCACAAAGGGAAATCAAGATAAGTGAGCAAACTATCCTCAAAAGCTGGCGGTGGATACTCTGCCAGCTTATAAGACTTCAGCGCTCGTGGTACCCACTATTTCTAAATTCTATCAGACACTTAGATGGTAACAGAATAGTAAGATGTAACTGGATGCACAACAGGCTGCCCATGTGCAGCGAATGCAAGAGATCATAAATCTCCCTGTAGAACATGATGGGCAACGAAATTAGTTACCAAATATATGTTTTTTTGTTTATTCTTAAGGAAATTTTCCCTATCTAATACGAAAACACAGAAAATTAGAGGCAACAATGATAGTTCTAAACAGATTTCATTTATCTTGATTTACCTTATATCCATTGGAATTTCTATAAAATTTTATCTCCAGGTTAGGCCAGCGCCTTTTTAAAGATGTAATGCAAAATATATGTTTCTGTAAAAAAATCAAGCTCGCAGTGTAATATCCAGATCAATCATGGTTAGGTGGGATCTTGATAAGACTCAACAGAATCATGGAATAGTGTCGGAGCATTGGAAAATTGTAAGATGATAAAAAGTAAGATTTGTAGGATAATTATTAATTTATTTCTGAAGGGTGAGAAGATGAATAATCAAAGCAGATTATTGTAGATATTACAAAACACACCAAGCCAATAGCCTATGGCCTCTGCTTTTTTATTTGGCTTGGGATTCTAAATCAAGTGTGCAGTGGAGTTCCTCCAAGGGATACTTTAACATTGATGGGCAAGGATTGCAGGCAGGAGAAGAAGGTCAAGGGCCAAAGAGCACAAGGAAGCAAAATGTGAAGATTTTTTTTCAAAATAGTTAGCAAATATATGTTTTTTTGGGTTTATTTTTAGAAGGACAATTTGTCTGTCTAATACAAAAACACAGAAAATTAGGGACAACAATGATAGTTCTGAAACAGATTTGATTTATCTAGGTTTGAACCGGGTACTCGGCACCTTCTATCCATTGGAATTTCTATAAAATTTTGCCTCCAGGGTAGGCCAAAGCCTTTTTAAAGAGGTGATGCAAAATATCTGTTTCTGTAAAAAAAATCAAGCTCGTAGTGACACATCAAGATCAATCATGGTTAAGAAAGCATAAACCAGAATTGGTATCTTGATGGCACTCAACAGAATCATGGAATACTGTAAGAGCATTCGGAAATCGAAATATGAGAAAAAGTGATCTTTGTAGGTTAATTATTTCTAAAGGAAGAGAAGATGAATAGTCAAAATAGATTATTGTAGATACAAAGCACACCAAACTAATAGCCTAGGGCCTCTGCCTTTCTATTTGACTTGGGATTCTAAATCAAGTGTACAATGGAGTTTTTCCAAAAGGGTTGGGTCTTGCATTCCTTGATAGTTTAACATTGTGCCCAGTCGTTTTGAAGATTCAGATTTTAAAGGTAGGTCCTATTGTTTATTCAGTGCAGCTTCATAGTTTTAACTCCACTTTTGAGGTGTCTTTCCACCTGGTGTTGCTTCACATTTTTTCTATATTGTATGATGCCTCCAATTGACTGGTCATTGTTTATTTTTTTTTAAGTTCAGACCACTCCATGCTTCATCTTTCCTTTACCTGACAAGCCTGAGGCTTTGTGCTTTTCTTTGATTGCTTGAGCCTTGTCATGAACAAAAGGGAAAATTTCTTTAGTGCGAGAAATGAAAATGTGTAGAGCCGGACACTTCGATTCTCAAAGGGGTTGCAAAGATCTCCTCCAAAAGAGGAAGATATGAGGAGCAACCTACGAAGCAGGTGGTAGACAGAATAGGCATCTTGCTGAAATCTATGTTTAAGAATCTTCAAGACTAGGGGCAGAGTGGGAACCCAAATAAAGAATAGGAGAATCCCCAATGTATTCCTCACAGATGCACTCCCCGGAATCCTAAACGGAGACTTGGGAGGTATTTGTATTGGCTACATTGGACTCGGATTCACATTCAAGATGTTCTAGCTAGCCAGTGGTATACTTGGCTGAAAAGGTATGATGATGCACAATACAAGCACACTGAATGGAGCATCAATCCTGCAAATGAAATATTGGAGAAAGGAGCTCTAATCAAGGGACTAGAAAAAATAAGTGGAATCAAGGTTGTACAACTTGAGGAATCCCCAGTATCCCACTGTGATGAGAAAGACAAAAAAGCCATCCAACAAATTTTGGGAAAATGGCTGCAAAGAAGTCAAGGAGGGATGGAAAAGGCAAGGAGAATGAAGAAAGAGAGACAAAACAGAGTACATACATTGCAAATACAGCAGTGATTGAGAGAGAAGAATGAAGCAAAAAGGCCCAAGGCAACAATCCAGGGAAGGTTTTGCAGTTGTTTAAGAAGGTTTTCATATGTTATCAAAATGTTTATCACGGATTGCAAGATGGCACCATCCAAGATAATAAAATCTTAAAGGCTATCAATCTGATCTCTAGAAAGCAAATCAGTCCAACTATAAGGAGGTCAAATTTTATTACAGGGCAGAAATATATAGTGGAGAAAGTCATATCATGCCATTGGAAAGATGTCTAGAATATAATGCATTAAAGCTCTAAAGGCCACTTCCAAACCACAACAGGGGATTTGGTTGTGGGCACTCCGGTTTTGTATCAAAAATTTTGAATCAATAAAAGGAACATCTTTTAATTACCAAAATAAAACAAGCTGGTATCACTATTGATATCAAAGAACATTGCAACTGCAAAGCAAGGCAACTTTGGAGAGACCAATCTAGACCTAAATAAGAGAGAAATCATGTTTAAAAAGAATGCATACCAGGCTTCACAGAACCTTCATGTCTGGACTTGGTTCAAAGGCCATACAACTGCCTTTCCATACCATGTGACCAGTTCCATAAAAGCTGTTAAGACTGATCCATGTCTTTGTTTCCTCATCTAAATGAAAGCTGGGAAGACTTTTCCATGTCTTTTCACCAATATTGTAAGCAACCACCTCTATCACTAGAAAATCATTAGTTACAAAACACGCACGATCCCCAACGCCTACGCAGCTCATAAACGGGTATTCGGGCTCAATGAAAGTCGGGTATTCTGGCACATAAACGGGAGGCATTCTGGTAATCTCCTTGAACCCTGATGATGAGGACTCCAACTTCAACTTCTCCTTCTCAAACTCCCATATAATGAAATCTTGTAGGAGCTTCTCCCCTTCTTTGAATGTGCCTTCTTTGACTATGCCCCTTGATACCAGAAGCCGCGATTCACAGGCTAGCAGATAAAAATGGTGAATTTCTTAACAAGAACAGGCCTGCCGCTGATCCCAAGATTTGGCTTCCTCTATTATTTGCATTTTCTATGAAAATGGAGGGGGTCGTCTTCCAGGTTCGTGTGAAGAAGCAGTAAGTCAAGCTGCTATCATAATTTACAGGATGCACAACGAGCCATGGGTTCACGTTTCTCCACATTTTTTTGGTGAAATTGTGTGATGACAGGAGATTATTCCACTGCTTTGAGACGCTACGAAATCTGCACACACATTCCAGTGGCAGCAACGACAGTATTTCTTCTTTCAAATGATCATGCAGATCATTGTAGGTCGTTGAGCAATTTTTCGACTGCACCATTTTCAAACAGGTCGTTGAACCGGGAAAATTGTAATTCAAGGCGTTGTAGTTAGAATGCCTTTGAAGCGAGTTGTAAAGTAAAAACTTAGTAGGGGTTTTAATAAAAAGAAAAGGGGTTTTGGAATTGGTCCTTTGAACGAAATGGAGTCTAGGGTTTGTTCTCCTTCTTCGTCGGCGGCTCTTTCCTCTGCATCTCACGCGCCGCACCAGTTTCCTGTTGCTTCAAACGCCCTCGTCCCTGCGCCATGGGCTTCGTTCCATCCTAGCCAGGCGAATCTGCAGAAGCAACCGCGACATTCAGACAGGCAGCGACTGATTCAACTTTTGCAGGATCCCTCTCGGCCCTCTGCTGCGCTTTATGCAGGAACCCTCAGCATTTTTCACGGTCTAGAACCTAGGAGCAAATGCGACTCCACAGCTACTCCCTTCTCTAGGCACGCGGATCGCAAAGAACGAGTTTACAGGCAGAAGAAGAACGATTGGCTTAACTACCCTGCTTCCCAATCCCCTGTCTCGGATTGGTCTCTGTCTTTTAGTGACTGTCTCCTTTTGCAGGTGGACTCTCCTCCCCTTCATAGCCATGACAGTCTTAACTCCTTTCAGATCCAAATCTCTCAACTTTCGGGCAAAACCCTACTGCAATGGGTCAGCTCTTCAGATTTGGTGCTGGATCTCACACTGGCTCTAAAACAGCGGTCTGGGATCCCTTTAGGACTTCAGAGACTTCTCTTTCAAGGTAAACAGCTCGAAGACCTTCATCCCCTCTCTTCCTATAGCATTTACAAAAACAGCACTTTGGTTTTAACCCTCCGTTTGAGAGGGGGTGCAGCAGGACAAACATCCTCTGCTCCTCCTTTCTCTTACAAAGATGCAGTGCACTCTGAGAACTCCAAACCCCCGGAAGCTCTTAAACCCAAGCCTTTCTTGGTTGACAAAATAGAGGAAGTTCCCTCCGTCGAAATCACCCATGCAGGTCTTGCAGATCAACTTCAAGAATTTGCAGAAAGAGCCATCATTTGCAGATTCAACGGACTGTGGCCGCGATCTAAGGATCTTTATGATTGGATCCATGCAAACTGGACTCATCATTGTAAGGTCAGTTTTTGTTCAAAAGGATATTTCATTGTTCTATTTGATAACAGTAAGCATTATGAAAAGGCTTTAGAAGAAGGCCTTTGGTTCATGGGAACAGCTTACCAGAACCCCTGTATGGATCAGGCTTCCAAACTTACCAGCCCACTTATGGCATGTCGAGGTTTACAAAGCTATTGGCAACACTTTGGGCAATTTCGTCATGGGAGACCACTGGAGGGAAAACAAAGGTCTCTACACATATGCCAGAATATGCGTGGAGTTAGATCTAAGCAAAGGACTTCCAGACCAAATCAATCTCAAGATTAACGACTTTGTATGGACCCAGGCATTGGATTATGAAAATACTGCTTTCCGCTATCGACATTGCCACCAAACAGGACATCTGCAGACCTCTTGCCCTTCTCTCCCGGCAAAGACGAAAAAGGATCACCTCTCCAAGTCTAAGTCCAAACGATGGGCTCCATGCTCTCCACCTTCAGTCGTGGATTCTGGAACCTCTAGCTCTGAAGATGAAAATAGCGATGCGGATTTGGATCAAGCTCCTCAATCTGTGGTCCCTTCAGCCGATGGACCGAAGCATACCTCCGATATTGTCACATCCCAGAAACGCGTCCACATGACCTCCTCCTCTGATTCAGAAAAGGAAGGACCCCCTCTGGAGAATCCCAGTCTTCAAGTGGTTGTTGCTCATTCGCCCCAGGAGGATTGGGTCGAAGTCAAGAAAAGGAAAGGCAAAAAGATTCGTGTTCAGGCCTCTTCCCATTCTGGGTAGGAATCAGCCCCTTTTTTGCTTTCCAGTCATATGTTGTAGTTCCTTGTGTTCTTCACTCCTTCTCCGGAACCGAGGTTGATAGTCCTATCATTTCCGGTTGCCGGTTTCTGCCTCTCTTGATTGTAACATCTTCTTGTACCATATTTTTGCTTAATAGAATTAGTCAAATTCAGAAAAAAAGAAAAAAAAAGAAAAGGGGTTTTAAAAGTATTTTTGGATAAATCACATTATTAGGATTAGGTCGGTTTTCGAACCAATTAATGTGGTTTACCTTTAGGACAAGGTCGAGAGACTAATCGATCTTGATGAATAAATAGGGAGATGCATCATTGAACGGAAATAACCATTGAGAACTAGTTGTTAAGAACTAGCTGTTAAAAATTAGTCGTTAAAAAGTTAGTTAATTAGTTTTTAAAATTAAATTAATTAATTAAATAAAAATTTTATTACAAACAGGTTAATAAAGTATTAAGTAATTACAAATAAATATAATAGGTAAGAATTTAAAATATATAATTAATTAATTAATTAAATGTAAAAAAAAAATCAATAATTTAATTAAAATAATAAAAACAAAACTCCCCGGGAATATTTTAATAAATAAATAAATAAGTAAATTAATTAAATTTTTTAAAAAAATTATAAAAAATGTAATAGAGAGGGGTACAAAATATTGAAAATTTAATTAATTAATTAAAAAAATTCAAAAAATTAAATAATTACACACACATATATATATATATATAGACTTTTAATAGAAATAATTACACATTACAATTATATACATTATATACATAAATTTTGATATTTTAATATTATTTATCTTATAGATTCTAGTATCAGATATTTAATACTAAAATATTAATACTATTTATATGATAGATTTTAGTATCAAATATTATTTTTATATTTTTATTATATTATTTAGGTTATTCTAAATTAGTAGTATTGTTTATTTTTATTTTATTATAAAAAATGATAATGATGATGATGGTTAACATCCACTCAGACCAATCTTTGGTCTATCGGACCTAAAGAAAAGAGTTAGTTTGATTTAAGATTTTATTCCTATGCTCAAAAAGCTTGGAGAGAAGTCTCCCGAGCTCACTATAATTTTGACATCTTAAAAGGCTAGTGAGGTCAGTATTGCAACAAAGATTATGAAATTGAGCTCTAATGTGGTTGTACTCGGGGCACTCTAAGAGGAAGTGTTTTTCATCCTCGATGTTCATATTCTCACAGAGATCGCAAATCCTTTCCATCCATGGTGTTTTAGGAACTGTCCAACGACCTGTTTCACTGTGGAGCTCATGAGAGTTCGTTCTTATCTTGGCTATATTAATTTTCTTCTTTAAGCTAGTTAAAATAGAGAGATACTTTTGATCTTCTAGGGTGGGGTTGATGACCTCCTTATAATATCTTAATTTTCTTTTAGCTGTTAGATCTTTCTCACACCACATTTTTTCTTTGAACTTAGAAGTAACAATTTTTTTATTGTTATTAATGTTTTCCAATGCAACATTCTCGTCGATCTCCCAATGGTTTAACCAGGCCCTGGTGTCTTTATACCAACCTCGTTTAAGCCTTAGGTGGTTTTGGCTGGAATTTAAAGCTAGCTTAGGAAGTTTATGGTCTCCTATGCTATTGAGCTTGTGCTTGTACAACAGAAGCCTAGTCATAGCTAGGCTCTTGATAGGGGAAAGACCCACTTCTATAAGGAGAATAGGATAGGGTGTATTACTTTTAATTTTAAGGTTATAAGTTATAAAACGCTTTTGGATTTGCTCAATCTTTCTCCAGGATTCTCTAGAGATGTTGCAACCCCAAACCTCACATCCATATAAGATAACAGGAGTGACTAAAGTTTCAAAGAGGAACTTCTTTCTATCCCACATTACGAGGTTTTCCGTTTTACAATTATTTTCAAGACCAAAATAAGCTTTCCACACCCCATTAATCCTTTTCTGAATGCTATAGTTCCAGTTGAGCTTGTGATGAATATCAATTCCTAGGTACTTGTAAGAAGACACTTCCTCCAAGTTACTATTGTCATACATAAAATTAGCGTAAGTGTCCTTCTTGGATTTGATAATCATAACTTTTGTTTTTTCAGTGTTAACAGACATACCCATGGTAGAACAGAAATCCTTAAGAAGTCTAAGTTGCTTATGAAGATCAGATGGGCACCTTGCGAGAAGAATAATATCATCAGCATAGAGAAGAAGGATGATGACTATCCTAGCTAAGATCGTGCCAGCACACCCTGCTTCCTCTAAACAACCTTCTAGCTTGTCGATGTAAATGCCAAATAGGGTAGGGGAGAGGGGGCAACCTTGTTTAACTCCGTTATTACACTTAATATCTTTCGACCACCCCTCATTGCTCTTTAACTTGGCAATTACATTCTCGTATAACCTTATAGCGGCCGCTCTTAGCTCGAAAGGAACATTTAGCTCTTCTAATCTATTCCATAGGTTGTTTCTAGGAACCATATCGAAAGCCTTTCTAAAGTCCACAAAACAAAAGAAGAGATTGGATTTATCATTGCGGCATTCCTCCACAATGATCCTAATCATAACCCACTTCTAAAACCCACTTGGCCTTTAGCTCGCTTACCTTCATTTTCAAGCCCAATTCTCAACTTCTTTTCCAAAATATTACGATATAACTTGGCTAAGAGAGGGCTTATCATAATTGTCCAATAATTAGAGGGGTTATTTGTATCCCCACTTTTAAAAATAGGGATAATGAGGTTTCGAGTCCAAGGTTTAGGGAACCCTTGCTTGACCGCTTGGTTGAAAAGCTTGTGGATGTGGGGGATGAGGATAGGACCTCCATTTTTAAGATTTCCACCTGGTAATCGTCAATGTCTTTAGCTTTCCCATTTTCCAGGCGTTTAACCCCAAAATCAATGTCTTCTAATGAGAAAACTTCTTTTGTTGTAAGCAGGGTTTCAAAATCCCTGACATTTGGAGATTCATAAAGCTTTTTAAGGTATGAATTACAGTCATGTAAAGCAATTTTATTATTATCTTTAGTTTTCCTAGTTAGAATCTGCCTCCAGAATTTCTTAGGAGCCACCTTAGAGAGGTGTAAGAGATTCTCTTGTCTTTTATGAATATATTGTTTTTTTTTCCTTTTAGTTAGGGCTTTGTAGATTTTTATCTTGTCAATTTTGAGAGATTCATCAACAGCTTCCTTAATTTCACTCCTGGCACTTTTACAATCTTTGTCATACCATAGGTTGGTTTTACTATTTCTTTTATTACTTGAGACTTCAATTGAGAACTTGTTAATAGAATATGAGAGGGTTGTAGTAAAATTATGATAGAGGTCATATATGTTGGCTATACTAGATAAAGGAAGCAAATTAGTTTTTAATTCATTTAGAAAGAGATAATTTTTATTTCTATCAAAGATTAAGTTATTTTGACAATAAGGATTATCTTCTATGGGATCTCTATGCATGACAAAATTGAGAGTTATGAGTAAAGGCCTATGATCAGAGACAGGCTCGTGGTCATCTAAGATGTCAAAATTTATTATTTCGTTGTATAAAGGGAGATCGGAAATAACATAGTCTACCACGCTGCTACCAAGCCCATGGATGCAGGTCATTTGGCTAGAATTGGGCCACTTCTTTAGACTGTTGCAAATTATGAGATCATGAGCACTACAGGATCTTTAAAATAGATATATTTAAAATTAGTATAAGTACATATTTTTAGTATTACTTCTTTTTACTCATATTTATTTTGTTACAATAAATATATTTTAAATTGCATTGGATCATAATAAATATATTTTATTTTTATTTTATTAGAATAGATATTTTTAAGTTTTTATTGTATTATATAGATTTATTTTAAATTAATTTTCAATATATGGTGAATATATTTTAAATTTTTGGATTTATAAATATGAATAGATAAACTAAAATATAAATATATTTTTTTCATATTAAATATAACAAAGAAAAACATAAATTAAAACACAATTTTTTCAAGTGCAACATACTGGATTTTAGATTAATTTAAACTAGTTTATTTATAGGTAAATTTGTTGTACATTGAGTTAACAAATATAAAGTACTATTTTTTTTTTAAATAAAAACATTTTTTTTCAATGGGTAAAATTTTGAAAATTTTCCCTTGTAAAAATTTGGGCTTCTCTCCATGAGAAATTTGAATGTTTAGACTTTTAAAGATCTAGTCCTTCTTAGTAAATGTTAATTTAAGATGGACATCAACTAATGCCATTTTATTTTTCTAGTTATTATTATACTTACTATATTATCAAATGTTATTATTTATTTGTATTATATTATATTATATTATTTACTTATCACCTTCATTTAAATTGTATCACATGTTGAAAGTCCAACAATAAATTGTAGCACACACACTAGTGTGGGACCACAGGTCCTAGTGATACATTAGTGTGAAGGCCAATTTAATTAAATAAATTGGTGCAATGTCTAATTTAGTTTTCCCTTAATTAAATTGGACAATCATATGTAATCTTCTCTCATAATCACTTGTAATAGTTAACTGAGTGTGATAAACTCAGTTAGCTCATGTATTTCGAGTTGAGGGTGGTTGGTGAGGCATGCAGAGTGATTCTATTAGTTATGGAGTTCAAATTGCAGTTGGTCCATTAGTTTAATGCATGAGTAATCAGTTAACTCAGTTAGGTGAGTTAAAGTCAGTTGAACTAGTTGTAACTGTTTGTTGCACTAGTGAGAGATCAAGTGAATTAAATCAAATTTAATTCACATGCAGTGATCTGCCATGCAACTAATGATTTACTATTAATAGCTGCATGCATGTCAGTTCTAGTGGAGACCCAGTTGAGACAAAGGTTAAAGGGATTTTAACTATCAGTTGTGTGATTAGTAGGTAGCCTACATGCAACCAGACATCCATTGGATTGCCCATGATCCTTGCGCAGTTTTAGAAGGTTGAAATTCCTAAAGTATAGGGATTTCATTCCACATGAATTGCACAAGCAAGGTAGGCTGATTGGATGCTGAGAATTGGCTTGTTCGATTTTGACTGGGTCAGTGTGAGATAGTTATGAGAGTGCATGAGACTCTTGTGAGAAGAGTGCATTGTAATTTTTTCATGATTCCATGGTGAATATACAATAGAAGACAAAGGGGTTTTGAGTAGTAAGCTTTCCCCGGGAAAATATCTGTGTTATGGTTTGATTTGATTCTTTCTTTACTTCTTGTGATTGGCAATCGTGTTTAAATTTCGCAATTGACTTGTAGAAGGATTCAGTATTTAACTTTAGTACAATGTTTGATCGGATTGAATACATTGATATACATATGTTTGTATAATTTCTACATGGTATCAGAGCACAGGAAATCACTATAGTGGAGGAGAAGCTAAGTTTGTGACTGAATATAATTCGAATTTGAAAAAGTATTCTTGGTGTCGCAGGAAGATCAGGATTGAAATGGCTTTCAATGGCTTGAGATTCAAGTATGCACTCGAGGGCAATTCCAATTATATTATGTGGAAAGACAGGATGGAGGCAATATTGGAGGACAATGGGTTGAAATCATTCATTGACATGACATTCCCAAACCCGCTGTAGTAGATGCCGCAAATCTTGATGCTTGGAAAAAGAAGGTTGCAAAGGTGAGGAGGATCTTACTGGAGGGAGTAAGAGACCACATTGTCTCAAGTCTCCATGGAAAAGCAACACCATATGCAATGTGGAAATCTTTGACAGATCTATTTCAGAGTAACAGTGATCATAGAAAATTGGCACTGAAGGACAAGCTCAGGAAAATCAAAATGGAGAAAGGTGACACCATTCTGAAATATTTAATAAAGTTTGTCCAATTTCGCGATGAGGTTGGGAGCGTCGGAATTACATTCGCGGATGATGACTTGGTGAGCCTAGCTCTTCTAGGACTTCCCAAGAGTTGGCATAGTTATCAAGAATTTGTCAGTGGGAGGGAGAAGCTACCAGATTGGGAATGAGTTTGGTTGGATTTGGTGCCAGAAGAATTCAGGAGGAATACTAGGGATGGATCTTCATCTAAGACAGATGATGAAGAAAATTGTGCTTTGGAAGCCAAGGCAAAGAAGGGGAAAGGAAATAAATTCCATTCCAAATCTGAGTCCAACAAAGATGGCAAGAAGCGCGACATGTCCAGAGTGAAGTGTTTTGATTGTCACGAGCATGGACATTATGCCACTAATTTTCCACAAAAGAAGAAGAACAAGAAGGCTTCAGGATCTGGAGCTGGTGAGGCTTTGGCCTCGCAATTTGAGATTGACTTCTCGCTCATTGCATACATGGTTTCAAGTGCAATGGGATCAGTGTGGTACTTGAATAGTGGTGCATCCTTTCACATGATGGGAGACAACGAAATTTTCAGTAGCTTGGAGGAGAAGGACCTCTAGATGCATATCAAAATGGATGATGAAGGGCAGTATAGTGCTACCAGGATTGGTACAGTTACTTTCTAGAGACAGTAAGGTAAACCCTTCTTATTAAAAGATGTAACGTGTTGATTATATCGTTCACCCTTTAATATTTTGAGAAAGATCATAAGGAGCAGATTACTCGACAACATTTAAATGGCTAAGAGTTTCAAGGTTGTGAAGGGGAAATAAAATTAAAACGAGTCATATGTGAAAAGAGGGTAAGCGCACTTTATAATGAAGCGGGAGTATATTAAAAGCCTTAATCTAAATAACGAAAGTCTAGAAAGTGTGAAGGAAATAGATATAAGGCGGGGCCCGCTTATACTCGACACACACACAAACGAAGGATTGCAAGCACAATTCCGAGGGGGTCACGGGTGATAGGAGTAAGGCAGAGCTTCCCCCCCCGGAATCTTGATGACATGTCAAGGAGCATGACACGAGGCAAGCGCTCTATGGAGAAAAGGTCATGGGCTTGAAAGCTGTTACAAAGATCACCTTTCGTCCTTGAAGGGTCGGGTCCCAAGGTACAACTGCTACCATGATCCAACGATAAGGTAAGTTCTAGGACAACCGGTACCAAGGCCAGTACCAACATTTAACTTGACACGCGTATTCACCTAACAAGTATCTAACACCCAATCCCTTTAGGCTGCGTGTCTCACAGTCAGCGTCCTTATGACGTCAACCCTACTCGTTTTACCCCGCCATCTTTTCTCGAGTTGCCTCGGGCCTGTATAACTATGTCCTGTTAGTTACTGTGGTAAAACAATCTTGGTTTACGATCACTGTATAAGAGAAACCGAGCACCCAGTGCCAAGTCTGCCCAGTCATTGTCTGTACCCCTGCATCGCTTTCCCGAGCATTTTTCTACTTCTTAGGTATTCCATCCCTTTTATTCCATCTGGTTTCCTTTTGTTTTTTAATTCTACGATGGTCATGGGTAAAGTCACAGCAAATAAATCAGAGCCTGAAACTCCCCAAGCCTGAGAGTCTAGGGCTGTCCCTGGACCCTAAACTTTTACAGATTTACAAGCTGACATCCAAGATCTGTAATACCCATTTCTCATTAGCAGCATCAAGCCTGAACTGTTCAGGAAACATGTGGAAAATAGAGATAGGTTTTGAGTTGTTTTGTCTGGTCTGTATCATCAAATAACTCCCCCAGTATACCCAGTGGTCGAATTCATCTGTTGGCTTTGGGATGCTTACGATGAGCGTCGAGGCATGTTCCTCTCCTCTTAGGGGAACAAAATATTCACCATCTCCCCCCAAATAATCAAAAAATCCCTTTGTTATCCTACCGGTTCGAACTATGCCAGTTTTAATGACATAACACTGTCTCATCAGTTTTTGAAACTGCCATGGAGGCAACAAAGCGATTTAATCGCTGCCATTGCCAACTCCAATTTCACAACTTTCCCCACTACAGATTCAGTACCCCTGAGCTTATTCAAGGAAGACCTTCAGCCTACCCTTGCTCTAATTTCAGGTCTCCTAGGTGTGGAAACTTTTAGGCAAGTTTCAAAAGAATGCATAGCCTTTCTGTGGTTAATATCTCAACCCGACGTCGTTTTAGATATCCCTGGTTTTCTGGCCTCCATCATTCGAACCCAATTCTAGGAGCTCACAGACACGGGTCTTTTTCTTTTTTGTTCAATGGTCTTTTATCTTTTCCTTTTCCAGCACACTGATAAATTTGAGGGTTTGGGTTTAGATAAGGGCTATAGGACAAACTCTCAGCCAAGACCATTTTTTGCCTGGAGTCTTGCAAATCATCAACTGGCAAATGGGGTGGGCTACTAAAGTTTCCTAAATGATTTCATGCCCATAGCTTACACCATCATCCATGATTCCCCTCTGCCTAGGATTTTTCCTGAACTGAGGAAATGGTTGTAGTACAGTGAAGCTCAAAGCATTGGAGATTGCTATATTTTTTATAATTACACTGAAATCGGGGTTTATGGAGCCGAAGTCTCTCCCTACCAATTGCCAGTTTTTCCTGCCCAGCGGATTTACACTTTGGAATACATCCGACAGACCTTAAAGGCTGACCAACTTCACTTCCTCCTTGCAAAAAATGGGTTTATTCTCAAGCTTCCCACAACCATTTGCCCTTTCGTTGTTAATTCAAGGCATGCCCTTCCCGTGGTGTAAAAGCTGCTTCAAGGCATGGATTTGAGGCAAGGGAAAGCTTGGCCCTATGATCTAAAAGGCATCATTTCTAACAGAAGGAAGAAGAATAAATCAACCCCTTACAATCATGAAACAAGGCCTTTCATCAAATGGCGAGCTAATATTGAAACCTGGACTTTTCTTTTGCAGATGGAGACTGATTCATTTGTAACGGGGGAAAAGGCAGATACTACTTCGACTAGAGAAGCAGGTAAGAAACAGGTGGAGGAGGTTGGTGCATCGGGAGAAGGTTCTCCCCCTTTCAAAAGATAGAGAACAGGGACGAATGAAGCAGAAGGTATGAGAGACGAACAGTTGCTTCAAGATGAAATACCTTACGGGCAATCAGACAGGAGCAAAGCAGGTATCATGGTGATACGGGATAACATGGCCTCTTCGAACTTCTCAGAAGTCTCACAAGCCATCACAGCTAGTAGTTCTCAAGGAGCAAGCGAGGGCGAGATAAGGAATAGAGCAATCAAATACAAACACTGGTCCGAGCTAGAAAGATATGTCGACAAATACCATACCAGGTTTTCATCGATGATAGACTTGGATAAAAAGCGACTGCTAATGGCTATGACTGAAGCTGACTTGAACCTAGAAGTTGGTACTACCAATTATAGGGCCTTGGAAATAGCAATAGACATGTCGCAAGTTCCGCCAATTGACAAATGCAATTTGTTCCAGTGTTTTGGCAACATGCTAAAAGATGAGGTAATGCGGCTGTCCATTACTCTGAGGAAGCTGCAAAGTAAGCATAACCAAGTACTGGAAAATTTCAGAAGGGAGAATATCAACTCCCATGCACTCACAAACGACTTGCAAAGTCTCCAAGAGGTAATAAAAGGGAAAGAAAAAGGCAAAACCAATCCCCAAATTCATATCATCACTGATTTGCAAAAGTAGGTCGCTACCTTGAAACACAAAGTGAATATACCGGGCTCTCATCATGTGCAAATAGCTGAGTTAGTCCAGGCAGAAAAAGATAAGGCAAGCCTGGTCGATTCTCTTGCAAAGGAGAGGGAGGAGAAAGAAAAGATTTTAGAGGAGATGGATGTTCTACAGGGAAAGATGAATGAATTGCAGATAACCTGGGATACTCATGTGTGTGCTCCACTCACTCCAGAAGGGACTAGCTCGCTCTCAGAGCAGCTAACTACTACACTGTCCACACTTGAAGTAGCGGAAAAATAGACCTCAACAGCATGCCAAAGAATCAACAAGCTCGAAGCCCTCCACACAGAAAACTCCCAAAGGGTTGCCACCATGCAGAAAGAAATAGAGGAAGGGAAACGAGAAAAGGCGCAGCAAGAGAAAACCATCCACGAGCTCAATAATCGAATGAAAGGAAATATCACCCTCCTAGAAGCAAGGCATTCGATCTGGGCCGAAATCATCACAGAGGTGAAGAAGCATTGGGAATTTTTGAGCATCATTGAGGAAATAAGGTCCGTTGTACTTCTGTTCAGAAGGAAGCTTCATGAAGGGGGTACTGATACCTCCAACAGGGTTCAAAGAAAAAAGAAGTATATTGCCTTTCTAAAGGAGCTAAGTCCAGAAGAGGTGGTCAAGCGGGGCATGAAGAGAAAATTCAAGGAAGCCGCGGAGTGCCAGAAGGTAATAGATAAAGAGTCTGCACGTAGCATAGCTTTGAACAATTTGGAAAAGGTGGCAACTAGTCTGGAACAGTTTGAGGAAATTTGGACGGAGATAACACATGCAGGACTCCCAACATGCTGGGAACCCCCCAACTTAGTCTTACAGCTGCTACCAGCATACGAGTGCCGACTAAACGAAGTGATGAACCAGACCAATATCCCTTCTTAAAAATCCGCTCAACTCAGAGCAGAAACCATGGTTTCAGTCCTTGGTAAAGAGTTTTCACTTTTGCATCAAGTGAAATATAAAATTCCTACTCATGCAGACTATGATTAACTTACCGAGGTCTACATTAAGGCAGAAGTTTTCAACGCAATGCCAAAACCTTCAGTACACACCTGGTAGAGGTGCACAAGTTATGCCAGCCTGTTAGCCAGCTCTTCCGCAACCATCCCGCCGCCTGCTTCAGCCACTGCTTCGACCCCTTCTCTCCACTAAATATTGTTAACTCATGATTCTGCCCTTGTGGCCTTTAGTTTTATTTTTTACTTTTACTTTCTTATTCCAAGTGAAATTCACATTCCACTCTTGCATTTACTTCCTGTTAGAATAGTTTTAATGTTTTGTTTTGAAACGACCATTGTAGAAATTTGAATAAATGATATATTATTCACCGAGGTTCTCCTGATCACACACTATTTTAACTTCATGCACAATACAAAATCTCTTCTACCATTGATCATTAATTGCGGAAATAAAAACAATCGCATGCGCACATTAAAACCATAAACAATCACACATATCAACACAGTATTTCATGGGAAAGCTTAAAGTTGAAACCCCCAACTATCTATATATTATATGTCATAGAGATCATGTAACAATCATTATACAAATATCCTCACAAGCTCTCAACACAACCTCAAATTGCTACACACTAATCAAGCTAGATCTAGCAAAACACATGCTCCAATCTCTGCCACCTGATAGCCAGCCTCTATTGCGTAATCAATGCTAAAGAATGGCTCATAAATAACTTCAAACTACCTGGCTTGTACTGCGCAATCCTCATTGGCTTCTCAAATCACTGGTTGTTGCAAATATGCAACAGTATAGTCACAACTGATAGTTAACCTGCTCTTTCACCTATCTCTTCACTGGTCTCGACTGAAAATGTCCATGCATTGAAGTTAACTGATGTATTCTTTAGTTGATTAATGAGTTTATAATTAGTGAATTAATTAATAATTAATTCACACCACTCTTCACTAGTGTATTAATCAGTTAGACTAAATACAACTAGCTCAACTATGTTTAGATTAGTTAAACTGAACACAACTCCATTAACTCCTCAATCAACTCCACAAAACTCTGTCACATGAGTTCTAACTGAAGTATCCATGCAATAGCTCCACTTAACCCTCAGGAATAGCGTAATTCCTTCTGTCAGCTCCTGTGCCACATCTGTGCACTTAACTGAAGTGCTCCAAGAGAATAAGATAATGTTTATAGTCCAAATATTATTAAGAGCTAATAATATTAGACATATCTATTTTTAGACTGGCAATCTAAAAATAGATTCTGCCCAGTATGTCTAAAAATAGAAGTCCATCTATTTTTTCCGACTTGACCAACCATCCACAAATAGCATCCTGCAACTCATAGAACATAGTCAGCATGTCTAAAAATAGACTTTGCGCCAAAAATAGCTTGCGGGCCCACTTAGTGAAGGCAACTTCTTTCCACTAAGCTCATCATCTTGTTGCAATCTCAACACTCCCTCTCAACAAGATAAGGATTATCTGCCACCCCTATCCTGCCTCTATGGTATTTGAATTTGCTCTTGGTGAGCACCTTCGTCAAGATATCAACATCCTGATCCTCCGTGGGAATGTATGAGAGTAACATGATCTTCCGCTACACACAATCTCTAATATGATGATACCGGATGTCAATGTGTTTAGATCTATCATGAAATACTGGATTAACCGAGAGTTTAATGTAACTATGATTATCACAATAAATCACAGTAGGATCTAAGTGTGAACTGAACAACCTGACCATGATCTTCCTCATCCATATAGCCTCACATGCAGCCAAACTCACTGCCATATACTCAGCCTCTGCTGAACTGAGTGCCACGGATATTTGCTTCCCGCTGTACCAAGAAATTGCTGTCGACCCGATACTGAAAATCCCTCCAGATGAGCTCTTTCTGTCTGTTGGGCTCCCTGCCCAATCTGCATCCGTGAAGCCACATAGCCTCACCTCATCCGACTGTCTCTACCATAATCCATATCCTGATGTGCCTCTGAGATATCTCAATACATGCTTGCCTGCCTTCCAGAAGAGCTTGGTAGGCTTAACCATAGCTTGTGGCTGAGTTCTGCCCACTATAACATATGTCGGAGTCGTTCAAAGACCGGATACATAGCGGCCCCACCAGCGTCGATACTTGATGGCATCCACTACCTTTCTTGAAGTAGCATCCTCCTTCCTCCATCCACCGGGAAGAGGAGTATCAGGAGCTTGCAGCCATGCATGTTGAACTTCTCCAGTATCTCCCAGGCATACTTGCCTTGAGAAACAAACAGTCCATCACTGTGCTGCCAAATTTCCAATCCTAGGAAATAATGAAGGAGGCCCAAGTCCTTCATCTCAATCTTCTTTGCAAGATCAGCCTTGCATGAGTGTATCAACAGTTCATCACCTGTCAAAATAAAATCATCTACATAAAGTATAATTATCAGCAACTTACCCTCCACCACAATTTGGTATAGGTTCGGATCCACCTCACTCTTGGAGAATCCAAGTCCGGTGAAATAACTATCTATCTGTGTGTACCAAGCACAAGGTGCTTGTTTCAACCCATACATCGCTCTCTTGAGCCTGCACACATGTGACTCGCTGCTGAAGATCTTGAAACCTTCGGGCTACTCTATGTACACCTCCTCCTCAATCATCTTGTTGAGGAACGCAGTCTTCACATCCATCTGATGAATGTGCCACCCCATCTATGCTGAGAGAGCAAGAATCATCCATATGGAAGAATACCTTGCGACAGGTGCAAAGGTTTCCTCATAATCGATCCCCTGAATATGTGAGAAGCCTCGGGCAACAAATCTTGCCTTGTAATTCTCCACACTCCCGTCAGTTGCTTGCTTCACTTTGTAGATCCATCTCGAACCCACCACTGATTTCCCTTCCGGCCTTGGGACAATATCCCATGCACTATTTCTGACAATCGAATCATACTCTTCCACCATGGCATCTACCCATGCAGGATCCTCCACAACTTCCTCGAAAGAGGATGGCTTTGTCACGATACACTTGCTCATAAGAGCCATGTATCTATTATACTGGTCAGGTGACTATCTCTGTCTGCGCTGTGATGTAGGTGCTCCTACAACCTTTTCTGCATCTTGAGCCAGTCGCTCAGCTTCTGTAGTGCACTTTCGCCCTCTGATGGTTGGTGCTGCTTGAGTGGTCTCTTCCACTCCATGAACCTCATCTTTTGGCTGATCCACATCCTGAGACTCATCCTTAGGAACTAATAGCTCCTCATCTGCATGCAAGTGTGGCTCCCTCTCAAGCGAACACTTCATGGCTTTTTCCTCATGAAATTTGATATCCCGTGGCACAACAGTCTTGTGACTGTCTGAAAAATACACACAATAGTTGTGGGGTGTATCAGTGTACCCCACAAATATCCCAACCTCTGCGGTCAACTCCAGCTTCTTCCTGGCATCCTTCATCACATGAATGTAAACAGGTGAACCAAAAATCCTCAAATGGGAAATATCAAGCTTCTTACCAGAAAATGCCTCCTCGGGTGTACTCATGCCAATTATCCTGTGAGGACAACGGTTCTGCACATATACTGCAGTATTGCATGCCTCAGCCCACAAGTGTATGGGAAGGCCCTGATCATGCAACATCACCCGTGCAACACCCACGATCGTTCTGTTCTTCCGCTCAGCAACTCCATTCTGCTGTGGGTTATGAGGTGCTATGAGCTCTCTTTGAATTCCTTCTGCGCTGCAAAATTCCTTGAACACGCCAGAGATGAATTCACCACCATTGTCGCTCCTAAGAGCCTTCACCTGCTTCCCCGATTCTTTCTCAACTAGTGCCTTGAACTCACAGAACTTTGAGTATGTCTCACTCTTCTTCTACATGAAGAAGATCCAACACTTATGAGAAAAATCATCAGCAAATATCACATAGTACCTGTGCTTTGCTGTCGAAGCTACTGAGAAAGGTCCACACACGTCTATGTGAATTATCTCAAGGATCATCATGGCACAACTATCCTTCTCGTGAAAGGTGGCTTTCACAAATTTTCCCAAGGTACATCCCTTGGACTGATCTGACTGCACAAGAGTACCCTTAGGAAGCCCAGTAGAAATCTGCTGCAGTATCTTCAAAGCTCCATGGTGAAGGTGGCCCAATCTCTGGTGCTACAACTCACCATCATCCCAACTCACCACTCCTTCTGCCTTGCCTGCCATTGCTGTGCAGCCATCTACCTATAATTGATAAAGGTTCTTAACTCAAACCCCTATCCTTTGGGTCTCACCAGTTGCCTTACTGCGCAGGAAAGCCTTTCCCTCACTAAAGACAACATCATATCCCTTGTCTTCTAACATCGCCACAGAGATAAGATTCTTCTTCAATCCTGGAACATGCATCACTTCCTTCAATACGAAGGGTTTACCAGACTCCCTCTCAAAGGAAATGGTACCGATACCGGTCGCACTGTATCTACCATCATCGCCCATATCGATGTGCACTCCAAGATCTTTCTCATCCAAATCAGTAAACAAACCTCGATCTCCTGTCATGTGAAAAGACGCACCACTGTCAAGAAACCACACTGAACCCATCACACTTGAGACCAAGCATGCGATCAATGAAAAATCCAGCTCAAACTGCGAGGCTAAGGCCTCTCCAGCTGCATATCAAGCATCCTACTTATTTTTCTTCTTCTGTGGAAAATTAGTGGCGTAATGTCCGTGTTGGTGATAGTGAAAGCACTTCACCTTGGACATGTCCTGCTTCTTGCCTTTCACATCAGATTGAGAAGCATTCTTCTTGCTCTTCCCCTTCCTTGCTTTGGTAGCCAAAGCACAATTTTCTTCATCAGAGTTCTTTGATGAAGATCCGTCCCTGGTACTTCGCCTTATCTCCTCTTGCACAAGATCCAACCAAAGTCGCTCCCATCCTGGCAATTTCTCCCAACCTTTGACAGAGTCCTAATAGGAATTCCAACTCTTCGGAAGCCCAAGGAGAGCCAAGCTCACCAAGTCCTCGTCATCAACAGTAACCCCCACACTTCCCAGCTCATCCCTGCATTGGATGAACTTCGTGAGGTACTTGGGCATACTGTCGCCTTTCTCCATTTTTTATGTTCCTGAGTTTATCCTTGAGTGCCAACTTCCTCTGGCCGCTCTTGCTTTGGAATAAGTCTGTCAACACTTTCCACATAAAGAATGGAGAAGCCTTACCATGAAGGCTGGACACTATGTGATCCTTCACACCTTCCAACAAAATCCTTCGACACTTTGTTGTCTTCTTTTGCCATGCGTCAAGTACGGCAGCATCGCTAGAAGTAGGTTTTGGAATTTCTGCATCTATGAACTCCTTCAACCCATTGTCATCCAGCACCACCTCCATCTTGTCCTTCCATGCAATATAATTTGAGTTGCCCTCAAGGGCATACTCCAATCGCAATCCATTGAAAGACATCTCAACTTCGACACCAAGAAAACACTACTGCAAATTCGAATTCCACCAGCTCAAAACTCAACCGCTTCAATGTTTTGCAATTGCTCCAATGATCAATATTGCTCTGATACCATGTAGAAATTTGAATAACTGATATATTATTCACCAAGATTCTCCTGATCACACACTATTTTAACTTCATGCACAATACAAAATCTCTTCTACCATTGATCATTAATTGCGAAAATAAAAACAATCACATGCGCACATTAAAACCATAAACAATCACACATATGAACACATTATTTCATGGGAAAGCTTAAATATGAAAACCCCCAACTATCTGTATATTATATGTCATAGAGATCATGTAACAATCATTGTACAAAGCTCCTCACAAGCTCTTAGCACAACCTCAAATTGCTACACACTAATCAAGCTAGATCTAGCAAAAAACATGCTCCAATCTCTGCCACTTGATAGCCAGCCTCTATTGTGTAATCAATGCTGTAGAATGGCTCATAAATAACTTCAAACCACTTGGATTGTACTGTGCAATCCTTATTGGCTTCTCCAATCACTGGATGTTACAATTATGAAACAGTATAGTCACAACTGATAGTTAACCTGCTCTTTCACCTATCTCTGCAATGGTCTCCATTGAAATTGTCCATGCACTGAAGTTAACTGATGTATTATTTAGTTGATTAATGAGTTTATAATTAGTGAATTAATTAATAATTAATTCACACCACTCTTCACTAGTGTATTAATCAGTTAGACTAAATACAACTAGCTCAACTATGTTTAGATTAGTTAAATTGAACACAACTCCATTAACTCCTCAATCAACTCCACCAAACTCTCTCACATGAGTTCTAACTGAAGTATCCATGCAATAGCTCCACTTAACCCTCAGGAATAGCATAATTCCTTCTGTCAGCTCTTGTGCCACATTTGTGCACTTAACTGAAGTGCTCCAAGAGAATAGATAATGTTTATAGTCCAAATATTATTAAGAGCTAATAATATTCGACATATCTATTTTTAGACTGGCAATCTAAAAATAGATTCCGCCCAATATGTCTAAAAATAGAAGTCCATCTATTTTTTCAGACTTGACCAACCATCCACAAATAGCATCCTGCAACTCATAGAACATGATCCATATGTCTAAAAATAGACATAGTCTAAAAATAGACTTTGTGCCAAAAATAGCCTGCGGGCCCACTTAGTGAAGGCAACTTCTTTCCACTAAGCTCATCATATTGTTACGAGCG